>ML793858.1:51443-72042 GCA_009831015.1 Picea engelmannii | reverse complement strand
GCTTAATATGAATAAGATATATAATAAGAGAAACAAGTACATTTTACAATTATATATTGTTAAAATATATTATAATATAATAATAATAGATTAAAATAAAAGAATATATAAAATTTAAAACACAAAATAAAAATATAAAAAGTAAGATAAAAAGATTATTATAATAATTTTAAAAAGAATAAATAATAAACTAAATTAATATAAATCTATTTTAATCTTTGATTTTTAAGTATTGAGAGGTTTTGTTTCATTTATTTTTATTTTTATTATATATACATTTTGATGTTTATTAGATTCAAGGTTAAAATGAATTCATTTGCATTAGAAGAAAGATGTAAGGTTTCAATTGTTGTTGTTTTTCCTTAATTGAATGACACAATTTGTTATTAATTGCTCCACTTCTTTTGCACCTAACAACTCATGGTTGGAAGGGCTACATTTGTTCTCATTCACAAACTTTGTGTTTTACTATATATTTGTCTCTTCTTTAGCAAACAAACCTAGGTATGTGGGGTGAGTCGATAAGGAATAAGTTCCCTAGATATTTCCTTCCCATGGTCATTGTTTGTTGGAGAATTTGGCTACTTAGAGTTTGTGTTTTGCCTAAGAATATTAGATCAAGAATCCTCCAATGTTTAGAAAGGATTGAAATTTATTGTCCATTTTTTAGCAGGTTTTTAAGTCTTCGTTTTGTTTAAGAATATCTATAGTCTTCATTTTCATTGTTTGCCACTCCAAGAAATCTCTAAATTGAAATGAAAGAAAATATTGCATATTTTAAGGAGAACATTAAGGTGGGCTTGGATTTGTAATATGATTACATTAAGTTTGACTCCTACTTCTAGGTTTCCCTTTTCTTCTCTTTTTTAAAAGAAAAAATAAGGAATATATATTAATAAAAGGTTGCAACATCAACTCACAACAAGATTACATAAAAAAATGGCTTCTAACTTAACTTTTGCTTATTAAAAAAAGATCATGACTATGTATAAGGCTACCAACTATGGGTAGCTTCCAATATAACATTATTCTGAAGTTTCTAACTATATATATTCAACATAAGTGACCTAAAATTCTAAAGACTTTAAATACATATTTGTTAATATACTAGAAGGAGAGTTAACCAACTGTTGTCGCCTTGCCTCATGTTGTTGCTTCCTTGTCTTCACTTGTCTCCAACAATATTGCTTGTCCTTCCACTTGAGATAGATGGATTTTTGCCTTTATTTCCAATTCTCACTGAGCAGGGGGCTTGATGACTGAAAGAGCCATAGCATTGGTTTCACCATACTTCTCAACTGATAGTCTGACCAAGAGATGGAACAATTCATCTACTTCATGTTCTACATAGGAAATGTGCTTCTTTTGTTGAAGGAGAATGCCCATGATGATCTCCACTTTGATATTATATTTGTTTGTCTGAACTGATATCTGAGTAGAGAGTGACTCTAAGTAGCTGCCCTAAGCCCTGATGGAGTTCTAATGCCTTTGCAAATCTTTCTTGGTCTCCTCGAGCTCTTTATAGTCCATGATCCTGATTGAGATAGCTTGGCCACAATGAATGAGTATGTAGCTTCTAAATGTAGAGGAGATTAATTAGAGGCTTGAATTCAAATTATAAATGATCAAATTTTCTTTGAGACTAGCTTGATGGGGACTAGAGCATCCCAATTCAAAGCCAAACAAAACTTCCCCAACAAAAATACCATGAAACCAACTAAAGTTCACTTACAATAGAGAAAGTACCTTTAAATCGGTTGTGATTATGAGCTATGACTCGGAGAAGGATCTACAACACTTCGATCCAGGGGGACCAAGAGAATTCCTCCAAAATTCAATCTGTGAAACTACTACAATCAACAAAGGATGGAGAGATAACCAGTGGTTTTGCTACTTTAGGTCTTCCGGAGGAAATGCAACGATCCAAAATGTTAGCACCCGAGAACCTTTGCTCCTCTATCACCTGCCCATTGCTTTAATCAAACCTCCATAACCCCGAGTATTGGTTTGTCATTTATGAACCGAGGCTTGGTTTATTCTATGAAATGGGTAGGGGGATGAAACTTGGTTCGTTGCATCACCTATTGCTTGGTCCCTCCTCCTTCCCATGCTTGACTTGGTTCGTTCCTTCGAGCATGGAAATAACCTGAATGGGAGGGATCTAGTCATATCACCTATCATACTAAAGAAAAAAGGATTTATGAAAGGTAAAAGGTCCCATTGACCAAGACAAACAACCATTTGAATTTTTATTTCGGGATAGGTGGTTGCTACCTGTTGATTGATCGGAGCAATGAAGGGTGCAAATAAGTAACAAGTTTGATCCGTCTGCACTAGAACACATGAATTCCCATCCAAATCAGTTTCCCACCACGATTACATCGTGCTAGGGCAGTGCATTCATTAAGTTACATGGTATGAGGTTTAATCGTGTGGTGGGAGTGGTGATGTTTTGTCGCATTAGTCCTTACATTATGGGAGGAGATCGCCATGCAGCTCTCCATGTGCCATATTAACGATGAGATACGTGGGCCTTTCATTTCATAGTTAAGGGATCGATTGTGCATATTTCTTACCATTGATAACTAAAACCCCCATTTTTCCTTAGTGGCTAAGTTTAATTGATGATCTACCACATAATTATTCTCACACAATGTGTGGTAGCAATATACCTTTGTAAATGATTCTTTAGCTTTCTCGATCCTTTCTACAACTAATACTAGTCAGAAATCCATTGGGGACAAATCGAATATCAAATACTTTGCAATTAATTTGGAATCCCCTACCACTACGAGGTTTGGTACATTGAGAGTTTTGGCGAGATTTAACCCTTGCAAGAGCACATAAGCTTCAACCATATTGTTGGAAGTGATATCAAGACTCCAAACGTAAGCATAAACTATTGTCCCTCTAAAGTTATATATAACCCCTCCCGCACCTACCACCCCAATACTTCTAAATTCTCTTATTATTATTCTGAAAAATTGAATAGAATTTGTGACTATAAAACCTTGATCAATAATGTAAAATTCCTTACTTTTTATTATTTAAATCGATATACTAAATGATAAATAACAATCCATTTATACTGCTACCACTATAAAATCTCCTTCCCTCATAATTCAAAGCGAACATACAAATATTTAATAAACATGGCCTAACTACATAGGATTCTAGGGAAAAGTTGAAATAGCTAAAAAGAGGAGATATGGGCCTAAGGATAAAAAGTACAAGAACAAAGTGTTGGAATATTTAGAAAAATAAAAAAATACCAATAAAAAATCAAATATAAAAGCAAAACAAAAGCGTTGGATTCACACGGAGGATCAAAAGAGGGATAAATAAAGAAGAGGTGGAGTTGGCAGAAGAGTTTTCATCTCGGGAGGATTCTGTTCTGCGAATTGGGGCAGATCAGGAGGAGGAGAGAAAGAGCTTTATCACTCGATCACCTTGGAGCAATTTGGGACGATCTGGGCCTGCTTTTGCAGATCTCCACTGTCAACGGATCCACCCATTTGCTCGCAACCACCTGCGGTTTAATGCACCAGTTGTACGAGAAATTGCCAATAACATTCATCGTGGGCTGATTTCCAATCTAATTATCTGCATCGGCAGCAGGAAAATTGAAAAGGGCTTGAAAAAATTGATCCCAATTGGTGGGTTAGCAGGCCTCAGAGGATGGATTTGTGGATGATTTCCGATTATTCATAGTAATTTTGATGTTAATTATGTACAATAATTTTGGCTGTGGGTGGTGGATTGAGGTATAGCAGCGGTTAGGGGTTGGGAGGGTGGTGGGTGTCTATCATGGCGGGGGAGGAGTTGCTGGAACTCAAATTTAGGCTGTACGATGGGACTGATATTGGTCCTAATAAATATGCCCCTGCTACTACCATTGGCTCTCTCAAGGAAATTATACTCTCTCATTGGCCTCAAGGTTAGTTTGCGTTTATTTCATTATGTTTGGATTTTCCCTAAATTCCTGATTTATAATTTTGTCCTTGTAGAAAGGGGTATTTTCATTTTGTTGTTTGTCAGAGAATGTCTAAATGTTATTGTGGGTATGGTCTATCATATATCGATGTATGCGCATGATTTGGGTGTCGTTTGGTGGATACGTATGCCCATGATTCTGATCTGGGTATATTACGAGGGATATGGAAATCACGATTCAAACTGGATGTGGGTGTGGTTATATGACTAGAATTCTTGTGTGGGTATGTTGTAGCTCTAACTTCTGATTCGAGCATGGTCTGGTCATTACATAACTAAACTTTGACCTGGGTACGATTGATCTGACTATTACAGCTCTACATTCTTAAGGGGTCATGGTTATAACTCGATGTTCTGAATTGTGTTGGTTGCAATCTTAGTCACTGCATTCAGCGAATTTTTTCCAAAAAGATTGAAATTTACCCTAATTTCAAGCACTGGTTAAGTGAATTGCCGAAGCAACTATTTTCTATAAATCTCGTAAAAAAATGTTAAGGTTCATCTGTTTAAAAAATTAAAGAAAATAAAATATGTATTTATAATTTTAACATGTATTTGATCAATATACGATGTTTTAATATGTTTTCTGTCCCCGCAATTAATTTGACATATTTTTGGATAAAATCTGGAGTTATACACCATATTTGTATTTGTTTTTTGTTTGAATATATGAAGTTATAACGAAATTCACTTACTAATCTTTGCCAGACACAATAGAAAATTTTATCATTTTTTTGTTGAGATTATGTTGTTAGTCTTCACTTGAGGCCAGGTGCTGACCTACTGTATTGAGTTATTGATGCCTTTATTGAGCATACACAAGGGTGACTAACCCATTTATTGTACTTTACTTTATTTGGCTATTTTGGCTAAGGCTGCCCTATTCAACCTCTCAGCACCCCGACCTTAAAGGTTGTGGTAAATACANTGTATTGAGTTATTGATGCCTTTATTGAGCATACACAAGGGTGACTAACCCATTTAT
Source organism: Picea engelmannii (assembly GCA_009831015.1). Classification (NCBI taxonomy): domain Eukaryota; kingdom Viridiplantae; phylum Streptophyta; class Pinopsida; order Pinales; family Pinaceae; genus Picea; species Picea engelmannii. The sequence goes on along the minus strand of ML793858.1, from coordinate 67,064 downwards.
TGTACTTTACTTTATTTGGCTATTTTGGCTAAGGCTGCCCTATTCAACCTCTCAGCACCCCGACCTTAAAGGTTGTGGTAAATACAACACACTCCTCTCATTTGTATTCATTCATTCAAGTTGATCATGGATAAAGGCCTAAGGGCATCTCTTCTATAGCATGCCTCTCTGGAGTACTTGTGTTTGGGTTATGCAGCAGTCTTTCTTGGTTATGTTTGACTTCTCTCTCAAGCACACTTATGCCTCTTGAGTGCACTATGGTATGGGTTCATCTCTCTTGTGATCAACATTAAGTGCTGTTATAAATCTACTGTGTTTTATTTGTCCGGATTAGGGTTTGTTGAAACTTGAAGTGTTTACCATAGATCTACTATCTCCTTATGATTTCAAATATTTTTGCATTGGTGAATTATTACCAAATTTAGTTGCAACTGAATTCGAACACCAACGCAAACTAGGGGACTTCGGTTGTAATATATGGCTGTTATTCTGAATCCTAACTTGATACCTTCTGAATCCTAACTCAGGTATCGTTATAATTCAAAATTCTGAAGTGGATGTTGTTCCTACTCTAAATTCTGTCATGCGTATAGTCTGATAATTATAATTTGGAGTTATGATCTGGGTAAATCCAAAATCTGATGAGGCAATATTCTGATTGGTAGTAATCTCAAGTTTTGATGTGGTTATGATCTAATAGATATACTGCAAAATTCTGATGTGGGTGATGTCTTATAGCTATAATTTTAAGAATAACATGAATATTTGGAATATGCAGAAAATATGGGAAGGCTAAAATATAAATCACGCCAAACATGCACTAAGAAAATGCCAATATGGAAATTATGACATAGAGAAGACATCTCAATATCTGGTCTGTTGGAGAGTTGCAAGCAGTTGAGGTCCAAGAAGGAGAATTGTTTAGATGGGAGCTCCATGCAGCAGAGGATTAGTCCAACCACTAGTTTAGGGAAGCAGTCCAAGTAAAATTTTCAATTTAATTATATTTACAGAATTTTAGGTCTTGTGATCAGAACACACCGGAAAACATGGGCATTATAATAGCAGTTAGCCCTGCCTTTGTAAGTCAACCTTTTTTTCTTTTAACTGCGGATCACAATTTTTCTGAATCTCTCTGTGTTGGAGACGTTGTATGTTAGTAACATTACATATTTTTTTGCTAAGAAAAATATTATTATTTAAATACGATCACCTCTGCAAGTGATATTATGATCACATTGCCATGTGAATATGAACAGTAAGAAAAACAAATGGAAATCAATGGCCATTCTTTTTTTTTGTAAGCAAGATCTATGTATTACCTGCCATGAAAGAAAAGATCAAGCATACATTCTGCTGGAGTCTGAGTTGCCATGAGAGGAAACCAACTCATCAGCCCAGTTTCAAGTTTGGACTGCCTCGCAGGGCCAAAAAATATGATAACAAGTTTACAAGGAGAAAGTATAATCAAGACTACAGTACAGCAGAGGACTATAGCCATAAAACTAAGAAAAACAGAGCACCTATTAATAATCCCAAGACTGAAGGCTAAACCTGACTGTCCAACGAAGCATCTCCCTTGCTGCCTGACAGAAGTAGAATGGGAATTTGCAGATTGATAGCGTCCTGGGTCAACAGGTCAGCCGTAGGCTGCCGGTTGTCAGGATTGGCTTGCATGGCCACGTGCGTAGAGATACGGCGGTCCAGGAGTTCAATTTGATATTTTAGATCAGCAACCTTGCTACGAACTTCAAAGATCAATTGCTGTAGATCTCCCAAGGTGCCCAGATGGGAGGGAGATTCATCCTTGCTGCTTGCGTCTGAGGAGGAGTGGAGAAGACTTGAAGAATGGGCTGCCTCATTATAATCTTCAGAATCAACCAGATTGGAGTACAGGGTCCTGGTAGGTGTGAGCAGTCCGGGAACCTGTCGGGGAGCAAATCCTAAAGATTTGCCATCCATATCGAACCACTCAACTTTACACCCCCAAACAATGGCAGTCTCCTCACTGTGATGATCTCTCCCTGTTGCTGGATACTGTACTGGTGAAGCCATCCCTTTCCGTTTCCTGCTGCTACCAGTGTTTTCTGAACTTGTAGAAATCTGCCCTATCTGTCCGCGGTATCCTCTGCCTCTGCAGGAACGACCTCGCTCACGACCACTTGGCATAATGCTGACAAGAATAACCAGTGTCGCAGAGTATGGAAACACTGTCTTGCGAAGCCAGAGCCCACAATTGCAAAAACAATGACGAGCCCTGGGATAAGCTGCATAAATTTGACAAGCTGTAGGAGGTTGGGAAGCCATCTCATCTTTGCACGGCTTGGGGAATATAGTTATGACCCTCATAATTCGAAGGTACCAGGGATGAGTTCCCATTGCATCAGCGGATCTGTATGCCGGCTCCCAGTACATCCTCATATGCTTCAGTGCCCTGGAATAATCAATGGCAGGACTGTGGAGTGAAGGCGAGCCAATTTCCCTATGATTTTCTAGAGGCTCGAGCTTCCAGATGGCTCAGCCTCTCGCCTCCTCTTTAATGCTCATGACAGGTGGATGACATCCCATCCTGGAAAATCGATGGCCATTCAGTGAAATATTTGTTGGAGCAATTAATCTCCAAGTTTGCCCCTTCAAAACATGCAGGAACACTCCTTTCCTTTTGAAATTGCAACAGCAGCAACAAATGAGAAATCGTACTGGAAAAAATTCACCTAAACAGGAGTTTTTTTGTTTGTTTGGCATATTTTCGAAAATTCTGGAGTTTTTTGGAATATTGGCTTAACTTGCAAGTTGTTAATGGTGAAAATTTGGCGGCCTGGAAAGACTTGGACAACTTGTGAGTTTGGCAACAAATTGCCTAGTTTTACAACTCTGCTTTGACTATCTATCATTACTATATCATATGGTGTCCATGGTGTGACTCAATGGTCAACACATCCATGCAAAAGATTTGTTAAAGCAATTAATCTCGAAGTCTGCCCTTTGAAGCATGCAGGAACACTCCTCTGCTCTCAAAATTGCACAATAGCTCATGGGTATATATGTATGGTTTGGTGGATACAATGTACATATACCCATGATTCTGATCTGGGTATAGTATTAGGGATATGCAAATCAAGATTAAAATTCGATGTGAATGTGGTTATATGACTCTAGAATTCTTGTGTGGGTATGTTGTAGCTCTAACTTCTGATTCGAGCATGGTCTGGTCATTATATCACTAAACTCTGAGCTGGGTATGATTGATCTGACTGTTACAGGTCTAAATTCCTAAGGGGTCATGCTTATAACTCCATGTTCTGAATTGCATTGGTTGTAATTTTAGCCACTGCATTCAATGNGGGCATTGCTAAAATTCAAAATTCTAAAGTGGGTGTGTTACTTTGACTCACTGTTGCAAAACTCAGACTTGGGAAAAACTCGGTGGGGGTCATCAACTCAGGAAATAAGAAAACTTGAGAAAAAGTCAGCAAAAATTTCTCAAGCCTAAAAAAATGTTAAATATTCATTTTTTTCCATTTAAATTTAAATATAAACTAACAACAACATCAAATAATCACATTGCCATGTAAATATGAACAGTAATATCGACAAATGGAATCGATGTCCATTCCAAGAAAGATTTGTTAGAGCAACTAATCTGCAAGTTTGCCCCTTCAAAAATTGCAGGAACAGTCTTCTCCTTTTGAAAGTGCACAACAGAAGCAACTATTGAGGAATCGCTTCCCATGGCTTTGCCTAGTTGAATGTCCATGAGTAGTTTGAAATCCTCTTTTATCTCTATGGATGGATACCGTCCCTGATGCAGAACTTGATCCCTTCAGTTAAAGCTTTGACCTCAACTTGATTATTAGTTGCATCATCAACAGAGGTGCAGGCAACATTACATTCAATGTCAGAGCTGTTGTCCATCTTCTGTTTGGCATCTGCAGCAAGCAAACTCTTCTTCTTTAGCTGCTGTTATTACCATTAGGATGCATTCTGGGTGCAACTTCCAGCAATTCTCTTCTGTGTGGCTTGTTAATGCTTAAAACTGTCCAGGTAAAAGGTAACTAGGGAAGGTACACTCTCACCTCTGTAGGTTTCCTGCTCTTTGCGCTAGTGCTTGCTAGCCTTATGGGGAATCCCTAGGTGATCTGAAGATAAAAATTGGCTTCTGCAAACAAAAACAACTTCAGATATGCATAAAACTCTCACCGTTTTGTCAAAAATCAGAGTTCAACTCAGCTTAAAATTGGTTCCAAACAATGAGTACATAACAGGTTTACACAAACTGGTTCTGAATGACAAGTACATAACAGGTTTATACATGGATATAAAATTTTGCCTTGGTATTCATGAAAATCTTCCTTTAAACACCTCTAATCAGCGAACAACTGTTGCCAATATATCGATTAAAACTCAAAACGATGAAGTAAAACCTCAGAATTTTCAACTTTACGACCAGTATCCTTGAATCCATTGGGCTATGGGGTTGAAGGGAAAAGAAAATTAGTTAAGTGGGAGAGATTCCCAAGGCTAACTAATTAAGAAAAAACCAGATAACAGTAATTAAACACACCAAAAAGTGAGATTTTGTTATGAACCAAATTCCCCAAATAGCATAAGAATAGAAAGAAGTAACTCCACGCCTTGAGAATGATGAAGAGTCAATGAATAAGAAGCCACTTTGAGGGGACAACCCCCCTTTACAATATATCTAATGCACAAGAGAAGATGCCTATACAAATGAATCTCCTTTATTATAAATAGGAGGTAAAGTGAGCATGATATAACCTACCAGGCTACCACTAACCTGACCTAATCATAACTAATATACTAATAATGAATGGAGGGTTAGGGCCTTAACATAGCCCCTCTCTTTAAAAAAGCTTTTCCCTCAAAGCTAGTAATTAAGGGTGTTTCTTCATGAATTGTTCATTTTTCCATGTAGCTTCTTTTGGAGGCATATTCTTGTTGATGTTTTTGTAGCATCGGGAGGTATTCCCACATTAGCCTAGGTATCGGGCATGTGGGAACCATTCTTGACACTCACATTGCGATTTTTCCTTGTAAAAATCCTTTGTGTGAAGTGTGGGGCTTTGTGGGCTTGTTGATGGGATTTGTGGTTGTTTGATGGGGTTTTGCACCCATTGAATGATTAAACAAGACTAATTTATTGTTGAGTTTGTGGAGAGGGCGCCTAATGTAACACCCCGTTTTCCCCAAGACTGTAATTATGTACAAACTTCATATATTACTGTTATGAGGCATTTAATTATATCTTAATATAAAACACGAAATCACTGACCAAGAGGGAACAACCATGATAGTACTAGCCACGATACACCAAAGGAAATTGATTCAATAGAGGATTGATTGATCTATTGCAGGAGGTGGAACTGTGATGTATTAAGTGAAGAAACTAGGAAGCTTGCACAACAAGCTAATCTACACTGCAAATATAAATGAACCCCACCTACTAGCACACCAAACTTTACATGAGAGCCACCTGACCAGTGAAGAAGTCGCAGAAGTGATTGAAGCCAAATTAATCACTGATGACAGTCAGTTTGCGCGAAAGAACAATTAATTGAACAACTGATAGAGTCTACCACGAAATCGCCCTCAGACTGGAAACTGGCAGACGATGGATGGCGTTTGTAGAACGTCTCGAGAATTTCTTAGGGACGGAGAAGAAGATAGAGTGGAATAAGGGAGAGCAGTGTGCAGAAGATCGAGCGTCGACTGAGGAAGAGAAGGGGGAAGAAGAGCTTTCGGGAGGAAAAACAGAGAGCTTGTCTGAGTCGTTATTGATCACCCTGAGCAGAGAAGACTCGAATCCTTGAACTAGAGCTTTAGAGGGCCGCAACTTGGTGCTTACTGGAAAAAAACCGACACTGGTAAGGGGAGGTCGTTGAGGGACTGTTAAGCAGAGAAGGGACTCCCTTATGTTCAGGAAATCTAGTTGAGAAACCACTTGATAAACTTGTGGAGACCCAAGCTCAGTGGGAGGTGGCAACTTCTGCTGTATCAGAGGAGGAAGGAGAGTAACCTTCCTAGATTATAACAATCTCAAAGCCCTACTGAGTCAGTTTCCTCGGTGGCATTGTGGCTTGGCATGGGGGTGGCATGCTGTAAAAAGTCACTCTGCAACAAGGCCTAAGGTTGGGAGGAAAGGCTTCCTCTCTCAGTCAGTCGGATTGGACTATTTCCTTGATAGATAAGTGCTCATATGCGTTGAATCTCTTTATGACTGATGTGTTTATATGTGTATGAAATTGTTTGCATGCATGATCATTTCAAATGTAAGAGCTTATAGATGGATGTTTGAATGTTAGGATCAATATAGAATGCAATCCCCTAACTGGTAAATTGATGCTAATTCGACCGTTCCATTTCCTAGGGGAAAAACCTGCGAGTCGTGGCTGATTCCTTGTAGGTATTCATGGCTTTCAATGGCGTTGAATGGTCCAAACCCCTGTGAAGAAGTGGACTGAGGTCCTGTGGAACTCAAAATTTATCTTAGTCTTGAAGCGAACTAATTGTCTTTCCTTAAATAAAATCCAGTGTTAAAATGCGTAGGGATCGTAGCCGTCGATCTCATAGCTCGGGAGATCTCGACCCTTCGTCGGCACATTGTATTGTCTCGAAGGACCATGTGTTGAGACCAACACAAGGTCTGACTACACTAAAACCCTGAGCATTAACAAGGACCGTCGATTTAGACGTCCGTATGTCGGGGGTAATTCTAACCGTCGATCCATAACTCTTGGTTAAATGGAAACCCTTATCGTTGATCTCAAAGCCTTATATTTCACTTAAGCGAAGATTGGGGAGATTATGTCACGGTGACGCCTTGGTGATGAGGTTTGGCACCTCGACATCCCATGTGCCGTGGGGAATGACAGGCGTCCCTCTGTGGTTGGCCATTGGAGCATGAGTGGGTCCTATTGGGCTAGGGAGCCCCCTTTGGCCCTTCGTGGGCGTTCGTGACCGTCAGATTAGTGAGGAACTACCCCAAGAAGCATGGATCGTAGGATCCCAGCATATTGTCGTCGGAAGCAGGGCGAGTGCAAAACCAAGAGCAATCCAAAGTGCCAACGATATCCTCATCAGCGATGCACCGAGGACCACTGATCTCTCGATGAGTAGGATAAACCTCCTCAACCGTCGATCACCTATGAGATCTGTCCAAAGGGAAAGTAAAGACGTTGATGTCACATGATGATGTGTCATGCCTGCAAGGCAACGAGAGTGTCCAGGATGACAAGTGCCAGCTAATGATTGGATGACAAAAATTAGAGAGGAGAGAAAGAGACATCGACAGCCGTGGATCTCGGTGGGCCTCATCTATAAACTATGGGGACCATCGATATAGGGGTGTTAACTCTCGTGCAAAGAGATGTCGCCGACATGCTCTTAGCCGTCGAGATCTGAGATTTCGAACCGTAGGATCTGAGGAAAGTGTACCTTAGAGCATCGTCGTCGGAGGTCGATGATTAAGGTCGAGCCTATGGGATACTAAATCTCGACGACGACAGGAGGTGGGTCGAAAGTTTGAATGAGAGACCCGAGGTGTCACTGTTACATGGTTGGTACGAATAGTGAACAACCACGTGGGGTCGGGGTGGCAGTTGGTTAATGAAGGCCCGAGAATCTTTAGAAAGCCACAACTTTTGACTCTAAGCTTGGATTTGGGAGTGATTACAACCGTTGGAAAACACTCGACATCTTTAGAGGGTTGAGGTGAAGCGAAATCTTAATGCCCCATCTCCTTAAAGGTTATTAAGGGGTCGGGTGTGTTACACCTAAGTTGATTTAGGGGCTTCTAACTCAACCTTTAGAGTTGTATAAAAGGAGAACTTTGTGAGAGAGCAACACACAAGTGAAAGTGACATTTCACTCTGAAGTTGTGAGTGGAGTTGAGATCGTGTAGGGTTGAGGCATGGAGAAGGTTTGAGTAAGGCTTGTGGTAAAGAAGGAGGACGAGTTTTCTTGTGTAGACCTGCATCAAGTGCAACAGGGTATTCTTGGGCAGGCAACTTGGAGAGGAGGGCCGAGTAGGGCCTAGACCCAACCAACAAAAGGAAACCTCAACCTCAGGTATTTTGGAGTCTCATCCTGCAAGGAAAAGGGCAACCACAACATTTGGGAGGCTTGGCTTGCAAGGAAGAAGGCAAGCACAACATCTGGGAGGCTCAGCCTGCTAGGAAAAGGGCAGCGCAGAGTTTAGGAGCTTTGGTTTGTTGGGAAAAGGAGTTTCCGTCCATAGGTTTGGTGGAGTGCAGAATTGCAACAGTTTTTGGGGTTGCTATAGTCAACCTACAGTCAGCTGAAAGAGCAGTTTTGAGGGCTTGGAGAGAGACCGTGAAGGCTTTCTCAGGTAACCAGCAAGCAGAGAAAGGTTTCGACTTGCGCAAGGGCTGAAGTTTGACCTCAGTACAGTGACCAAAATTGGGCATAGAAACCGAGGAGGGTTTTTGCAGTGGACAAGGGTTTTTTGCAAGTGTACCCTTGTATTTTAGTGTTTTCTTTTTGTGTAAGATTGGGTCATTTTCCCTGGTACGGGATCTCATTGTTTTGAGGTTGTATTGAATAAAAGAACAAGTGATCTGGGCATTAAATTCTTGTGTATTGTGTATGATTTAGTTGCTGGTTTTATTTTCCGTTGTGCTAAGTTGTTAGACATCTCAGTGTGTTTATGTTCACAGTTCAAAATGTGTGATTTCTATGTGTGTTGTTGAGAACCTAGACCAGACCTGAGGTGTGATCAAATCTAACATGGTATCAAATCTGAGGCTTTGAAAAGGCAATTGGATTTCACATTTACACAGGTAATAGTGTTGAAAAGGAGCTGTAGCAGATTTGACAACTGAGTATCTTGGACTTCTGGGTAAAAGTCCAACAATGAAAAAGGTTTTTGGATTAAGAATTGAAGATCGGTTGGATGGGATATCCAACTACAACTCGTGGAAAGAAATAATCAAGTTAGTGCTGTTGGTGAATGATTTGTGGGAATTTGTTGACACCCCAATCACTACGCCAACTGATGCAACAAAACTAGCCATGTATAACAAGTCAGATGTAAAGGCTAGGTTGATCATTCTTGATGGGGTGAAGGATCATTTGATACCTCACCTAACTGGAAAGATCACAACGTGGCACATGTGGGAGGCTTTGAAAACGTTATTTCAGAAGAAGAATGATAACCGAAAGATGAAGAGAGAAGCCCGGGGAGATTAGGATGACCGATTTGGAAAATGACATCATATCTCACTAGGATTCAACAAGTTCGCGATGAACTTGCATCTATAGGGGACGACTTAGCAAACAGAGAGTTGGTAAGGACGACACTTAAGGCTTTCTCGGAGCAATGGAAGCCATTTATCAAAGGAATTGTGTCACATGAGAAGCTCCCAGATTGGAACAAGTTGTGGGATGACTTCATTCAAGAAGAACTTCGAGATGAAGATCTTCAGCACAAGAGTTGTGAGGAGAATGCTCTTGCTAGTTAGATAAAGAAGAGCAAAGGGATGAAAAACTTGAGTAAAGTAAGATGTTATGCATGCAACGATTTGGTCATTATGCCAACCAATGTCCGAATAAGAAGGGCGAGAAAGAGAAGTAAGATGAGATGGCTTCTAGCCATATCCGAGAAGGAAGAGTTGGCCAAGAGGTTCTAGGATGAATTTCTTCTTGTCTCCCACCTTTCAGAGAGCACCATTTGTGAGGGTGCTTGGTTCTTAGATAGTGGGGCTACCGGGCATATGACATGGACACAAGAGGTGTTCGAGAGCATGACTAAATGGGGTTTTGATTTGCATGTGAGGATTGGTGATCAGAGTCAGCAAGTGGTGAAAGGAGTCGAGACTATACCATTCAGGATGGAGTCAGGTGGGGTGTTGCGAGTTCAAAATGTGCTTGTGTACCTAAACTCAAGTGCAACATGCTCTTAGTCTTGTCGATTGAGCAGATAGGGTTCGAAGTTGTGTTCCGGAAAGGAAAGGCACTTCTCCGACCCGGGGGTGGTTCTAGGAGTTAAGGATAGTGGTTTATATAGGCTAACAGGAAAGCCTATACTAAAGAACAGTGGGAAGAAGGTTGTGCAGACTCAGAGGGAGTGAGAGTTTAGAGGAAGCCAATAGACTTAGAGGGAGAGTCAGTCGTCCAGAGGAAGTCAACCTTCAGGTTCAGGTGGGAGAGAGGAGTCTTCCAAGTTGTCAAGAAGGTGTCATGGGTTGAGATGGCAGGCAAGATGCTCAGAAGCGGGAGGCTTCTAGGAGCAGGGTGTCTTCCAAAACGGGTCCATGTCATTCAACAGGAAATGCTTCTGTGTTAGAGGGAGCAGCTGTGGTAGCGGATCCAGTGTGGGAGGCAGAGCCACTTCCAGTGTGGGAGACAGATCTATTTCCAAGTGATGGTGGATGGAATATCTCCCTCGCTAAGAGGGAATTGTTTTTGTAGCATTGAGAGGTATTCCCACATTATCCTTGGTGTCGGGCATGTGGGAGCCATTCTTGACACTCACATTGTGATTTTTCCTTGTAAAAATCCTTTGTGTAAAGTCTGGGGCTTTGTGGGCTTGTTGATGGGCTTTGTGCTTGTTTGATGGGGTTTTGCACCCATTGAAAGATTAAACAAGACTAATTTATTGTTGAGTTTGTGGAGAGGGTGCCTAAGTTGATTTAGGGGCTTCTAACTCAACCTTTAGAGTTGTATAAAAGCAAAAATTTGTGAGAGAGAAACACACAACAAGTGAGTGGCATTTTCCTCTGAAGTTGTGAGTGGAGCTGAGGCTGTGTAGGGCTGAGGCATGGAGAAGGTCTGAGTAAGGCTTGTGGTAAAGAAGAAAGCCGAGTTTTCTTGTGCAGACTTGCATCAAGTGCAGCAAGGTATTCTTGGGCAGGTATCTTGGAGAGGAGGGTCGAGTAGGGCCTAGACCTAGCCAGCAAAAGGAAACCTCAGCCTCAGGTGTTTTGGAGGCTCAACCTGCAAGGAAAAGGGCAGTCACAACATTTGGGAGGCTCGGCCTGCAATGAAAAAGGCAGCTGCAGCATCTGGGAGGCTCAAACTCCTAGGAAAAGGGAAACCATAGAGTTTAGGAGCTTCAGTCTGCTTGGAAAGGGATCCATAGGTTTGGTGGAGTGCAAACTTGCAGCAGTTTTTGGGGTTGTTACAGTTAGCCTACAGTCAACTGAAAGAGCAGTTTTGAGGGTTGGAGAGAGATCGTGAAGGCCTCCTTAGGTATCCAGCAAGCAGAGAAAGGTTTCGGCCTGTGCAAGGGCTAAAGTTGAACCTCAGTACAGTGACCAGAATTGGGTACAGAAACTGAGGAGGATTTCTGCAGTGGACAAGGGTTTTCTGTAAGTGTACCCTTGTATTTTAGTTTTTTCTTTTTGTGTAAGATTGGGTCACTTTCTGTGGTACGAGAGCCCATTTTTTTGAGGTTGTATTGAATAAAAGAAAAAGTGATTTGGGCATTAAATTCCTATGTACTGTGTATGATTCAATTGTTGTTTTTATTTTTCGTTGTGCTAAGTTGTTAGACATCTTAGTGTGTTTATGTTCATAGTTCAGAATGTGTGATTTCTGTGTGTGTTGTTGAGAACCTAGACCAGACCCAAGGTGTGATCAAAATCTAACAATTGTTCCACTTGATTGGGTACTCCATAATGGTTCTCTTCTGAAGAGATAGAGAACATTGATTTATAACTTTATCTGGTTCACGAATCAACTTCCCTTCTTCAACTAATCCTGAAAGTTTTCTCTGCATTGGCATAGTTTGTCCCATAATCTCTTTTAGGCAGGATATATGAAAAACCTTATGAATGTGAGAAGAAGGCAAATCTAATGCATATGCCACTTCTTCAATATTGTGAATAATCTTGTAGGGTCCATAAAATTTATGAGGTAGTTTCTGAATCTTCTTTTTTTTGAGAGTAGATTGCTTATAAGGTTGTAGCCTCAAAAATACCCTATCGCACTCCTCAAATTGTCTATCTCTTCGATCTTGATCTACTTGCTGCTTCATCTTGTTCTGCGCCATTTGAAGGTTTTCTTTAAGAATTTTCAAAGTTTCTTTAGTCTTTTCCATATGTGAGTCCATTGCCCGTGCTTTCGACTGGTTTTGCAAAAAGTATGTGCTACCAAGAACTACATATCCATAAAGAGCTTCAAATGGAGACATCTTAATAGATGTGTGATAGGTGTAATTATACCATCACTAGAGAAAGCCACTTTGCCCATTGAGATTGCTTGTTTGAAGAATAACAACGAAGATAACCCTCTAAACATTTGTTAACAATCTCTGTTTGACCATTTGTTTGTGGATGGCATGCTGAACTCATAGCTAGTGTTGTTCTACTCATCTTCCATAACTCTTTCCAAAAATTTCCTGTGAATTTTGGGTCTTTGTCACTTACTATTATTTTAGGAAATCCATGAAGTCTATGAATTTTTTTCATGAACACTTCTGCCACTTGGCTTGCAATATATATACTACTTTGAATTCCACAAAAATGTGCATATTTTGCGAGTCTCTCCATGACCACAAAAATGGCATCCTAACCTTTTGATTTTGGTAAACTTGTAATGAATTTCATTGATATCTCTTCCCATCTTTGATTAGGTATGTGTAAAGGTCGAAGTAACCTTGGAGCCCTAACTATCTCTCCTTTATTTCTTTGGCACACTGACATTTTCGTACAAAATTTTGAATATATTTCTTCATTCCTTCCCCCAAAAAATCTTTTTTGATCCTTTGATATGTTTTAAGGAACCCTGGATGTCCTACCATCGAAGAGTCATGACTTATGAGACTCCCTTAAATTTATTGCTTCAACTTTGATTGAGAGCATAAAAATATTCTTCCCTTGTACCAAAGGATATCTTTCTTCCAATCCCCGTGTTCCATAGAGCTCTTCCCTCCTTTTAGACATTGTATTTTCTTTCTAGTACTATTGTCATCTTGCCATTCATGGCGAGTTTCTTCCAACCACACAAGGATGGAAGATGTCATGGTGTTTATAAACTTGAGGCTTCTTCTATTCTGGAAAGGGCATCTGCTACCACATTGTCTTTTTCCCTTTTTAGAGATTATTTCAAAATCAAACCCTTGCATTTTTTCTACCCTAGATGTCCTACCATCGGAGAGTCATGACTTATGAGACTTGCTTCAACTTTGACTGAGAACATAAAAATATTCTACCCTTGTACCAAAATATATCTTTCTTCCAATCCCATTGTTCCATAGAGCTCTTCCCTCCTTTTAGACATTGTATTTTCTTTCTAGTACTATTGTCATCTTGCCATTCATGGCGAGCTTCTTCCAACCATGCAAGGATGGAAGATGTCATGGTTTATAAACTCGAGGTTTCTTCTATTCTGGAAAGGGCATCTGCTACCACATTGTCCTTTCCCATTTTGTAGATTATTTCAAAATCAAACCCTTGCATTTTTGCTACCCTGGATGTCCTATCATCGAAGAGTCATGACTTATGAGACTTCCTTAAATTTATTGCTTCAACTTTGATTGAGAGCATACAAATATTCTACCCTTGTACCAAAAGATATCTTTCTTCCAATCCCAATGTTCCATAGAGCTCTTCCCTCCTTTTAGACATTGTATTTTCTTTCTAGTACTATTGTCATCTTGCCATTCATGATGAGCTTCTTCCAACCACACAAGGATGGAAGATGTCATGGTTTATAAACTTGAGGCTTCTTCTATTCTAGAAATGGCATCTGCTACCACATTGTCCTTTCCCTTTTTTGTAGATTATTTCAAAATCAAACCCTTGCATTTTTGCTACCCATTTTTGTTGCTCTTCCGATGACAATCTTTCCTCCAAAAAGTACTTTAGGATATCATGGTTTGTCTTGACTTTAAAATGCCTCCTAGTGAGATATTGTCTCCATTTTTTAATTGTATGCAAAATTGCTGCCATTTCTTTTTCACATGTAGATTTCACCAAGTCTTTTCCTTTGAATTGTTTACTTTCAAAAGCCAATGGTCTCCTTTCTTGCATCAATATTGCTCCAATTCCTTGTCTTGATGCATCACATTCAACTATGAATGTTTTACCAAATCAAGTGTTGCCAATACTAGTGTAGAAGACATAACATCCTTTAAGAGTGAGAATGCCAAGGTAGCCTCTTCATTCCATAGTTTTAAAAACTGGAACCGGCACCGGAACCGGTCGAGGGTTCAACCAGAACCGGTAATGAACCGGTCGAACCGGTTTCAATGAACTGTTTTTTAAAAAAATACATAAAATATTTCAACTTTAATGAAAAAAATATGTTTTTAAGATTTTAAATCATGTTTCCAAAGCATTAGAGACAATTAGAGACAACATATCCAAAGTATGCTCATGAATATATCTTACAAATGCAATGGGTGTGTTATTGATGCGGCACCAAATATCACATACCACTCCAAGTCCTTTTAAGGCACTGACTTAAATTACTAAGTATATGGTTGATAGATGTACGTGTTGGTTCAAGTAGTGAAGCACCATTGATATTATTTACTTGGCAATGATCATGAGCTTCTCCACTCTACAGTTCCTCTAAAGATGGATCAAAATTGAGAATGCATTCCACATGAAGTGTAATAATTATTTTTAGTAGTTCAAGATTGTGATTTAAATACCAAAAAAGAAACACAAATAAAGTGACAGATTTCCTATTGTGACCAACAACAGTTGGATTGACAATGTTTTTGCAATTTCAACTATTGTCTAGACTTCATGCAGATTTATGTAGTCTTGCAAATCTTTGTGATGATGCCTCCATAGGAAGGATTTTGTAAAAAACCAGCACTATTATGTTCGTTTTGGAGATTTCCAAGTTAACTGAAGAGTACATTGTGACCTCGTACAATCTCCCTTCACTTTGTGTTAGTGCTTGCTAACCACATGGGGGAATCCCTATGTAACCTGTACACGTAGTGTGAACCCTAAAGATAAAAAATCTCTACCAAACTGCAATAAATGCTTGCTGTAATTTGAAATATAAGACCTGTAATCTGCAATTAAACACACTAAACAGCAAGCAAAAACACAGATTTACACCTAAGGATGATTATTCACTTGGGGAAACATGCAAATCTTCTGTTAAAACACGAAAACTTGCTCTTAAAAGGGCAGTTCTGCGTGCAAAAATGTAAAAAAGAGCAAGTGTAAAATTTATCTCTGACTCGGACTTGAACTCGGCCTCAGGCTCATCATATAAATGCTCCCAAATGTTGAATAAGAGAGGTGTGAGGCACTTAGAGGGGAGTGAGAGTGTCTTACAGACTAGAATTTGGGTTTAGGGGATCTTAGGTTTTAGGGACCAAACCGACTGGTTTGGTCATAAACCGGCCGATCGGTTCGGTTCAGTGTTACCAACATCGGCAACGGCAAAATATCGCCGAGGGTCCGAAAACGAAAATATCGGCAATATCGGGGAAAATATCGGTAAATATCGGAAAATGTCGTAAGAACGAAAATGTGGAGTTCGTGAAGATATATTCATGTGCATCCATATGAATCCAAACCATTATACACAAATATGCAAAGTTTCTCTTGTAAATAGCAAGGGCGCATATAACCAAAATAGCACCGAGTGCAATGCATCTTTGAACCAAAATAC
>ML793858.1:31971-49323 GCA_009831015.1 Picea engelmannii | reverse complement strand
AGTTTGGATCTATGTTGTGCAAAATTTCTACATCTTTTTTCTGCTTTTTTAAGTTCACAAGTTCACCCATTTGTGCAGATGCCTCTATTTCCTCCTCAACATTATTTTCCAAAGTTTTGTGTCTTGACATTTATGCCCTTTTGACCATTTGCTATTACAACCAAAGCATAGTCCTTTTTCTCTTCTTTCATCCGTTTTCTTCTGAGATATTTGAGTAGGTTGATGCAAGGTTGCCCTATGAGGCACAAATCGATCTCCGCTTCTTGCATATGTCCCAATGGTAGACCTATGTGTAGCCCTATTCTTTGCTTGAATACGACGAGTGTTACCTTCCAACTTGTAGTTAATGATAAAACCCCTAATCCACAAGGTACAACCCGAGAGGGAACTACTAGGACTATCACCACTTTCACCTAAGTAATCTATTCTCTTCACTTTAGGCCGACTTTCCTCCAGGCCAAGGTGGGTATCCCTAGTAGGATTACAAATTCTAAGCAATGAGACACAAGGTGATATGAGAGTAGCTTTAGTAAAACAATATTTTTTGTATTTTAGGAAATATAAGAGGGTGTTGGAAGGAAATAGAGATTAGTGCCAATTCAACAAGGGCAATGAAGTAAAGGGGGTATCTAAGAGGGATTATTTTCTTATGTGTTAGCAATGGAAGTAAGGCTAAAAGACTCAATAACCTCCATGCTAAGCTTGCTAGAATTAATGCAGAAATTCTACAAGGAAGGGGTTTGAAGGATCCACCTTCAACTAGGCAACTCAACTTTACCCTAGAAATTGAAGTTAATGAGCTTGCTAGAATTCTAGAGGATATATAAAACAATGTTGCACATAGCGCGATAATATTGAAATTGTCACGATATTATTGCCAAAACCCAACTTGGCAATAATATCATAGGTACTTATTGCGATAATTGCGATAATTTGTAATTATTGCGATAATTTTCGTAATTATCGCGATAATTTCGAAATTATCGCCCTGCTGCATCAATATCACCTTAGAATGATTTTTTTGGCCTTTTAACCTTCATTTTGCAAAAGTGAGTTAGTGGATTGAACCAATGTTTTCAAACTCAGACACTAATTAATGGTAATGTTAAATTCTTAAAGTAAAAGTTGACATTTCCTATTTCTTTTTTCTTTCTTTTCCTATTTGCTCCATCTTTCCTTTTTATCCTTTTACTTAAATTTTTAACATTACTGTTAATTGTTTTAGGATGTTTGAGAGTGGTTCCAACCTCATTGGACTTCATATGGAGAAAGTAGAATTTCATATCCCATTCTAAATTCAATAGACTTAGAGTTTTTACGATTTCAAAATTGGTAGGATTGCAACATTTTTGTTGGATTCTATCACGTATGAGAGTATGGGATTGGCATTTAATCAAGAGAACCAAGCCCGTTATGTACCTTGATGTTGGTGGTATAGATTGTTGAACTCTTTTGTCATGGCCTTAGCAAAAATGTACCCTTCACTCAAACCAAGATCATTGATTAAGCATGTTAAAGTTTTTCTACCATATTATAAGACTTGGATTAGGCAGTTTCATCAAAATAGGGTGGTGTTGATTTATGTCCCTAGAGGATCGAGGTAGAGGCAAAGGGTGATACTAATGATGAGGATCCTAATATAAGCGATGGTGGAACATTGCTTGTCCTTTAAATGTTCATGCCCATTCATTCATAATGCTTTCTTTCAAAATTTCAATAATTCTTTGGAATCATGGTTTGAAATCTTTAAAATATAATCTTTTTCATTAAAATTTAAATATTTTATGTATTTTTTAGTAAACCGAGCCATTGAAATCAGATATGTCTGAGTCAATCTGAGTCTGAGTATCTAGATGCCTCATGATGATCATCTTATGATATACATTTATTTTTGTTTTGATGTTATTTTATATCATCCTATCGGGAATTATGACTTAGGATAGATATCGTATTTCAGTATTGATGTTTGATGGACCACTTGACACCTTGTACATCTTGTATTGCAGTTTTATTTTCATATTTACATGACAATGCGTTTGTTTTATGTTGATGTTGCTTTAGAAGTTTAAAAAATTGAAAAAAATGATTATTTTTGTATTTTTTAAAGTTTTCCGATATTTTCCCCGATATTGCCGATAATTTCAGTTTTGGACCCCCAACGATAAATTCCCGATAACGATAAGTGCAACATTGATATAAAACAAACTATTACACATCAAGGCTAAGATAACAAAGGAGAGAAGAGGTGTTACAACACATGCAAAACTCCTTCCAAGTGGTAGATTTTACTCTTCAATGGATTGAGTTGCTTGTCTTGCCTATGTAGAAGAAACTACACCACTTCAAGATTTAAGCACCAAAATATTTATGCACTCAACAAAGAAAGAGCCCTTATACATCACACATGCTCCAAGAAAGACGTGTCCATTAAGCTCCAAGGAGGGGAAGCTCCAAAATTCCAACCATAATTACAAATGGAGAGAGCTACTCTAATAGAGTCTAGCTCCATCTCCTTTTACAATAGAATAATAATTGTTTTTCTAGATCCACTAATCTCTTCAAGGAATACAATAAAATAACCTCTTCAACAACTTCATTACTAAAAATAGCAATGATTTGTTGAGATCCAAAAAGAATCAATAAAATATGCCAGGAAAACAATACAATAATGCTCTCATGTAATGAACTCCATGAGACAAGTCAACAATAATAAAATAAAGAGTTGGTTATGCAACAACCTCCATAAAGTTCTCCAAGGTGAAATGTCCTATTAATATGGCATAAAATGGTGTGCCATGTGGCTTCAAGAGTGAGGACACTTGGAAATTCCGTGGCCACTCTGCATCTAATGGCACTGATTTGGCGGAAATTTTGCCACTCTATCAAAAGATAAATGCTCCTAAAGCTAGGATGCCCTCAAAATATTCAAAGAGATCCTAGATCTAGGGTTTGGAACCTCCTAGATCTCGTCCTCATCAATGGCATGGGAAAGAGTGCATTGATGAGTAAAATGCTCCAATAGTGGATATGCAACGCTTCAAAGTGAAACATCCTCAAAGCATGCAAAGACCAGGTGAGAACCCTCATAAGTTAGCACATGTGGCATCATGAGTGAGATGTCCTCCAATAAGTATGTGTAAAGGAGTGAAAGGAAGCCTCAATAGGTGGAGTGCTCCATCACTGAACATGAGTAATGTGACCAACAAGCCTTTGTAATGTCCTTTTCCAAATGATCACTCCAGGAGATTGACGTAATAGCTTAAGTGATTCTCGTAGGCTATAGTCAGTGGAAAGAAAGGGGATTAATTAATTATTTAATGTCATCGGGGTGAAAAAACAATCTTTTTAAAAAGTAACATTGAGTAATTAAGTGAAAAGGTGTTTTAAGTGACTTCGAACTTAAAAAGTCACTTTACTTTATTAAAAGGGTAAAAGGGTCAACAAAAGGGTGAACGATGAATTAAAAAAGGAATGAGGGCACCCTCTCCCATTATGCATTGTTATTTTCTAAAAGCGAATTGGAGAGAGCTCTTGTAGCTTTGGCTCTTGGGACGAAAAACCCTAGAGAGAAAGATTGGTTTCGGTCGTGAGATGATCCGCCCTAGCTGGTCGTGGAGAGAAGATCACTTGGATCTTTTCACCGAGCTTCATTGTGGTCGTGATTTCATCATTTGGCAATTGGGTTTCCATTGTAGAGGTCGATTTTGGCTTGAAAAGGGCGAGCTAAGTTTGTGGCTATGTTTTTTTGTGTTGGTGGGCGAGTTTCGTGTCAAAGGGGCTGAGTTTATCACTGTTGGGGCGAGTCACTTCCTTGCTAGACCAAGCTGAGTGTTGTAGGGGCCAATTTCTTTTATTGGAGGTCAAATCCTTGCTTTGCTGGGCCGATTTCAGTGTGCTGTGTTAGATTCCTTCAAATCTGGGCGAGTTTCCTTATTAGAGGAACGAGTTCTTCTGTTATGGGCTGAGCCTCTTAGCTGGACAGAGTTTTGTGTGGTGTGAGTTCGTGGTTGTGCTTGGCAGCATTTTTATTTGGAGAAAGGATTCGCTTTAGCAGCCATTACAATGGCATCCTTACTACCCATTCTTCTTTGGACTGTGTCAATCTCAACGCGTATTTCAGATCTGAATGTGAGTCATTTTACTTTGTAACTGTTGCTGATTTGATGCTAATAAATAAGGGTAGAAGTGCCATTGTCCTGTAACAATTTGTTTTAGTCATTATTTATTTACACTTTTTCTGTCATATACATTGCTGCAACCTAAATTTTAATTGGCATATAAACTCCTTGCTTACATCCAAAACACATAAGAAACCATAACAACAACAAGAAGGGCTATTACAATGAGTTGGGGTTGGTGTCATCAAAGTGTTTGACAAAATGTCTACACTGCAAAATTGAGTAAAAATCCAAAAATTTTTAGTGGGGATTTTACATCCTTCAAGAGTGGATGCCCTCAACAATAATGTATATATAAGTGCAAACAACCTCCTCAAGTGGATGTGTGGCATTTCCAAGATAGATGTCCTCCTCAACGGCATAGAAGAATGTGCAATAAAGAGTCTTCCAATGTGGACGTTTTTTTCAAAATAGGTGTCAAGAGAATGGATCCATGAAACAAGGCACCAAATCCATGAAGAAGACATCAATGCTCAACTAGCTCCATGAAGGGAAGGGGCAACCCCTCATCAACCAATAACATAAGACCATCCCTCAACATGTGTGCAAAATTGCAAATGCTAAATCCAAGGAAGAATGAGTCAAATAAGCCATGTATTACCATCAACCATATGCCAAGTCATCCAAGTGATCAAACAACTCATCAAAGAGTAGGACGACATCATCAAAATATGCATAAATTGATGCCAAGTGTGCATAAGCCTCCAAATGTGAGTCAAAGAAGGGGAGCACCTTACATAAAACCATGTTCCATACCTCAAGTAACCCATCCATGTGTGACTATCATCCCCAAGAGCTAGGGCGTTGGAGAAAAGGGGCTTTAACCATGCTCACACCCATTCATCCAAGTAATAAACCATATGTAAGAAGAGGGGTGTATGCCAAGTGCTCTATGCCATGATGAAACCAACTAAATGAATATACCAATATAATGTCCACTTAGCCCAAAAGTGCTAGGACGTTCCATCAAGGGATCCATATATCCTCACATCCAATCATCTAGCAAAATATGGAGACCAAGTGCATTGCTTATCTCTCTATGATAAGCAAGTATACCAAGCAAAAAAGTTCATCAAGGCACCTAACACATCATCCATGTCATCAACAATCTAAGGAACCAAGTGAAGACCAACAAACCCTAGTCCATCCAAAGCTCCATCGACTTGTAGAATATGTCTTTGTGATGAAAATCACAAGGGTAGTGAAAAACTTCTTACTGTAGGCCTCATGCAAAATGAGGGGTAACAATGAGCATATTGCATAGCTTCCATAACATTTTCAGGATGTTGTAAGCAAAGCACATGTTTAATGTCTTCTTTTAATCCACCCATGTAAGCTTCCAACATATGTTTGTTGCTTATGTTATCCACCCTTGTGGCTAATACCCAAATTTGACATATTGTGCTTCTAAGTCTCTTGTAAATAAACCCCAAGTATAATGATAAAAACGAGGCTTCCTTTTACTACTCATTGATATTGTTGATAGGGTTTTGTATCAAAGTATAGAGCTGCTAAGGAAACCTTGCTTATTGTCCATGATATTATGCAATTCAAAGGATTGCTCTATTTGGTTCACCCATGTAAAGACATTTCTTCCATCAAACTTCCTTAATTCAACCTTGGGAAAGTGGTTACCCTTAGGAAACCATCCATGATTAAATCTAATGTTAGAGTTAAATCCTCCTAGCATATGCTTATTAATGGAAGGTTGTTCAACATGAATACTACCTTTATTGTCATGAATCCCTTCGGTCACATTATCACTTTTAGGGAGCCTCTTATCTAGGGTTTGTATGAGCTTGGCCACCATCTTTTGTTTCCTCTGTTCCATCTTTATTTCTATTTGTCCTTATATGTTTACCAAATTAACAGTTGTCACTAACTTATCACTCAATTTGTTAAATTGGTTCTCCAATTTGGATAGTTGGTTATGTATGTCTTCACTTTCTTCATGAATCATGGTTGAGTTCTCTGGAGGTTTAAATGGTGTATAATATTTTGTAACACCCTTTGCCTTGTGGGAATAGTTCTTCTATATTTTAACTTTACCACTCTTTTGAATCACCCAAAACAGATCTTCCGATCAAATTTATGTCAATTGTAAGTTACATACCTTTAAAACCCTGATTTGGAGATTGTTCTGCTAGCCGATCTTGCACCTATAAATTTGAAATTTCTGCACCTCTAAGTCTGAAATTTCGTTCCGTGGTAGCCTAATATGTCTTCTTTGCAATGCCATTGGTTTGACTAAATTCTGATGTGCCAAGAAAAAGTTATGGTAACTTTTCCAAAACTTGTTGATTATGGCCCTTTCAAGAGAGTGAGCTTGTACAGACTGCCACATGTATAATTTTTCAGGTCTACTTCTGAAATTTTAACTTGAAATACTATGGTCTGTACTTTATTAAATACAACTGGTGGTACTCAGTTTGGATCTTTCTAGAATCATATATGAACATTTTACCCAAAACACCTGCTTAAGACTAGTTTTATGGCTAGTAAAAACCATAACTTTTTACAACATGTAACTTGAAAAGTACAGTGAACTAGAATTTGAAATTTTTACCACAAGTACTTCGCTATGTTGTCTCAGGCTCCCAAAAATTTCGCTATATGGAACTTCCTAGAGAAAAAATTATAGCGAAAATGCCAAGATTACTCGTTTAAAGGAGCCAAACCTAAGGATTGTTTGTTTTGAAATCAAAAGTTATGAACCAAATTCCCCAAATAGCATAAGAATAGTAAGAAGTAACTCCATGCTTTGAGAATGATAGAGTCAATGAATAAGAAGCAACTTCAAGGGGGCAACCTCCTTTCACAATTTAATAATTTGTCCAATGCATAAGACAAGGTACCTGTATAAATGAATCTCCATTATTATAAATAGGAGATAAAGTAAACATGATATAACCTACCACTAAGCTGACCTAACCATAACTAATATACTAATAATGAATGGTTAGGTCCTTAATAGATTTAGCTACCAAAACTTAGTACCTTTACTCCAAAGCTAAGTTGCAAGAACGCTACCCCCCCCTTTTTCCCTTGCCGAAACAAGCCGAAACGTGGGTACGACTGAGAAATGTTGTCGGCTGTACCGCACGGTATGGTCGACGACGTTTCTTGGCCG
Source organism: Picea engelmannii (assembly GCA_009831015.1). NCBI lineage: Eukaryota > Viridiplantae > Streptophyta > Pinopsida > Pinales > Pinaceae > Picea > Picea engelmannii. Next base: position 42,015 of record ML793858.1, on the reverse strand, counting down.
TACCAACCCATACAGCCGGTGTTTCGGGTGTTCTAAAGCGCTATAGAGGCGAAATAAAAAAAAATAGGGGGTTGTGGGGCCCCCAAACAGTCAATTATAATTTTTTTTGCGTTTTCTATATTCTCCAATGAGAATAAAATTGATTTTCTCCCTTTTTTTCATTTTAAAAAGAATTTCTAGAAACTAATAGAAACCCTAAATCTCCTTCCTTTGATATAAGAAACCACTTGCTTCACTTATTCCTCACACTTTCATTAGCAAGAGGAGCTTCCTACAGCAACAATAAGGAGATTGTGTGTGGTTTTCGTGAGCAGATTTTTTTTCTATTTGGTGAGCAAAGTTATTTTATGTTTGCTTAGCATATTTCTTTGTTCTCTTGGTGAGCATTAGCAAATTTCTGTTTGTTTGGTGAACATATTTTCTTCTTGTTTTTGCAGCATTCATGGCTTCTCAAAGTGCTGTTTCATCCGCCCCCAGAGTTGCTGAAGTAAGCCGACAGGAAGAATACTATCCTCTTTGGAGGCATGTTACCAAGGTCAAGGCTATGGGTGCTGGTGGAGGTTAATGGGAATGGAGGTGCAATTTATGCAAGAAGGATAAGATCTTCAAGGGCTCTTACACAAGAGTCAAGGTTCACATTTTGCATGAAGGGAAGGGTATTGAAGGTTGTCCACATACTCTTGATTTGCAGGTGAGGGATAAATCCTAGAAAGAGCATGATGATGCTAAAAAAATTAAGGATAATAGAGCCAAGATTGCTATGCATGGCACTAGCAAACATCCTCCTTCCTTGGGTGTTAGCAATGAGCCAAGGATTGTTCATGAAGCAAGGAAGAGGAGGGCGCTAGAGGTAGAAAACGAGATATCCAAAGGCTCTGGAGGACGAGGTGCAGCTACAGACAACAAATTGATGAAGATGTTCAACAATCAAAAGAGAGAAGAAACAAAGTCAAGAGTGGCAAGGGCCATATTTGCATGTGGCATCCCATTTGATGTGGTTCGGTCCCCCTATTGGAATGATACGGTGAAGGCAATTAATGAGGCTCCTCAAGGTTTCAAGGGGCGAAGCTATGAAAAACTCAGAACAATGTTGCTCCAGAAAGAGAGGGCATTGATTCATGATATTCTCAAACCAGTTCGTAGCTCATGGACCAACACAGGGGTTTCCATTTTCTTTGATGGATGGACTGATACAAAGCAGAGGCCCTTGGTCAATGTTATTGCATCATCACCAACCAGAGCGATGTTCTTAAGAGTAAAAGATTGTTCTGGCGAGGTAAAAAATAGCAAATTCATTGTTGATATTTTAATTTTTGCTATTGAACAAGTAGGGCCAACAAATGTGGTGCAAGTTATCACAGATAATGCACCCGTTTGCAAAGTTGCAGGCTTGATTGTTGAGAGTAGATTTTATCATATTTTTTGGACTCCTTGCATTGTCCATAATTTAAATGTGATTTTAGAAGAGATTGAGGCAAAAACTGAATGGATTAAGGAGGTCACAGGGCAAACTAGGGAGATCATTAAATTCATCACCAACCACCACCAGTCTCAAGCAATCTATTGAGAATACTCCAAATTGGAGTTGCTCAAAGTTGCTGAGGCAAGATATGCCTCAAACTTCATCATGTTGCGCCGCCTTGTTGAGGTCAAAAGTGCATTGATGAGTATGGTGGTGGGTGTGACTTGGGCTGAGTGGAGACAAACAGATTCAAAGAGAGGAAGTATGGTGTGGAGGGTGTTGATTGATGAGGATTGGTGGAGCAAGGTAGAATTCTTGCTCAAGTTTACATTACCTGCATTTGAGCTTCTTCAAGATGCAGACACAGACAAACCTTTCCTGGGAGAGATTTATGATGGCATGGATACCATGGTTGAGAAAATCGTGGAAATTATTACACAGGAGGCTCCCACTCTATTTTTTGTTGAGGTTGATTTTGTTGAGCATGTGAGGTCCATCATTGTTACTAGGTGGAATGGCTTTAACACTCCATTGCACACTTTGGCACATGCTCTAAATCCCAAATTTTATGATGAGGAGTTCATTGCTCAAAGCAATGGGAAGAGGAAGGCCCCACATAAGGACAAGGAGGTGGCCACATGAGTGAAAAAAGCCTTCTAGAGGTTGTTTTCATCTTCTCAACAAACAGAGGTGAGGGAGGAATTTGCTTGTTTTGTTGTTGGATTAGAGGATTTTGCAGACATCTCAACTTAGGAGGAGAGAAGCACCATGAACCTGATTAAATGGTGGACTTGTCATGGGGCAAATGGTGTATATTTGCAAAGCCTTGCCACTCGTATTCTATCACAAATGGCAAGCTCTTCATCAACAGAAAGGAATTGGAGCACATATGGTTTCATTCATTCTGTGAAGCGCAACAGGTTGGGATCGTAGAAGGTCAAGGATCTTGTATATGTGCATTCAAACCTTCGCCTTGTGTCTCGCAAGGGTGAAGAATATACAAGTGGGCCTCATAAAGAGTGGGATGTGGATGTAGAAAACCCAGACTTAGAGCTCTCTCTTGCTGCTCTTGATATTGCTGATGATGCAAGTGGAAGTGGAATTCAAATTGCCTCTTCTTCCCATCAAGGCTCTAGTTTTGTTGAACATGCATCTTGTTCTATTTTTGATGATGAGGATGAGGATGAGTATGATATGTATTAGGATATGTAATTGTAGTTGCCTTTAGCTCATGTTTTTTTTCATTTTCAGCACATACAACCTCATTTATAAAGGCTGATTTTGGATGTAAAGCCTCATCTATAAAGGCTAATTTTGGATTTTGCTACTNGTTGCTTCTAAAGCACCCTCTTTCACCAAGTCCAGGGATTGGATCTCATGGACATGATGAAAGGACGTCAAAATCTCATAGATTGGTATGCTCTCTCACACTCACTTGAAAGGAATAGAAAACGAATGATATAGGACTCAAGCAATTGGTGATCCCTCATCTCAATATCACTCTCTAGCTCTTATACATTGAGCTTAGGAGTCTATAACAAGAAATTCTTAGGATAGAATTAGTTAAGAGAGCTGTGATTGGCCAAGGAAAGCACCCTGCTTTTGTTGAGAATAAAATGAAAGAAGAGAGGAGAACTCCAAGAAAAGAATCTCTGGGTAGGGCGCACTAGTCACTGCCAAGTGTGGAGGAAGTATTTCCAAAATAGCCATCAATACCTGCATAAGCTACTACGAATGGAGGAAAGGGTAGGGCGCATAAGCTAGAGTGAATGGAGGCAAGAAGAAGAAGAGCAAAGTGATAAATCTCCTCCAAATTGTTAGAATATCTACCTGGTTGCTTTGAAAGTGTCCTTCCGACGTACCTTTAGTATCACACCTCTTTTAGCTGTAGATCCAAGATGGTGGAAGGTGCACTAGAGAAGCCTCCAAGTGAGGCATATTTGCTTGATATAGGCAGTTGAAAGTCTATCTTCAATAGCTCATCCATTCTGAGCAAGTTTTTTTCTGTTTATTCTTTTTCCAGAATTAGAATGGGTTGCTTTTCTTAAACTAGCAAGAAATTTCTTTTATAAAAAGTTAAAAACAGATTTGACATATTTGCAAAGTACTTTTAGCACAGTTTTGTAGGCATAGTAGCCCAACACACAAGTCTAGACTAGGAGGGCACATGCCTTTGGGGTGTATTTCCTCCATTAGCATGATTTTCCATGCAGGCTGGGTGCTAGGGCAGATTTAGTCCAACTTGATTGTAACCCATGACCCTCCGCATAAAAGCCGCATAAAAGCAGGGCATGAGAATAGAGTTAGGTATTCCAGTTTTCTATGTATTTCGTTTTTCAGATTTAATACAACGACAGTTGCAAGTTTGAAAGATTAATACTATGTATTTGTTGTTCATATGTGTTTGTAGATCAACATGTTGTGGGTTTGCTTACCATGGTCTAAAAGATTAACATGGTATGAGGGCACATTTGTGAAACCTTCTAGGATTCCATGTATGGATAGTAGGGGTTCTACCTGGGATAGGGAGTTGTTAGAAGGTTTCAAGGGCAGGATGTCCAAGATTACTATGTATTTGTTGTTCATATGTGTTTGTAGATCAACATGTTGTAGCTCTACTTACCATGGTCTCCAAATTTAACATGGTATGCGAGCACCTTTCTGAAACCTTATATGATTCCATGTATGGATAGTAGGGCTTCTACCTAGGATAGGGAGTTGTTAGAAGGTTACCAGGGTGGGATGTCCAAGATCCATTCTTAAGAAAAGCAATCTGGACTTGTGATAGGTTATTGTAGGTTGCTGCTCTGTTTTATTTAGCCGTGTGTCCTAGTTGTGACAATATAACTACCTTTAATCTCAAATATGAAGACAGATTGGAAGGCCCCTCCAATTTTGTTCCTTGGAAGTGTTGGTTGCAGGTGCTTTTGGAGGAGCATGAGCTTTGACATCTTGTGGAGAAAGAGGTTGCAACTTCTACAGATGCTGCTGAAGACGACCAAGGCGGAGGGAGTTATCCTTGATTCGATGAAAGATCACTTGATCCCTCACATGAAGATTGGTAAGGAGACATTTGATGCTTTAGTCTCTCTATATAAGAGTGAGAACATCAATCGGAAGATGCTTATTAGGAATAAGTTAAGAGCCACATGGATAAGCAAGACAGATACTGTAGCCAATTATTTGTTGAAGATTCCCAAACTCTGTGATTAGCTTTTAACAGTTGGAGAAGAGGTCAAGAGTGAAGAATTAGTACCCATAGCTTTGAATGTGTTTTCATCTTCTTGGTAATGTTTTATTTGGGGTGTCTATGCCTAAGATAAGTTTCCCACCTTTGAGAAGTTATGGGATGATTTCGTGGATAGTGGAGCATCCAAACATACGACCTTCAACAAGAAGGCTTTCAGTATACTCTAGGAGTAGGAGGCATGCATATGTGGAGCTTGGTGATGATGCCATATTTTCAATAGTAGGAGTGCGATCCATCTCATTCTAGATGCCCTCAACCGTCACATGGTGTTCTTGAGCTTAGTGGTGTTTTATATGTTCTTGGTTTGATTAAGAAGCTACTTTCAATTTCAGTTATGACAGAGCTAGGATATATTGCTAAGTTTGATGATTAACAAGTCATCATCTGGAGGAGATGCCTAGATCTCGGTTGAGTTTTGGCCAGAGGTGTTTGAGTGGGTGGTCTATACAAGTTGTTGGCAGATTTAGTGAGAACCTTATTGCATAATAGTGACAACTTTCGCAAGCTTTGGCACTAGAGGTTGGGTCATTTGCACTATGGAGCGTTGTTTCTCTTGAAGGACATGGTGGACATATTGTTGGACTTGAAGATTGAGAAGATAGGAGTGTGAAAGGGTTGTACACTGGTAAGCATGCCAATATTGTTTTTCCCAAGGAGTTGGCACAAGTGAAGAGAGATTCTTGACCTGATACAATTAGATACCATGATTTCAATTTCACTATCAGGTAACATTTATTGATGATTCATTGATTCCTCTTGGAAGCTCCATGTTTATATCATGAAGACCAAGCATGATGTCTTCGGGAAGTTTCAAGAGTTTAAAGTTCTTGTGGAAAATCAAACAGGTGAGAAGATTAAAGTGTTGAGATCAGATAATGGAGGAGTTTATACCTCTAAGGAGTTTGACACTTTTTGCAGGGATGTGGGGATCAAGAGGGAGTTGACAGTGCCTTACAACCTGTTAATGCAATTTTCTGCACTTATAAACAGACCTGGAAATGACTTAAAGTTCGCTGTTAGCACCCCAAATCAGGTCTGAAAATGATGTAAAATATACACAGAAAAAGAGGTTAATTTGTAGGAAATTTGCCCCTAAAAGTCATTGACAAATTCCTCTCCTTTTGGGTTAGTGCATGCCAACCAGAGGGGGGTGTCCCTAGCCTCTATGCTTGCTGTCAGCTAACTGTAAATCTGCAAACAAGACAAAATGACAACATCAAATGCAATATAACAACAGCAAAAACAATAGGATTATGGCTGTTTTTTAGACAACCAAGTTCAGAAAATTAATTTTTTAAGTGTTTTTGGTGGAATCCTTGGTTCATTAGCTCAGAAATCAGCAAGGAAAAAGTGCAGAAAGCGATACCAAACAGCAGACAATTGCCCAAATGACATGTTAGAAATTTCTGAAAATAAACATTTCACAAACATGTACACTAGCAAAAAAAGAAGGCCTGGTACAAGCACATCAAAACTTTATTTCTGCAAGTTCTTAGAGGCTGATTGCGCCAATAAAACAAGTACAAAAATTGGTGTAGTAATGATCCCTCCATACAAATAGAAAGCTAGAAGAAGAGAGGAGAATGAGAGAATTCTGAATAGTAGAGCTGCTGAAGTAGAATGTCCAACCCTTGTACAATGAAATGCACTTGATTATATAGACAAATGAGTCAAGAGGGGGAAATGGGAGAGAAGTTAGGGAGAGGAAAATTAGGGAGAGATTTGTGGAAGTGGTTGAGGAAATTTAGGCCCCTTGATTAGTGGGACGAATGCAGAGAAAGGGGTTAATGAGAGAGAAGTTAGGGAGAGATTTGTGGAAGTGGTTGAGGAAATTTAGGTCCCTTGATTAGTGAGACGAATGGAGAGAAAGGGGGAAATGGGAGAGAAGTTAGGGAGAAGGAAATTAGGGAGAAAATATAGGGATTTTGGTGGGTGAGAGAATTAAGGATGGAGAGAAAAAAGGTAGGCGACCCTCTTCTCCTCATGACTCATCCATCCACATGGAGGCCAAATCATCCAAGCACTTCACCAAACTTCCATGTCATTTTCTGTAGACTGCCATGTGTCACCCCTGCTAAAAATAGACATTGCCAAAAATAGACATGCTCGAAAAAGTAGTTTCCCTAAAATTTCGGAAATACCACAAATGTGTCCAGGACCACCAGGAGACCACTGCCAAAAATAACAAGTCTACAAATAGACATTGCTAAAAATAGAAAGTCCTCAGAAGTCAATGTGTATATACTCGTCGGATTCAATTTTTTGTAAGGAATCCAGAAATGCAATCAGAAGCACCATCTGACCTCCCGATCTCTGCCTGCTAAAAATAGAAAGTACTCACATGACATCTTGGAAAGGGTTCACTAGCCTCATAATGCGACTAGGAACAAGACTGTATGCTTGGAAATGTCATGAGAGTCTCTGGACACTGTCTCCTAAAAAATAGGGAACTAGCTAAAAGCAACACACACTCTCTCTCTCTAAACCATGAAGAACTGAGCTGACTCTGTCACTGAAGCAAAACCACTACATAACCAATCTCTGTACCTGCCCCCGACGAGAAACAACCTCGGCCTGATCAAATGTTGTCTCTGAAGAAAAGTCTGAATGCCAGTTGATGAAGACAATACTGGCTCCTAACCCCGGGATCTCCAAGTGAGAAAATCCAAGGGTTAACACAACTCACATCGAAATGTAGTTGTAGAGAGGAAGAACAGGTTCATCATGGAGACTGCCAAGGCAATGATCCATGACCTAGATCTTTTCTCCTCAAGGATATGTCTTCCATTATTGATGAGAAACAGTGTGAGAGCATGTACGGTGAGATTCCATGGTAGAGGAGTAGAACTCCATCCCGAAGAATGATGTTTGGGAGATAGTATCAAGACCAACAGGGGAGTCAGTGATTGATTCTAGGCTAAGTCATTGTGTTTGCTGAACTTGAAGGTTGGAGTTCGAACTCGGGCAAATTTTAAAGTGCCACATGAAATTCGCTGAACTTTTGTATAAATTCAGCACAGGGATTTTCAACAGTCAACAAGGGAAATTGCAAGCACTATATGAGTGATTACTGACAATGGATATGGTTCGATTAGCCTCTGTTGTTGTTCCACCTGTGTTCGAGTCAGCTCAGCACAGCTAATGCTCCGTCTTATGATGCAAATGATACCACCACTGCTCAACCATCAACATGGCTTCTTACCACTCATTTGCTGGGGTCTGGAACTGGGATTTTTGACCGTCTTGCCGGAAAGTTCTGCTTAATCTATGTCTACTGTTCTCCACATATTACGATGTATTACAGAAGCTTCTCGAATGTTTATGTTTGGTAAATTTATATCTGTAAATTCTCTGGTCGAAACATATCTTTAAATCTGTAATAAATAAAGCTTATCAAAATTTTCTTTTTAATTATTAAGTTATATATAATCTAAGTTATATTACAATTTTATATAATATATGCTATAAATATGCATGTAATATGTTATATATAAGTTAAATTTAATATATTTATTATTTGATGTATGCTATATTAAAAAAATTACATATATATATATATATATATATATATTCGAATTTAATGGTGAATTTTATCAAATTTTTGTATTATGGAAATTTGTTTTTGAATTTAATTTGAACATGAACACGAACCAGGTGACCATGCTGTACAAGGTGAAGCATGCAACTGATGACAGTGTTGAATACCCTTCCACATCTCTTTTCGCTGTTGGAGCTCTATGAGTCAAGCCTGTGGTATCACGTCTTTCGTGCACTAGCATTCAACCTTGGTCAAAAGAGCATTCAATCTGCCTAGCCACTTTGACTTTATCTTTAATCCATTTTGGATCACTCAACCAGAGAAATTAATAATCTTCTCATTCTATGCATGCAAAACTTGAAGATGGGGTGTTTATCTCTTACAACAACCTTGGATTTCACCATTTTCTGATGCATGATAATTGATGGAATCTATCTGATCAGACATCATTTATATACAGGTCCTGGTTGAGTAGCAACCCTTGGATTTCACCATTTTCTGATGCATGGTATTGGATGGAATCCCTCTGATCAAACATCATTTATATCCAGCTCCTGGTTGAGTTTTATTCCTGAGTATCCAATGGACTCTAGAAAGGGGAGCAGGAGCCTGATGGCATGATTTCAACTGTATTTCTGTGGCAGAAGGTTTGTAGCATGGTTGCCATCATTCTAGTGTAGATATATTCACACGACTGCTCTTGAATATTTCAGCAAGATGGGAAATAAACCAATCCCCAAAATTAAAGACCATAAACTATCATTCGGCCAAAAAATAAGCTTTCAAGACCTTGCCAATTTTTTAAAATACAATACCCTAGAGTCAGGGTAAGGAGAATGTGGATTCCTGTAGAAGATTGCTTGTTCAGAAAGCCTATCTATATATGCATCTATGCATGTGTGTTAGTTTAACACTAACAAAAAGAGAATATGTTTAGGAGATCTGTGAGCTTTAAGCAGATATAAGAATGTGCCATTCAATATTTGGCTGGCTTTAAGGAACTGTACTTCAAATGTATTGGTCAAGACAAAAAAACAATGTTTTAGAAGTTGGAACTGGTACCGAAACCGGCTGAGGGTCCCACTGTACTGGAACCAGCTGACAAACCAGTTTACTAAAAATACATAAAATGTGAAAATTTTAATTAAAAATATATATTCATGTACATCAATGTAAATCCAAACCATTAGACACCAAATATGCAAAGTTTTCTCATGCATATTACTATATACTATATAGCATTTAAGGGTGAATGTAACAAAATGGCATCGAGTGCGATACATATCTGAAATGAAATACATAAACATCGAGGCTCTAAACGGTGTCTGGACTCTGGAGTCCAAAAGAAATCTTGCTACTGGCTACAGCCCACAACCTACAATCAATGACTACATATCAATGATCATCATGATCAAATTCACTCTGAATCAAATCTCTTCACTGCGGCTCTGCAAATGCCAATTATTCACAATCGATCAATGAGAAAGGTGTGAGACAAATAAAGGGGAGACATCATTATATAATCTTCACTTAAGGTTTGGAGGGCTTTTTGCCTTTATTTTGTCATTTCTCTTTTTCTCTGCGGTTGTGGGTCTGGACTGGTTCAGGTTGGGAACTGGCTGTCTCAATTTGTTCCGTAGTGAACCAGCGTCCAGTCCAGTGACTTTGAGGTTGAATTGGCTGAACCAGAGTCCAGTCCGGTGACTTTGAGGGTTGAACTGGCTGAACAGGCTGGTTTTTAAAACACTGCAAACATGTGAATGTAGTCTTCATTAATATAATAAATTTCGGGTA
>ML793858.1:0-10525 GCA_009831015.1 Picea engelmannii | reverse complement strand
CAATACAGTGATACCTTGGGAATCTTCTGTCTCTGCAGCTGTAGAATCTTCCCGGGCAGCCGGTTTCCCACTGCCTTCTGGTCCCTTCTCAGACCCCTGGATGGACTTATCTTTCTCTGAGACCGTGTTCATTTGGTAGGAAATCATCTCTTTGGCGTTCCAACTTCCAATATAAGTCAGCTGTGAAAGAGTAGGGGGTGGTTCTGCTTTTGGAGAACCCAGTGTCCGGCACAATGCTTTCCAGTTCTTTGTCAATGTGTTTTCTGTTGGTAGTTGTCCTTTCAACATGAACCTTATCCTCGAGGCTATCCAAATTGTGAATGGTGGTGGTCCTGTGCCTTGCAGAAAATCCCTTGGATATATGAAAAGCTTCTGAGTTTTGATGGCTGGAGTGAGTCCATTTGGAGTTTCTATCCCCACGACCCCTGTGCTTGGGAGGTGTTCCTCGACTTGGAGGTTTTGATGGAACTTCTTCTGCTTCCTCCCTTTCCTTCTTCAGGGCTTCAACATCAAAAACCATGACAGGAACCTTGTAATCCATACCTGCAGCAGAAGTTCCCTTGACATGGTATGTACTGGCTTGTTTGCAATTTCCTTCACATTCACCTTGCTCACCGATTGCTTGCTGCAGAGACGAAGCACAATTGGAGTGTGACAGAATTGTTTGGATTCATGGTGAGGGTGAAGATTAAAATGAGCCTGTGATTGTCGTTGAGAGCCAGGGTCTTCCATAATGCCTTCCTTGTACCATCTTGTATCCTCTTCATCATTTCCTTGTGTCACTTTGTCCACAATCAGATACTTCCTACTTCATCTCCCCTGCGCTTGAATGAATGCCATACATGCCCTCACCACTTGGCGTTGGTGTCATTCCTCGCTATCACCCCATTGAGGGGATTTTTGATTGCATCTATTATTAAATGGGAGTAGTCTTGCTTCCCCATTTAGCAACAAGTGTTTATCAGTGTTTTGATTGCATTGTGTTGTGGATACAGGTGTTGATGAAAAGTTAATAAATACCATTGAAAATCCTTTTAAAAATATTCTACTTTATTTGTTTTGCTAAGAGCTTAAGTTCAAATCTTTGATGAAAGACAACTTCGTTGAAGATCCAACTAATTCTAAAGTGTGAGGGGTGTTGTTTGATAGAGGCACCCTCCTTGTAATGCTGCATTTCAAGGTCTCTTGAAAAATTGTTCCCCCTTAGCAATTTTCAAGTGGTAGATTCAAGGGATAACATGACGTTATTGCATAATTCACTTTAGCTTGTTGCTAACACCTAGTCCTCACACCATGATACCTAGATATTCGAGAGGTCGTTTGGATGATGAGCACTAGCAAAGCAGTGGATGAGGAACGATTCTAGACATAACTCTTCAAGTAGGGTCTTCACGCCATGGATAACCACCTAGCCTACTTGTTCCACTATGTGTTTTGCATGAGTTTTCCACATACATCACATTATTCACTCGATTCACAAATCAGGCTCTAGTATGGATCCCAACAACTACAGGACAATCATGGTAGGCCACATGTCAAGGTTACTAGAACCGGACTGGTCATTGAACCGGTCGACCCAAAAAACCGAAACCGAACTGGAGCTGGAAAAAAACCGGAAAAAAACTGGATCAAAAAACCGGTCACTAAAAATACATAAAATATTCAAATTTTGAAAAAAAAATACATATTGATGTGCATCCATGTGAAGCCAAACCACTATACAAAAAATTGCAAAGTTTCTTATATATATATAACAAGTAACATTGTATAAAACCAAAATAGCACTAACAGTAAGTGGCAAGTGCACTCCATAGTCATATGAATATCTGGATTCTGAATCAAAATACATCGTCAAAAAGGCTCTAAATGGCCTATAAAGTCCAAAAATAACTCTAGAGGCTAGATAGTAGAGACTACACAATCTAATAGTCTGAATCTGCATACTGAAACTCAGACTCGGACTAAGACTCAGACTCAGAGTCATCATCTACATCCTCAACATGAGTAGACTCAATAGGGGGATTCTGAGCCTGGCTTGATTCCCTTGGTCCAAAAGGCAAAGATACAGTTGCAACATTAGTGCACACATTCTCTTGATGTGTTTGGGGATCCAAATCCATCCAGGAAAGGTCTTCATTGTCAAAAGTTGTTGGTTGAGTCTCTTTTTTTTTACTTTTTAAAAAAAATTTGCAAATCCCCCCACTTTTCTAGCTGTACGAAAAAAAAAAAAAAATTCCGGAAAAACCGGTTTTGTACGGAACTGGCTGGTTCCGTACAAAACCGGTCAAAAGCGGTTTGAATGTCCGGTTTGAACCGGTAAGCCCTGTGAACCGGTCGGACCGGCCAGTTTTACCGGTTCTGGTAACACTGCCACACGTTTTCTAAACTCTATGCTACGGTCCTCCATTTGAAGCTCTATAGGGATCTCAAGAGGAGGCAACTTAGAGCTAGACGACAGGATGGATTTCGACCTGAGCAACATACCATCTATCACATCCTTACACTTCAGGCCATCACCGAGGAAGCATGGCATTGCTTTTCAAAAGTCTACCGTTGCTTTGTGGATGTTTGAAAAGCTTTCGATTCTGTCTCCCGAGAGGCTTTGTTTGAGAGACTTAGAGATATTGGTATCTTAGAAACCTTACTGACTGCCATCGTGCCCCTATACAAGTCGGTCCTTGGTTGTCTATGCACAACACATGGGATATCATATTTTATTAGGAGTACCATTGGGGTCAAACATGGTTGCCCCTTGTCCCCCACATCGTTTGGGATTTACATTGACGAGCTAGAGTCCTTGAATGAGCACATCCAAGACAGAGATGGGTGCCTTCTTCGCTAGGTCTTGATTTCTATCTTTCTTTTTGCGGATGATGTGATCCTTTTAGCCTCATCTCCCGATGGGTTGTAGAGACAACTAGATGCCTTGGCTCTCTTTTGTGACCTTCGTTAGTTGACGATCAACTTGGGTAAAACCAAGGTCATGATCTTCAATGGGTCAAAGAAGATCCTCTTTGATCACCATTTATTTTTCAGAGGAGAGGAGATTGAGATCACCAACACGTATACTTATTTGGGGGTACTTTTCACATGACCTCGCTTTAGTTTGCGACATGCACTTTAGCCCCGAGTCAATAAGGACTACGGATCCTTGGCCCTTCTTGAGAGGAAGTGTTTCCGGAACCATTTTTAGGACATATCGTCCAAGATGTCACTCATGGACACTTTTGTCCAACCCACAATTTTATACGGTTTTGAGGTTTGGGGACCTGGCTTACTAGAGTTTGATTGGTCTTCAATAGAGAGTACAGATCGTTCTCCTTCCTTGCATCATCAGATGCAAGCAAACGATCCCTCAACCCATCATCCTTGCTCACAGCATTTGGTGCTAGGCCCTTTTGACTTGGGATAGTGTTTGGTTTCATGTCTCTCTTGTATCACATTTGTAGTTTCGTTGATACAATGAAGGGATGGGATTGGTATCCATACTTGGCCTACTATTCATCATCTAGTTCTTCGATTCGTTCTCAATGTTGGTATGTCGGTGTCTCGGATCTCTTAGCATATGATGGTATGACAATGGATTGGTTCCCTCCGTTTAGATATTCCCTTGATGCACCCGACCACCTCTTACCTACTAGACAAGAGATAAACACACTCATTAGAGAGGATATCTACAAGAAGTTTGTACGGGTCACTTGGATAAACCCTCAAGGTGGGTTATGTCCGAAGATGGCCTTCTATGTTTAGCACTTCATGGTTATGAGGGATGGACTCATTTTTCGACCCCATTACACACTTCGCCAATAGATGCATGCTCTTCGGATCCCCCTAGGTCAGTTTAGAGTTGGCTCCCATAGACTGCGGATTGAGACTACCATTAGATAGTATCTGCTAGTTGTGCCATCTTCAAGAGGTTGAGACTGAGGAGCACTTTATCTTCCGTTGCTTGGTTTACTACGAGATATGAGGACAGTTCCATTGTATTTTCAGAGTGCTATAGACTCTTAGCAGTTTCTTTAGGTACCCTGACTAGAGGTGATGGGATTTATACATGCAGGAGGCCCTCTGTCTCCGCTCTTCTATCATCCAGCGACAACCACATCTTGAACCAACACCCACCCAACAAACCACTTCCTTTTTTACGGTGCTTCCAACTAGGGGAACCAAGCAACAAATGCATAAAGATGACCCCTGGATCAATGAGGACACATGGTTCTATTTCTACTTCTTCATATTAATTGATAAATCAATCGCAAGATGATATCTTCCAGACAACCACGACAGTCTCTTCCTTCTAGACAACAACACATCACTCGTTTTGGCTTCTCTTCTGATTCTTCTTCCGGACAAACATCTATTTTGAGTTTTCTCCATTCGGCATTGGATGTTAGCAGAGATGGTTCCAATGTACTAGGGTAGCCTCGTTCCACTGGCACCATAGACTCTAGATCCACACACCTTGTACACCTCTCTCTTGGATCACCTCTCCATCTTTGGATTTGGCTTTCTAAGGTTTAGATTATACTTCTATTCTATTTTACTTCTTGCTTTTTGCTTTTATATAGGAGCTGCTTTAGTGTTCCCACTTTGTATTGACACCTTGTACCTAACAATCCCATTGACCTACTTTAGTGGTCATTTGTTGGACATTAATACATTTATCTTATCTTATCTTTCCCAAGAAATTTTTATTTTCTTCTAAATGCCATATTCACTCTTGAAGCTCATATTTTTTGTAAAATGCTTTTTTTTGGAATATTAACTCGACCCTTTTCTAAGAAAATGGTTTTGTTAATTTCTTGGATAGATGGCTTTGTATGACGAAGAAACCCTAGAAGTTATCCAAGGAACTATGAGAGCAATGAAAAATCTCTTCTAGCTTCTTGCACAAGAATTATGAAACTAATGAGAACAAGCAGAAGAATTCAAAGAAAAAGGGTATCAACACCAAGAGAGAACTGTCTTATCAATCAACCATAGTCCAAACTTGCCACTACTAATCCAATTTGGTTTTTATATGGATGCTTATTGAGTTAGTGTTGCAACATGAAAGTTCACCTCTTAAGTTTTCAAGTTAAAGAAAGACAAAGAGTTACCACTATCTCTCCTTCTATATTCGACTCCTTAGGTTTGGTATCTTATAAGATTTGATGTGTTTATGTGTTGGAGTATAATGCTCCATTATAACTTGATGTAATGAAATGTAATAAAGTCACGTGATATAAGTGACATTAATAAAAAGTCATAATGTTAGGCATTGAGTTGATAGGTGTCATTAATAAAAGGTAGTTAGATCAACCAACTACACATGAACCAAAGAAAAAGAAGATCAATCTTATTGTATTAAATGAGTCCATCTTTAATAAAATATTTGTCTCATATCTCTCATGTGTCTATCTCTGATTTGATGCATAGTTAATTTTACAACATGGTGTTAGAGCGAAAAGATCCGGAGTCTGAATTGAACTTGTAAACGAAATTGTATTTACTATTAAGATTTTTTAAAGTTAAAAGTGATTATAGTTCATGGACAAAGGTTTAGAAGGTAAATTATTAAAATTTCAATGGCTAAGATCTTCGCCCGTTTAATTTTTTTTCTAAAAGTCATTTGAAAAAGGTAAATTTTTTAATACTTTTCTAAAACTTGTTAGAGAAGGAAAATTGTAATATTTTGAATAAGGGTTTTGTGAGCCTGTAAATAAGATTGAAGTATAGTAATTGACCTATGGGGATGATTCACTCTAGAAGTGATACAAGTCAGTTGTAGGAGGCACCAAGCAAGAGACTCTCATGAAGGTAGATATGAGGGTTGTGCCAAAGAAACCCTAGATGTGAGCTTTGTGAGCACCTTACTAGAACAAATGCAACCTAGGTCACTGAGAAGACACTAAGTAGAAAACCGACCTTGATGACAGTGATTGAAGCTTGATTTATAGAGGCTAGGGAAAATATAGAGCTGTATATTATTGATTAAATCAAAGCATTGTTTGTAGAGAAGAAGATGAGTCATAAGTAGTCATGTCACTTGTAGAGAAGAAGATGCATAAGTATTTCATGGTGATTGAAGAATACAAAGAAACCCTAGTCCAAAGAAGTTTGCATAATCTTAGTTTGTGGTGATTTAAAAAGACAAAGTATTGAAATTAATACAGCTGCAAGAACCATTCTTCGGAGGATGGAAAAGACCCTAACTATGGACTAGGGTCCCCAACACACTCTTGGGGTTTCTTGGTATGAGACCAAGCAGTGAGAGCCATGGAAAAAGACCCTAGTGAGGGCCCCCAATATATGATTGGGGTTCTTGGTCTTGGACCAAGCAGTAAGTCCCTAGATGTGTCTAGGGCCCTTGGATGTGTTCTAGGGAATCCTTGCTCAATGCTTGGATTGATCCTTGGATATGCAAGTTTGGGTGCCAAAGTAAACCTGTTTTTGGATTTTTGGTGGAGTGACCAATGCTGGTTGAGAGAGATTTCTTGTTAGGAGAATTTGGAGGCTAGTGTTCTTTATTTTTGGTGGATCCTTGGTTTTTTGTTGCAGATTACTTGAGATCGTGTTCAAGTTTCCTCTTTTAAATCCATTGGCACTCAAAGAGGGTTTCTCAGTGTTTTTCAAACTGAACGTACATGAGCACACTTACATTACATTGCGTAGCCACAAATACCCATATGCATTTTATCCTACTTGGGCTCTCCCATGAAAACTTCGACAGAACTTGCTGCGAGAATTTATTGGTTACATTACAGATATCTGTTGCCTTCAAAAGATCCAATTTGATCAATTTGAGAATTAGTAACTCTGATCAGGAACCGAACCCCTATAAAAAGGGGTCAAGCATAGACAACAAACTAGTAGGACAATTACTTGAACTAACAGATACTGCATACACAAAAGATGCCTCAGATAGCTACAACTGGTAGCAGGCTGCAAAGTACAAGTGTGTCTTCAGCCCAAGCAAGTTCAAGTTTTTCATATTAAACTTGGTACTGCCACCAAGTACATCTTGAAGAGATACGATACCAGTCAAAGGATCTTGTAGGTTCAGTGGGAGCCAGTTTGCACATGCAGGGAGGCAGACATAAATTTTATGAGACTCAGAGGGAGCAGTCCCTATATGTGAGTTAAGCCATGACATGCAGCAGATGGTAGTGTTGAAAAATTCAAAGGAATTGACTATGACGAGATCTCTACCAGGTATACCTCCATCAGATTCATTATATCCCTTGCTGTAGTTTTTGGTTGGAAACTTCACCAGATAAATGTTAAGATTGATTTTCTTAACGGTGAAGTTGAGCAAGAGGTTATATCGAACAACCTAAGGGGTTTGTAATCCATGGGAAAGAATCCCATGAATTGAAACAAGCTCTGAGAGCTTGGTATGGAAGAATTAACAGTTTCTCTACAGAGTCTTGGGTTCACCAAGAGTATTGTAGATCCCAATCTTTATATAAAGATTATACAGAATCATCCCGTTATCTTAGTATTATATGTGGATGATCTGTTCCTCAAAGAGGAAAATTTGATAGCTCAGACTAAGAGGGAGATTTCAGCCGGATTTGAAATAAAAGACTTCGGTCTTTTGCATTATTTTCTGAGCTTAGAGGTGTGGCAGAAACCAGGTGAGATCCTTCTCTCACAACAACAAGTATGCAGTTGATATGCTTTGCAGACTTAGCATGTTGGACTGTAAGTCCATATCCACACCGATGATTTCTAACCCGAAGAAGTTACAAGACCAAGCTACAGGTTCAGATCCGGAAGACCTCACCATATATCGGTAGATCATTGGGTCCTTGATGTATCTTATACATACCAGACCGGATATTTATCATGCAGTGAATGCCCTCAACCAGTTCATGTGTGAACCGAAGCATATTCATATGGTTGTTGTTAAACATATTCTGAGATATGTTTGGGGGACTATAGCCTATGGGCTTAGATACACTTCTAGTGGAGGTGTAATGCTTCATGGATATACAGATTTAGATTGGATGGGCAATACAGTGGACCAGAAGAGTACTTCCGGATAATGTTTCAGTTTGGGTTCGGCTATGATCTCCTGGTCCAGTAGGAAACAGGGCTCCATAGCCCAGAGCACTGTAGAGACAGAATACATTGTTGCAAGTGCTGCCAGTAGAGAAGTAGCGTGGCTCAGAAAGCTACTCTCAGATTTGTTCAGTGCTGAGTTGGAACCCACAGTAATCCACTGTGATAACCAGAGCTGTGTAAATCGCTCTTCGTGATTCCTATGTTTTCATGACAAAACAAAACACATTGAGATGAGATATCACTATGTTCGAGACATAGTGCAGAAGAACATTCTCAGTATTCAGTATGTTCCAACGGTGGAACAAACCACAAATATTTTGACCAAACTTCTGTCATTGACAAAGTATGTGTACTTTCGAAACAAGCTTGGTCTGAGTGTTGAAATTACTGCAGTTGCAAGAGCCATTCTCCGGAGGATGGAAAAGACCCTAACTATGGACTGGGGCCCCCGACACACTCCTGGGGTTTCTTGGTATGAGACCAAGCAGTGAGAGCCATGGAAAAAGACCCTAGTGATTGCCCCCAGTATATGACTGGGGTTCTTGGTCTTGGACCAAGCAGTAAGTCCCTAGATGTGTCTAGGGCCCCTGGATGTGTTCTAGGGAATCCTTGTTCAATGCTTGGATTGATCCTTGGCTATGTTCCTTGGTGGTTGATATAAGTCCCTAGATGTGTCTAGGGCCCCTGGATGTGTTCCAGGGAATCCTTGCTCAGTGCTTGGATTGATCCTTGGATGTGTTCCTTGGTGGTTGATATAAGTCCCTAGATGTGTCTAGGGCCCCTGGATGTGTTCCAGGGAATCCTAGCTCATTGCTTGGATTGATCCTTGGATGTGTTCCTTGGTGGTTGATATAAGTCCCTAGATGTGTTCTAGGGCCCTTGGATGTGTTCCAGGGAACCCTTTCCTAATGCATTGGTTGATCCTTGGTCTTGTACCCTGGTGGATAAGACCCTAGATGTGTTCTGGGGCCCCTAGATGTGTTCTGGGGCAACCTGGTCTTTGACCAAGTAGATCTTGGTGAAATACGAAGATGTGTTGATGTGTGATCCTTTTCCTCTCTCCCGAGATGGTCCATGAGACCTAGGAGTGCCTATGAAGATGGACATGACCACATTGTTGATGTACCCTCTTATGTAGTGATGATAAAGTTTATAGGTCATTATGAGATTCACGTGGACAAGTTTTGCCATTATGGACCCCCCTTGACTTTGTCCTAACAGGTACCCCCTTGTTGTTTTGATTTCCCTCTTACTTTATGTGATTGGGGTTTTATATGTGTTTTAGGGTTTTTATAATTAATATTAATATTAATTGACATTTTAATTAATATTTATATTAATTAAATGTCAATATTTATTTATAATTTTAATTTCCCTAACCCCTCTCCCTAACTATAAATAAAATCCTACCCTCTAACATTTGATTTACTCACACTTTCACTCTTTTCTCTCCTTGTTGCGGCTACCTCAGTGTTTTACTTCTTGTGTTGATGTGGCCTCTTTTGTTGGTGAATCAGCTTCAGATCTGAGTTTGTTTGGTCTTGGTATTGGCTAGTTATTCCTCCTTGGTGTTTTGCTGGTGTATAAGAAGCTGCGGCCCTCTTTCTTGACTGCCAGATCTGCATAAAGAAGCTACGACCCCTCTTCCTTGATTGCCAGGTCTGTTCAAAGAAGCTGTGGCCCCTCTTCCTTGATAACCAGGTTTGTTCAGAGAGTCGCGACCCTACCTCTGAGACGAACAAAGTTTGCTCACACAAGAATTATCCAAAATACTTGGAATATAACAAAGTAATCCATGTAGGACTGTAAATAATATATGAATAGATAAGATAAGATAATATGATTGAGAATGAGGGCTCGTTAATATACCCACGCAGGGGTGCCCTTAACCAATAGTCATGTCCTTTGAGACATGACCTTTCATTATTAATAATTATTATTATTTATTAATTAATTATTATGTTATGAATATCTATTTATGTATATTTATGTTCATAACATTGCCTTCCCCTTAAAAATGCTTTGTCCTCAAAGCATACTTTATGGAAGACTCATCTCTTGCTCTAGCTTGTAATTATTGTCTTATGCTTCTTCATTATTGAGTTAGTAATCGTTGAGAACCAGAGACGATAGGATCTTCTAAGTGTTGGGCATAACTGTCGCATTGTAAAGGAGTCTGCCCATCCTAATTCGATCTTCTGCATGGGGAGTTTATAGGGTTCTTGGAAAGAATTTGATGTATTTCGACTCGCATGGTAGCTTCTACTTTGAGCATCACTTGTAGTGGAAGTAATATTCTTCGACATGCTGGTCATTTGTTTTTGTTGATACAAGGATTGGCTAAAGTATCGATTTTTGTGATTAGAGTGTCGATAAGGCATCCTTGTAACTCGATCCTTACTTTGCATACTTGTAGCATTTTGTTGATTAACTTTTGGAATTGAATTTTCTTCATGGCCCTGGATTGTTTCTTCTT
>ML793857.1:315349-338310 GCA_009831015.1 Picea engelmannii | reverse complement strand
TCAGTTTTTGTCGATGACTGTGTCTTGCCCAATTTAGTTGAAGAATCGACTAGTGTCTGGGGATCCTTTCTTTCTTTAATTACTTCAAATTCCATGTTTGGGTGCGAAATATCATATGTATGGCACCCTCGCTCTATATATTCGATGAATCACCTCTCTTGAGGTTACGTCGATTTGTCACAATTGTTTACTGAATTAGTATCTTATTCTATAGTTAACAAATTCAATAAAGGGGAAGAGTCTGTGAGATCCTTGATATGCGAGAGAACTCTTTTGTCTCCCTAATTTCCTACCTAACTTTGTTCTAGTGGGGGAATCTCACTCATATGTCAATCTATCATATTTCCTTGACCATCCATTTGATACCATATCGAGGAAGGTTATGGATCAATATGTAATCTTTGATGAAGGAATTTGTGGATTTGAGGACTTGCTTCTTCAGTAATCACAAATTATTGTAATGTGGGTCCCGAATCGTCTACAACCATGCTTTCACTCTCATATTCCATTTGAAGGGAACCCATTGCTGCCTCAACCAACTGCAAGTTCTCATTCCTTTCAGGAGCCATCAGGGTTGCTTCTATTTCCAAAACTAGTTGGTTGCTGCCAAAATCTGATTGCTCACACACTCTAGTGATCTATCACTCATGGGGATGATCTCAACTCGACTTCCTTGGATCCCACAAATTACACATCTCTTCCCTTGATTTCTATCATTTTTTCCATTCTATTTTTTGAAGGTCGATAGAAGGCTTGTAATATTGCATTCTTCTTTTAGTTCTTCTCTCTATCTCTTTGTCTATTGTATACTCTCATTTCATTTCGGTCAACCTCCTTCTGGTTACTGCCATAATTACTTCCTCATCATGGTCGACTATCTTTCTTTAGGCATCACACAGACAACACCGCCCAGAGTCGAGCCTAACTACTCTTGGTCGACGCAGATGCAAGTAATTGTGATATTCATTTGTTTAAGAAGTACTCCCAAGCTTCTCATATGTTCTTGCAGTTAGCTTGTAAAAATTTATCCTAATATTTTTGCTTTCCTTCCCAGTTGGTGTTTGGTGGTGGTGGTCTAAGGAGTGGTCAATATTCCACGATATGGCTGACACATTTGTCTAACAAGAATTTTTGTAGCAAGGTTGGTATGGTGCAAAAGAACCCATCGTGAAAATCATCGTAGAATCTGTCCTTTATTTTAGTGATTGGTGTTCGCTACTTAAGTGTTTGTTCCTCATAGTGGTCATCAATGATTTTTTCAACCTACTCGTGCAAGTTCATTCGATCCTCATTGATCAACTTGGACATCAATCGTTCATAATCTCTTAGTATATTCATTAATAGGTTGGTCGATGTATTTTTTTATTTCATCTGGAATCGCCTCGATGAATCTTTTATGGGTTTCTGTGAAGAAATGTGCTCTTGCTTCTGCTAGTGTTAGTATGTTTCTTCGTGCATAATTCTTCAAATAATTATTGATCTTTCTCTCCCACCACTTGTGTATTTATTCCAAACTCAACATCTATGTGTGCATTATTTTACAAGCTCGGGTTCACGAACTACCAACAATAGAATCAATGTTGTGATCTAGGGAATTGTATGTAGAAGTTACTAGTAGTCCTTCACACAAAGTAATATGGCACAATGAACTAATATACAATCACACATATATAAGAGTATAAGAGTACACAAAGTAATGGAGAGACTAGCAATATGCACTTTATTATGTATCGCAACATATTTATTTCTTTGTTACATGACCACATTTTTATACTTGCACAGCTAGTTACTAGGGAATTGCAACTTCCTAAGTGCCTTGGTTAGTTAGCCCGACTTTGTAATCAATCGAATTACATATTTGACTTGGTCAGTTGTCGGGTCTAGTCGATAGAGTCGACTATCCCCTACAAAAATATTTGAATTCTCTCATATCAGTGCCGACTCTTGTGAATATTATGGTTTGTTAGATGCATAATTATTGGGTAGTTATTGATTTAGTGTTGGTTTTCAGTAGAATATCATCTCAAGCTAGCGAACAGTGAGCCTTTGAGCTAATGAACCTTAAGAAACATAGAAACTTTCCATAAATGTAGGTGGAACCTTGTTAAGAAATAGAACACATTAACATATGCAATTAGACATGACAAAAGAATTAGCAGAAAAGGATTTATCCATCTCTACCATATATTCATCCCATGATATCAAGCACCTCATAAACTGAAGAGTATCAACACACTAGCAAATCATCAATAGATAAAAATGACAACTCATAAAGAGATAACCTCAGACTTGGTGATTGTCTAGGGACTCACAATCTAACAGTCCTCCCCTCAATCACAAGTTTGAATAATTATACTAGTAAGGAAACATGAGCTAATGCATAAGCTAGTATCATTTCAATCTTCAATCTGAAATTTCTGAATTGATATTCGATGAAGATATGCATGAAAACTTCCCAATATGGATGTTGAATGGTTCATCTGAAATGAACTTTGAAAGGGAGTAGAAATTAGGGAAGTGAATAGCTGCCATGTCTAAACATTCCCCCTACTAATTCGTGAAAAATAACATCACCATTCTTCTGTGAGTGAACAAATAGGCTCCCCAAAATTCCCTATGAATTTAGACACAATCAGGTGTCGAACAACATCCCAATGAAGATTCTAGATACCATGCTAAGATATCTTTCCAAATATGTTGATTTGATGAGATTGATTGAAGTTGAATGGATTGTAGATAGTATGTTGAGGAGACCAATTTCCATGTTAGAATTCCCAAATTCTCATTGATAGGACTTTAAAACTTGAAGTATAACTATCATAATTGGAATTTCACTTGTGTCAGGTGCAAGGTGAGAAGTATGTCAAAAGGATCCAAGCGTGAGCTTTGAATTATTCTTCAATAGATATTTTATCATTGTATTTGATACCATGTATTTGATTATTTTGGTTGACAACTGACCATTTTCACAATATACTCCCCCTTGAGGGTGAAAGAGATTTCAATTTTGTCTTCATTAGTGTACTTCCCCCCTTGAGTGCAAGAGAGTACCTTTCTCTTTGAAACATGTTTCAATTCAAGAGAAATGTAAAATTAGGCCGCAATCATGCCCAAAATCTTCATCTAGAACAATTTTTTGAACTCCTTCTGCTTTTGTGATTTCTTCATGTAAATTTGTGTTGACCTATGTTTGAACTTGATGGTAAAACTTTTTCAACATCTTGGATTTTAATTTCCATTGCTGAGGAGTTATCCAACCATAATTATTTTTTTTATCCTTCTTTTTCTTTCGACATCTATCTAAATGATTATTTGTCTGCCTATAATGAAGACAAGGATGGAGATCAAAACACTCTATCTCCATATGGCCAATTCTATGACAATGTTGGAATTATCAAGAATTTGCTCAATGTTTTTATCATCAACATTCTTAACTTTTGTAGCCTTCAAATTTTCATCAATAAATCTTGTAGTCGCAAAGTAAACCATTTTTTAGTAATTTGGAATATGAATGATAATGTCTTTGTCATATCCTAATCCATGTTGATTCTTGTTGAATAACAATTATTCCCAAGGTCTAACAATTGGAAAGATCATTTTGTACTTCTTAATGTTATTCTTAAATGTTTTTTTTTGTAACTTCAAATTTCACATTTACTGTTACTACTATCACTGTGTGCTTCTTCTTGTGACTCTTCTTCAACCAAACTTTCCTTCATCAATTCCATTTCATAACCTGGTAAGGAATCATCAACCTCATCTTTTATTGCATTTTTATCAACCAATTCCATTAAATTATTTGCGTCACAAATAGCATCAAGCATTTGCATTATATCATCATTGTCACAAGTATCATCCATCATTTGCATTAAGTCATTTGTGTCACAAGTAACATCAACCATTTGTATGAGGGCATTTGCGTCACAAGTTGCTTCAACCATGTTATCCATTTGCTACTCATTTTCAATTAATTTTAGTTGAAATGATTCATTCAATTTATCCTTTCAATCAAATTGCTTGTGAAGATTAAGAACCAAATTATCCAAAACATGGAAGGAGTCATGTAATTCTTGATTTCATGATTGACATTTTGTGAATGTTTTCCTCCTTTGCCCATTTTTTATTTTCAATTGTGTCACGCTCACTTGTTTTTTGTCAACCTTAGGGTGTTGGGTTCTATCGATTATGCACCACAAAATGTGATTTTTATAGTGATTTGGCTTTGATGACAATGACCTCCTTATTCAATTTCAAGCATGTCTCTTTTTGACAATTTTCACAAGGGTTTTGCAATTCTACACTTAATTCAATGACTCAAACTTGTTCAATTGACTATTGACTTTTCCATGAATCAATGTGAGTCCGTGATGATTCAACAAACAAGCACATTTTAGTCTCCTCTTACATGAGATTACACATTGCTTTGTGGATGCTTAAATTGATGTATTGTGTTGTTGAATGATCAAGTTGTATTCCTTGTTACACCATGTGTGTTTTGTTGAATGATAAATTGCAAGTGTGATTTCAACATATTAAAACTAGACACAAAGTATCTATCAAACATTCAATATATGATTCATCACACACAAACATCGAGTGTACCTTAGATCACCTTACTCAAATTTCGAGTAGATCTAAGATACACGATTCAAACAAAAATTGTATTTTATTATTATATTTGTCTTGCAATCACAACGATATTCCCAAATACAATGAGGGATAAAATGATAATCATGTCCCGAGATTTGTCTCAACTTTTATATCAATTACAAGCCTTCATAATACTTTGGCTAATATTTTGAACAAAAAATCTATCATACCTTTTCAATAAGGTTTTTCCCAATGGAGGCTTTGATTATTAGCTACCAAGATTGCCCATTCTATTTTAATCAAAATTTATTGCTTTTCCCCATCCATTATGACCCAAAGGTGAATGACTCAAGCATGCATTATTGCTAGTGCTCTAAAAACACTTCATTCTTTACATGTTTTAGTGCATAGATTTTTAATATAAAGAAGAGTGTAATCAAAGGACAAGTGCATGTGCGATAAAATGTCAAGCCAAGCAAAAAAAAATCATGTTACCTCCTTCCAGTTGTGTGTCATTGTTAGATGCTCATGTGGGGTCTCTTTCTAACTAAACTCAGCTAATGATGTTCACCTTAATTTCTCTATGTATTTTCCTTCCAACTGTGTGAGCTTAAGGGGAAATGTGCATGGTTGTATGTTGACCAGATCATGGAGAGGATCTCTAGATAGCTTTGATCATGGAGAGGGTGGCTATGTTTAATCAATTTTTTTTCTTATATGATTGAATGGAGAAATGGGTTGAGAATACCTCTCAAACAAAGAAAAGCACAAAGCAAACTGAAGTAATTGTTGGTTTGCCCAGATTGTTGCTTAACTTTGTAAAACTTTCTAAGGATTCAACTCACCACTAAAGTAACTTGATGGCACAATATATAGCTCTGATTGAAGATCATGGAGAGCAGGGCTCTTAATTTTTTGGATATTTGATGGTCGATGGAATTCAGACAACAATTTCCATTGTTTAGTGAACAATGATAGTAACAAGTGTATAAATGGATATGTGCATAGGTGATCTAAGGATAATTTGCAAAGCCTCGAGCTTAAGACTTAATGAGCAGAATCCCTATTGTAGAATACATCTAACATTTTTGCAGGTATATAATGGAGAATATTTGTTGGGAAGATACATAGAAGTGTCCAATGCCAAATCCAAAGATTGATAGATTTGATAGGTATCATCTGGCTTGATTACTCTAAAAGAAAGGATTCTTAAACAGATTACATGGTCTTCTTTTCGAGACAAATTGTTTCTCATCAATTTGTGATCTTCTTAAATTTTGTTGTCCTGATATGAGTAATCATTCAATGTTTTTCTTTAAGTAATTTGTGGGATAATTCACCCAATTCATGAGAAAAACGTAGATATAGAAACTGACAATTGAAATAGTAGTATTTATGTGATTGAAAGTGGTATGTTTCAATTTATTGGAATAGGTTTTGGGAGAGACCACAAAACTTGGGAAAAATGATATGCAACATCAATATGTAGTAATTGTAGAAACAAAATCACTTGTGCTGAATATACTCGAAGAAAGCAATTTGTGTGCAAAGAGGGTTACATATTCAACTTCAAGAAATAAATCAATGGATCTAATCTAGACACGTTGTAGGAATGGTTGGACATATCAAATGAAATGAAGCATTTGCGCAAAAAATCATTTGCATCTTAAATTAATAAAAAATTGAGATATATATGACCTTGTTTTTTCCATTACACCTTCAAAAGGGTGTAGATTTGCTTTTCTTTTTACTTCATGTTCATATAAGCCCCATAATCTCATGGATCACTACCATGTTCAATCATTAACTTTCAAATAACAAACTTTCTATGTAAAACTACCATGGTATCATCTTCCCTTAAGACCATAAGAGCTTTTATACCATGTTAAGAAATAGAACACATTAAAATATGCAATGGGACATGACACAAGGATTGGCGGAAAAGGCTTTAGTCATCTCTACCATATATTCATCCCATGATATCAATAAATAGTACATGGATGTAATCACTTCGTAAACTCAAGAGTGCCAACACACTAACAACTCATTAATAGATAAGGATGATAACTCATAAAGAGGTAATCTTGGAATTTGTGATTGTCTAGGGACTCACTCTAACAAACCTTGACGTTTTACAAAGTTTCAAACTAAAAATAGGTTATTTTGAGGTTCCACAACCTATATTTATGGAAAGTTTGTTTGGTGCTTAAAGTTCACCCTCCAAGATAACATCAATCACTTTATATACTAATTCTTCTAAATAAATTGTAAAATGTCCCATTACCATTCAATAAATTTATTTTTGAAAAACATTGTTATAATAATAAATCCTTCAAATGAAACAAGACTTATTTTTTATAAATGTGGAAAAACCTATCATAACTTAGTTGTCAACCAACAGTGAGGAAAACCATCACTCATTTTTATCTGTGCCTCATCGCTATTATTCAAGGAAAACCATGCCACTTGAAATAACCTACTGGAGGTCCATAAGGAGGCACACTTCCACTCCTATGAGTAACCTATTTTCGTAAGCCCAATCAAAAGTAGTTTTAGGTCTTACTCCAACACCAAAAGACGGTTTTGACGTATAGATATTATCATCAAGAAAGTCGATGTCCCTTATGATCATCACTTAGACTACCTCCTATGGGATCATGCATTTTTTAATAGCATGTAACCTTAATCCCATACACAAAACCATATATTACCCCTAATTGTAATTTAACCTCTTATCAAAAGGGTAAGACAAAATTTATATTTATGCACAAACAAATTTAATATAATAATCTCATTTTGTAAAAAATAAAATGATATTATCTTATAAAACATATTTAAAAAAAAAGAACGAATTGTATTAAAAAATGATTGAACAAAATTTGTCGCTATATTTTGATATCTCTATCATGTGTCAAAATAAAAATAAAAAATCACCTTTTTTCAAAGCAAACACATTAAAACATGCATAAAATGGAGGTATTTAAAAAAAAATACAATACCATTATAATTAATGCCCTTGCTTTTTACAATTTATTTATTTTTCCTCAAAAAAAACGTGAATTTATTCATAGAGTTAAAATTTACATTCTGTAGAATACATGTTGCCATGTATTTGCAAATTGCCAAAAAAATGGATCAAAACAGTACCAACAAGGTACACAAGAGTCACTTAGAAAGTCTGCAAAAGTTCATTCTCGGACAAAGAGAGAGAGAGGTCATCCATATACATCAATGCATCCTGATTTCACAAAAAATATACAAAAAGATATCCCTTGTAGACTGGACCTGTAAAAGCCTGCAAAGAGCCGCAAAGAAGGGGACCAAAAAAACTAAAATTGACCAGTAAGAACAACTGCATAAAAAAAATTTCAAGGTAGAGCTGCAAGAGGGGGGGGGGGTCTCATTAAAAGGCATGTGATAATAAGCAAAATGATCCCCATCCGAATATTTTGTGATCAACGATTTCCCGTAATCCAATTGAAGATCATCCTTAGATAGTGCATTTGCCTCCCTACTGTAGATCTTGTAAACATGTTGTAAAGAAATAGAATCAAAAGAATCTAGTAATCTAAAAATTTCTTCCAAAATAGCAAGCAATTGAATGTGATGACATTGTTGTGATTTTCTTGCCCAAATTATAGCCAACATTGAGTCTCCAAAGATTTGTAAAGTGTTTATCCATTTTTCTTTAGCAAAGAGAAGAAGAAGTTACATAGCCAAAAGTTCAACAAAATTGTTTGTTTCGCTCCCCAGACCCATAGAAAGATTAAAATGATGAGTTTCTACCAAGTAGAGAATAGCCCCTCCCCCACAGATTTGATTGGTATTTTGGGAAGCACCATCAAAATAATCCCAAGGGAGTGAATGATCAATCTGCACTACAGGAGGAATCCTGATAGCTCTCTCTTTTTTCTCTTGAGGTAAGTGTGATAGGATACTGAGAACTTGTGCTACAATAATATGAGGGGTGGGTGTATTATCCTTAAAAATAGATGAATTTCTGGCTAACCAGACCCCCCAAGCCACTACAAGGGGAAGGGATTTAATCCTTCGGTAGGAACTATCCACACACCAATTTTTCCAAGCATGCTCAATTGAAGGCCCTACCCACTTCATGTTTTGCCCCAATGCCCGCACAACTTATTACCAAATCTAGATGACAAAGGGACATAAGAGGAATAGGTGAAGTGCATTTTCATTATCTGATTTGCAAAAGGAACACCATCTTGGACCTTCTAGATGTCTAATTCAAATTTTATCCCAAGTTGGAACTTTGTTTACAATTAAACATCACATAAAAAACATTTCTTTTAGAGGGAAGTGGACCTTCCACAAACTCTTCCACCACCAGAGTGGCTCCCCGAGATGCCTCTCTATATTCAGGTGAATATATTCCAATTTTGGTGAGTAGCGACCAAAGGGAGAAAATTTCCATATAAGTTCATCATCTTGGTCCACTATGAGGATGTGCTTCGCTTGAAGGGCCTGAGTATAAGTGTTCCACTGCAATGATAAATACCCTTCCAAATCCAACAAGTTGGAATCATACCAAGCTTGACTCCAAATAGATTTCCTCCCAGGGTCGGCTCCCTGGTTTAGGTGGAAAAAACCTTGGTTATGAAGAGATTGAATCAATTTGGGGGGTAGAATGTGAAGACCATCGCTACTCGGACACATATTGGCCCCAATACAGACTTTATTCCCATCCCAAATTCGTCAAGCCAATTCATCTCCCACAACAACAAAATATTTTAAAGTAGCCTTCCAAATGAGCAAGCAATTGGCACTCTTCTTCAATGGACTCCTTATCTAGTCAAGAAGGGTGGAAGGATAGATATATTTTTGCTTGATCACACTAGTCCAAAGGTTGTCAAAAGTTATTAATCTCCAGCTTAATTTTACAGCCAAGGCTTGAGAAAAGAGAAAAATATTTTTTAAGCCCCACCCCCCAGGGCTTTTGGAAGCGCCAGGGATTCCCATCTTACCCATGGAAGCATAATCTTTTCCTGTGAAACTTCCCATGGGTATTTGAAACATAACCTATGAAGTCTCTCCAGAATACCTATAGGAATCCAAGCTAATGACATATAATAAACATGAATAGCCTCCAAAATCGATTTAACCAGGACTAGTATCCCTACACAAGAGAGCCATATGTGACTCCATTGCTTCAATCTCTTTTTCATCTTTGCAATAAACCATGACTAGTCAAATTTTAAATAACAATTTGGATTTAATTGAAAACCCAAATATTTTATCCCCAACTCAAAATATTTGACCTCGAAAGAGAAAAGAAGTTTATAGAAGTTTGTTTCATCCTCGCTCATATTAGAAACTGAAAGAGTAGATTTCCTGACATTGATTTGCATACGTGTGGCTCTGTTGAAAAAAACTAATACATTTGATAGAGTTTCAGCATCATCCCTTTGACCATTATAGAAAATAAGAACGTCATCCACAAATAATAGATGAGTTAAAACCAAGGTACGAGTGATGGGGATGCCATGAAACAGCCCTCTAAATTTTGCATCTGCTAGAGCACAACTAAGACCT
This sequence comes from Picea engelmannii, assembly GCA_009831015.1. NCBI lineage: Eukaryota > Viridiplantae > Streptophyta > Pinopsida > Pinales > Pinaceae > Picea > Picea engelmannii. The sequence continues at coordinate 328,167 of ML793857.1, read as the reverse complement.
TCAACCATCAGTAAGAATATCAAGGGGAGAGGGGGCATCCCTAGCGTAGTCCTCTTTCAACATGGAAAAAAGGGGAAGCCGATCCATTTATGAGAACTGCAAAAGAAGTAAAGGATATGCATCCCATGACGCAATTGATGAAAGGGACTTCGAACCCCAAATGGGTTAGAAGAAGACGAATGAACAACCAATTAACTCGATCATAGGCTTTACAGAGGTCAATATTTACTACCGGACCTTTTTAATTTTTTTATCTTCATACTGTGGAGTCCTTCTTGAGCCACCCCAATAGCTTCATGAATCTTCCTACCATCCAAGAAACCGAACCATTCCTTAGAGATGGATGTCGATAGAAAGGGATTTATTCTCTTGGAAATGATCTTTGCTATCACTTTGTAAATCACATTGTGAAGAGAGATAGGCCTAAAATCCTTAAAGGATTGAGGGGTGTTTGTTTTGAGTATTAGACCAATAAAGGTTGAGTTTAGAGGTGGGTGAAAGTGACCATAATTCTTGTATTCTTCTATCACCTCTAAAATATCCTTCCCTATTAGGTCAAAGAAGCATGAGAATAATTCAACTATCCAACCATCCGGCCCTGGACTTCTGTCTTTTTGGAATCCATGAACTTCTTTTACTTCATCCTCGATGACTTCCTCCATGAGTCTTTTATTGTCATATCCATTTACAAAACCTGGAAAAAAACCAGCTAAGCAGACAATTTCTACCATTGAAGAGTGATTTTCTCCTTTGAAAAGAGATGAGAAATGCATCTTCCCCATCCTAGCCAAACCTTCAAAAGTGGAAACTTCATTTCCCTGAGTATTCTTAAGACTCCATATAGTATTGTAGAGTTTTCTCCCTTTTGCATAAGCTTGGAAAAACATTGTGTTCTAATCTCCTTTTTCCATCCAAATAACACGGCTTTTCAATCTCCAAATGATCTCTTTGTCTTCTAAAAGTTTCCTTTTTTTCTTTTCCAATTGAAGAAGACGATCTTTTGAATCAGGAGAAGAGTGACCTCCCCCATCAGATTCATAAATGGCATTTAAAGCCTCTTCGACTTCCTTTGTATCCTTCTCTTCTCTGACCCTTTTGAGGTGAGCCCAAGTGATAGTAGTTTGTTTTACTTTCTTTAAATTGGAAACAAAGTGCACAACTGTTGGGTTGCCTGAGTTTGGATCAAAAGTAATCCAATGCTCTATAACCAATTATGTAAAGGATTCCTCTTTGAGCCACTCAACATTAAATTTGAAAGGGCTTGAAGGCTTTTTCATTCCTTTTGTAAGTTATAAGAAGATTGGAAAGTTATGAGACTCTCCCCCTAAACCCACCCATTGCCGCAAGTGAAACTGACTTTCAATAAGAGCCTCTGAAACCAAAAAACGATCAATGTGTTTTGCAATTCTTTCTACCCCTACTCTATTATTTCTCCAGGTAGGACATGTGAAATTTGGAGGAACATCGATCAATCGTTTCCTTTCCAAATGCATTTAAAAAAAATCCGCTAAAGGATCAGATCTTTCTCTAGGCCACCAAACTTCATCCATCCCCAAAGAAAAGTTGAGATCCCCTCCCAAAACAAGAGCCTCAACTTCAAAGAAAGATTTGCTACGCAAAGTTTCCCAAAACGGGGCATGCTCCGAATAAGGTCCATAGATATTAAGAACTATAAACTCGGACCCAAGCTTGGGGGAGAAGGAAATCATCCCTTGACCTTAGTCAAAACCCCATATATTCATTGGTTTGATCCAACGGTTATTCCATCCCAAAGCTAGGTCGCCCAATCTACCACTTACATCAATGCATGAGAAATTCTAGCCTGGAAAAATAGAAACAAGGAGTTTCTCAATATCAAAACCCTTCCCCAGAGTTTCCTGAAGAAGAAGCAATTATGGTTGATTAACCGACATCAACCTTTTGAGGGTGAGTTTTTTAAGAGGGCTTGCCAACCCTCGATAGTTGAGAGAGAGGAGCTTCACGGAGGAACCCTGTCAGGGGAGGCCAATGCTCTAAGCACCCCTTTAATGGAACGATGTCTGCCTAGTACAAGGTCCACCAAGGCCTTTTTTGGGGCTTTATGGAAAAAATACTTCCTACCACGTCTCGAGACTCCCATGGGAGGGAGGGGTTTTTGGCCAAGGCCCTCAGTAAACCGAGAAAGTGGGGGGAGGTGGGGAATGGATCTATTCTGGAGTTGATAAGCAATGTGAACCTCCTTCGAGTCCATTGATTCCCATGAAATTTCATAGATCTCAACTAACTAAGCGGGGGAGGTAAGAGAAGAAACTGAGGCGAGAGTATTAGAGAAAGGATGGGCTTCAAGGTTTAGAGGGGTAGCCAGGTCATTCTCTACATGAAGGGTTGGAAGATTTTTTAGTGAGTTCATCCAATCTTTGCCAAGAAGAGAGAGGGAGTTTATTAAAATATTGAAAGTGGAGTGGGGAATTTGAGGCTTACCCGAGAGGGAACGCGCTCCAACTACAACTCCTTGTCCCGAGGTATGATCTCCTTCACTCTTTCTATCATCGTCACCACCTTTCCATCCTCAGTCGAATTCACCTTTGAATGTGTATCGTCCACCTATTGAGCTTGAGGTGGAGGGGGGGATGGAGCCTTAGTCGAGGGCCTAGGATGGATTGAGTGTTCCCCTTCCCGGGAAGTCGGTCGTTTCTTTGAAATAAAAGAGTCCCCCTCCCCCGACCTCCCAAACTTCCCATGGAAAGGAAGGTTGCATTTACTGACATTATGGCCATGTTGATGACATATTTTGCACCTAAAGGGAATACCTTCATAGTCAAGCTTTTTCTTGTAAGATTTGTCACCAAAAATAACATTTAGCTCCTCGAGCATCCCTTCACACAGATCCAGGGTTACCAGAATCCTCGCAACCCTCATTTCTCTAGATTCAATAAACGACATATTCGCTTCCACAAATGACCCTATCGCATTTATGAGCTCAGAGAAACTTTACTGAGTCTAAAATTCCATAGGAAGTCCTGGGAGCCTTACCCATAAAGGAGTAATGTCAATCCTTTCTTTGCTCTCATTGAACAAAGGGGTTCAACGCTTGAGAAAAATGGGCATAGAATCAATGGGCCAGGGTTTCTTTAAAACTCTTTCTTCCTCCTCATAATTCCTAAACTTGAAATTGAACCACCCCCTGGTTAGGGTTTTGACAATGAGATTGTCCCAAAAACACTCCCCATGAATTATCTCCCCAATCCTTAAGAAATTTTGCGTTGAAGCATCTGTCCCTTTCCATGCCCACCATAACCATCTTGGCCATGTCCATGGCCTCTGGAATTGAAATGTCTTTCCCAAGTACTATATCTGCTTCCCCGCGAGTTTTGACCCATTTATTCTTTCGGCGTCTAAGGGTTGCTTGATTAGGAGAAGGCAAGTATGTCGCTTGAATTGGATGGGTAGCCTCCACCTCTTGACTATTACCATCACCAGGTGTGATTTCCCTTATAGAAGCCCCCACCTGCGTCGCTGAAGAAACCAAAATACAATCAAGGAAAACCTCCTTACCCGAGAGAGATACACTGCCCAAAGGATGGTTTCCTTGCTAAGAAGAAGAGGGATTGAAACCCAAAGAGTACCCTCCAAAAATATCTGAGACCGGTAGAGACCCTAGGAATCCTAGATCAGAGGGGTCCTGCATCCCAAAAAATCCCCAAGACAGAAGAAAAGTCGCTTTCCTGTCAAGATGAGGGAAAATATGGGTCAACCACCAGGGCAAGAGTAGGAAAAATGGGGCTTGATTGTCCCTCCACCATACATGCATGGCCTAACCCATTACCATTGAAGCTCGATCCAGCTTCCGAGCCCAAACCAAAACTACCTCCGGTCTGGGGATGGCTCAAAGTTGAAAATCCCAAAGAAAAACCTACAACCAATATTGATGGGGATGGACCACCCATCCCATTCCACACCTGCAGAGGAGATCCAGATCCTCTTTGACTAACAGTTGGTGAGCTCTAGATATTTTGACTCTCCATTAGATCCAATTCATAATTAACCAATTCTTCCCCATAGACTTCACGCAAACCAAGTTTCCCTTGGGAGAGATCCTCGTATTCGTCCACCATATCAACTGTATGCAGTCTGTAGGATTCTTACCACAGATCCAAAAGAACAACTACATTAGGGTTTCCATAGTAGCTACAAACCCCCCCATTTGTTATCTCATTACCTAGTCTATTATTTGAATGTATCATTTAAAAATATTCTTGGTTTGCTTTTAACAATTTATATAAAACTCCCTTGTTTCTTTATGATGTATATAATTATATCACTGATCCATTTTACAAATTCATTCATACACAAAGGGTTATTAATATTTACAAAATAAAAACACTATAGCATTAAAAAAATTATGTTATTTGGATAGAAAAATTATAATCATTATATCTGTGATATTTGTGTTTAAGTTTTATTTTTTATATATTTATATGAAAAATAATAGAAAAGTACGTGTATATATATTTTAGGTGGGGAGAATATGGTCTTTTGACAATGTTAATAAATTTGTCAATTTACCCATCAATAAATTGTGAGTTTTGAGTGTGTAGGTTTTCATAGTTAGTCATAATTATGCATGAACATTTTGGAAATAAATTATGTATGATATTTTGAAATGTCCAATGTTTCCAGTGGACAGTCTGTTAATTTTTACTGTTGTTATTAGGTTATTTCCAAATTTCATGAGCATTCAATGCATTTCCAAAACAAAAGTATAAAGAGGATCACTGAAAGAAACACGATCACAAGGTGCACAACATTTTATCATGGGAAACCCTCATGGGGAAAAAAACCCAACAAAACTTCCTCAATAATAGATTGTCAATACAATGTCAAAACTAAGACCAAAACACCAAAGACAGACCAAGACCAAGCATGTGCCTCTCTTCTCCTTCATTAGACTTCTTCCTGCAAATGCAATTGTTTTCAAGATATGCACACTAGATGAGTGAGTGAGTGTGTTCAAATGAGACACCATCCTCACATATAAATACAAGTTGTGAGATGGTGCTAGGGTTGTGATTCTTCACTTGGTGGAGTCGACTTCTTCTAGAAGTGGCTAAAACCACTTTACAATTACTAGGGGTCGACTTTACAAATACCACCATACAAATACATGTTTGACCAGTCCACAAAAGGGGATTTGATCTTATACAAGAATCGACTTGATCAATCCATAGAAGGGGATTTGATCTATACAATAATGACTCGAATATAAGTAGAATATTCTTCGAAGTTACAATAATTCAACAAAGTCCACTCCACCCATCTTCAAAGACAAATAAAGTTGAAATAACATAAAACAGTGCACAAGGATTGAGATTTATAAGATCAAAAACAAAGGATAACCATTGTGAATTATGATGGACATACCACAAAGGCGCCATTATTATTAATATATTATGTTTTCCTTTATCACCTCTTTTAAATTTCAATTTTGTTTTACATTGACAATAATCAACTTTCCTTTATTATTTTATCTTTTTTTTAAATGGCTTCATGGTATCATGATATGTCGATCATGATTCACAACAATTATCTTTTATTTTTAACCTTATAAATCTCAACACCAACACTCTTTTATGTTATTTCAACTTTATTTGTTCCTAAAGATGGGTGGAGTCTCCACTTGAAAAGTTGGACTTTTCAAAATATCATACAAATTTTATTTCCATAAAGTTCATGCATCAAATTGTCAAATTATCCATCAACTTCGGATTTTAAAGTGTGGAGAGGGATAAAAAAAGCGTGTTGCAAACTTTTTTGAAATTAGTGTGATAATGCAATCATCTCAATCTCTTGTCGATGCTTAATAGATGTAGGTTTGCTTTGTTGTACATGTCAAATTTGCATTTCTTCCCTTGACAATATAAGATAATAGACTAATACACATGGTGTGTGATCCAGATTATTTTCGGAACGAAATGAAAGCAGAGATATTACAATGAAATATACATAGAAATTGCCAAAAACAGATAAATACAACAATACATGATTTCTATTAATGAAAGAAATGTACAGAAACTGTAAAAATACAGAGTGCAAGTCTCGCTAGAATGGTGGCAACTTTATCTCTGAGAAGAGATGTGACGGCTATGCTCATTCACAATAAGATGATTACAATGAAGCTCTGAAGGTATTTTTTATGATAAACATGAATGTCAAAACCCTAGACATCCAAAAACCTAACCCTAGGAGATGAAGCGTCAAAAGTCATGTGGGCCTCGTTGGGGTAAGTTAGTACATTAACTTCTCGAGGTCCTAACTTTTGCATATGATCTTCGTTTTAGGCGCGTGATAGCCCATTGGAAAGGTCTTTTTTAGAACTACGCATTATGTCGTCAAACTTTGTCTATGTATACATTTTGACTATGGCAAGCCATGAAAACATTGTTTAGAGCCCCAAAACGGCCCTGGAAGTACAAAAAGATGTACTGACATGAAAACTTCCAAAATAAACCAGTTGGAATAGGTGGGCGGCCACCAATATCCACCTGGATGTTGTGTAGGGATTCAGGACATCCCTGTAAGTGAAGAACCCACAAATACAAAGAAATGTCTCCATTACAGTGAAACGTGCTAAACTGAAAATTGTCCAAATGGGTCAGTTGGAATATGGAACATGTGGGTGGCCACCAATATGCACCTGGATGAATCATCCCCTCTTAGGAAGAAATGGTATCCATTGTGTTGAGTGCCCCAGTAAGAGGGGAAAACGTTTTCTAAATCTGAATCTTGGTGAGCTGTGTGCCTTGTTGGAGAAGTTGCTCTGCTTGGTCTGTGGAAGGTTGTCACAAACTTGTTGCTGGTGAGGTTGAATATGTTCCACCAACCTGTTGTCTCTGGGCTTGACGGGGCATTGTGTAGGCACCATTGTAGGTGAAGAAACAATATCTTATTTCTCTTCTACAATCTATTTATGTTGGATAGAAGGTGTTGAGGTTGCAGTAGTTGTAGTGGCCTTATGTGCATCCTTTGAATAGACTGTGAAGAGGATGAATTTTGCAGTCTGTTTTGGTGGAACTGTAGTTGGAACTACCTCTTGTATCCTATAGAGAGGACCCCCCAGAGTAATAATGACACTACGGGGTCGAGACTCATAAACATCATTACGTTTCCACATATATGGTTGGCCCAAAACAACATCACAAACATCAAAAGGGGAAATATCACACATTATCTCATCCTTGAAGGGTTGGATGCCATAGGGAAAGCAACATTGTTGGGTGACACAAAGATCTCTTCCCTGGTGAAGCCACCCGATGTTGTATGGCTGTGAGTGTGGTGTTGTCGACAACCCCAACTGTTTGATGACCTTAGCTGAGATGAGGTTCTTCTCGCTGTCACTATCAATAATGAAATGCAACGGGGTCCCCTTCACCCACATATGTGAATGGAGGAGGCGCTCCCCCTCTTCAGGATATACTAGTTCTTATGGCTGAATTATTGTGGTCATGATAGTAGGAGTGAGGTCTGCATCGATGATCTGTCTATTTTCAATATTTTCAAGATCAGATTCCAAATCATGGTTCAGCTCAGTGTCTTTGACCTCGACCACCAATGATTGTTTCGAGCAACATTCATCAGTGTTGTGCCAGGGGTTTTTGTGGAAGTCGCACCACTTCTGAATGTCATTCTTCGTCTTTCCTTTACCCTTCTTTTCATGTGTCTTGGACTAGTTTTCGGGAGACTATTGGTTAGGGTTGTCCTTACCATGCTTTGGTTGTTGCGGATTTGCAGACCCGAACTCTCATTTGTTCTGGTGCCTAAATTTCTACTTGATTTTGGCCGCATATCGATAGGCATCTCCCAATGATGAGATGTTTAGGAAATCCATTTCGGTTTGGATGTACCTATGCAAAGCCCCACGGTATTTCATAACTAGATGTTGCTTGGAGTCTTTGATATCCATCTTGGTGCACAAGGTATGGAAAGTATTTGTGAACTCTGGCATTGTTTGGCTCATCTCTTGCCGCAGTGTGGTCCATCTCATGTACAAGTCTTCATAGTTATCAATAGGGTAGTATTGTTCATTGACTGCATCCACAAAAAAATCTCTAGTGGGCTCAACCCCATATATTTCAGATTCCTTTGTGGAACTTTGCTCCCAGTAAATTTCCCACCAATGTTTGACATGGGGGAGAGCCTTGAGGAGTGTGAAGGTGATCTTTTCTCTGTCGAAAAAATTGTGAACAATGAAATAACCTTCTAGCAGATTTAACCATTTTTCTAAGGCATCCACATCTATCTAACCTTCAAATACGGGAATATCAAAATTAACTTGTACCTTGAAGGGAGAGGTTCCTCCAAAGTGGTCGTTTGATGAAGATGTGTCTATTGCTATCGACATACGTAGAAGGATGTGGGAAAAAATCTCCATCATTTCGTCCCTCTATTGCGCGAGAGCTTGCTCAAGCAACAGGTTAATAGAATCTTATGCTCCGTCATTTTTCTTTTTTGTCGTCATCGAGGGTTTCTTGGGCGTGCGAGAGCGATTGTCCTCAAGAGAGACAAGCTCGAGACCCAATTGGCTATACTCGGACCTCGTCAGGGACATGCACTGAAAAAATGATCAAGAGAAGCCTGTTTTGATACCATTGATCCATATTATTTTTGGAACAAAATGAAAGTAGAGATATTACAATGAAATACACATAGAAATTGTCAAAAAAAGAGATACAACAATACATGATTTCTATGAATGAAAGAAATGTACAGAAACTGTAAAAATACAGAGTGCAAGACTCACTAGAATGGTGGTAGCTTTATCTATGAGAAGAGATGTGACAACTACGCTCATTCACAAGAAGATGATTACAATGAAGCTCTGAAGGCCTTTTTTATGATAAACATGAATGCCAAAACCCTAGACATCCAAAAACCTAACCCTAGGAGATGAAGCACCAAAAGTCATGTGGGCCCCATTGGGGTAAGTTAGTACATTAACTTCCCTGGGTCATAACTTTTGCATACGATCTTCATTTTAGGCGCATGATAGCCCATTGGAAAGGTCTTTTCGAGAACTACACATTATGCCATCAAACTTTGACTATGTCCACAATTTGACTTTGGCAAGCCAAGAAAACACGGTTTAGAGCCTCAAAACGGCCTTGGAAGTATAGAAAGATGTATTGACATGAAAACTTCCAAAATAAACCAGTTGGAATAGGTGGGCGGCCACCAATATCCACTTGGATGTTGTGTAGGGCTTCATGACAACCTTGTAAGTGCAGAACCCACAATTACAAAGAAATGTCCCCATTACAGAGAAACATTCTAAACTGAAAATTGTTCAGATGAGCCAGTTGGAATATGGAATAGGTGGGTGGCCACCAATATCCACCTAGATCAATGGGTGGCTTGGTTTTAAATTTAAGGAAAAAAAATTAATGTAGTAATATTTTTTAATATGGCATTGGGCATCTATTAACATGATCCGCTTATGTCAATGTTACCCAAAAGCCTATCGATGCATTGAGTTGCTATTATATAAAAACTATTATGACTCAGAATATCTATTATTTTTGTTGCATCTAGAGACATGAAGTGCAGTCTACAAAATAGTATAAATGAGATGTGTAAATTGGGAAATTACCACAACGATATGTAGACCTATGTGAACTTAGTAGTCAAATCAATGGGTAGAGGGGATCCCTTGTCTCAGAAACAAGAGGGTCTCATAAGTAAATTTGACCTCTAACTAGATTTTGACCTTGAATTAGATTATTATTATTATTATAAGTGGACAATGAATTAATTCAATTGATTTGTCTCATAAATATGGTATTTTTTATCTCATATGTTAGGTTGACATCTTGTTAGATTGTATCCAAGGGATTAGCTCGACTGATTGTGCTAATATTCCTAAACATTTGGCTAGTTTCACACCCATAAATGTCGAGTTCAAATAACCTTAAATGAAGTACACTAGTTTATACTAAAATATCATCGAGGCTACAAAGTCCAAGGAAAACCCCCAAGTACAAGTACTTCCCCTCAAAGTGGACATGTTGGCATGTTGTGATAAGGCTAAAGGGTAGACGCCCCCTAGAATAGAGGTCCACAGAGTGAGGTGAGCTTCGAGAAGCCTTGGCCCTTACTAAGTCAGAAGTGTTTGGTAAATCTAACTTGTGGGCTATTGGATATACTCTTAGGTTACGTGGGATCCAACATGATTGATCTTCTCCAGCCTAACCCAGATCAATCTTACAAATTACCAATTCCTATAATTAAAAAAATACCATCCACAAAATTGAAAAAACATCCTTTAAATTTACTAAAACAGTTTAATAAAAATAATATTTATAAATATAAAAAAACATCTCTTAAATTTCCTTATAATATCATACAATAAACAATAAGCAAATTAAACTTATTAAAAATAAAGTTCCGACCAATACCAATTCTTCTAACATATATATGTTTTCTACTTGTAGAAGACATTTCTCTTTTTATGTGGAACAACATTAAGAAAATGTCATATTCATAGAATGAGACATATCTAAGAGACAAGACATATACCAAATTCTAATTGTATATGTCATTCCTCACGTAAAATTATTATCACTCCATAGTTGTGATTCCACGGAAATGAATTACAATCAAGAAACTTGTGGCGTCAAGGCATTATCTTTTCCATCCTTATTTCTCTTTCACTTGGGTTTGTCCTTTTTTTTATTTATGCAATTATGTAATTATATATTATTTGTTGTTTATTTATGTTTCACTTGGGTTTGACTTTTATTTATTTATGCAATTATGTAATTATATATTATTTGTTGTTTATTTATGTAATTATATATTATGTATATCGTGGTCACATATAATAAAATTGCAAGGAAATTTATTATTTTTTTAGTATTATATATTAATTATTGTTTATTTATATAATTATATATTATTTATATGGTTGATTATAATGTAATATAATTTAATCTAAATACATATAATACATTTTCAAAAAAAAAAAAAATTTTTAGTATATGAAGTAAATTGAAAATTATAAATAAATTGTCATTAGAAAAAATTATCTATAATTTGAATTGAGTAAATAATACTCAATCATCCATTGTCATTATAAATAATTCTCTTCGCGGTTCTTTAGTTTCGCTGGAAAACTCACTTCTTGGTTCTAATGTCTATGTGTTCGATTGGGCGTGGGAAATGATCTCCTGGCTCATTTTCGCCATTATGATATTCTTTCTTCTTCCCTATTATATTTCCGCCCCCGTCCTCGTTAGCTGCCAAACTACTATTTTTTTTAACGCCCCAAATTTTCCATCTTATAAAGACTGCGCTCCTTACACTTTAGCCAACTCGACCATCCAATATCCTTTCGGAAGATGTGGCTTTATACGCGTCTGGCCCGAAGACAATCAACTCTCTATATCCTTGGGCGGCAACTTCTATGGGAGGGTCATTGGGAGGGTCATTGGAGATATCACGAACTCGTCTTACTCTAATCGAACCCTTCAAATCGCCCAAGATAATATAGGTGATTCCTCTGTCACGGTCGATTGGATAAATGAATACGCCCCACGCGTTAACCTTTCTCCGGGATATGTAGCCGGAACAATTTTTAACTGTACACAACAGTCGTACCTACCCGACGATTTTCGACATAACGATAGCATCTCGTCTTTCGATTGCAGAGGAAACAACAGCCAGTGCTTCTTTTACCCAGAGAACAGATTGCACGGTTGCACTTCTTATCCTATAATAGTTCCAAAGAACTACAGCATCAGCAATTATACAAATTTTGAAGAACTCCAGAAAATAGGATTCCAAATTACATGGTCCTTACCGGAGTATTGCAATTCTTGTAGAGCCACTGGAGGAAGATGTTATGATTATGGTTATAGTTATGATTATCCTTATGATTATCCTTGTAACGCGTGTTGCATTTGTAGTCATGATGATGTTCACTACTGGAATTGCTCTGGTAAGGATCTCCAACACTTGTTTTCTTGACCATATTGTGTGTCCTTGTCTCTATCTACGTTACATTCTCTGACTCTTTCTGTTTTGTTTCCTTAAGGGTTGTTGTTGGACCTAAGGGCACCTTTAGGCGAGGTAGCAGGTAAACTATTTATGTTTAAAATTAATCCATTCGTTACCCTTGCTTATCTTTTATATTCCATACTCTAATAATCTTGTTCGGCTTTATTTCCAGGGTTGTTCTTTATACTCTTTTTTGTTTTTAGCATAGTTGTCGTTTCTTGCATAGCGGTCCGTCGGCGAGGTTGTTGTTGTCCGAGCACTGCAAGTGAAGAGGAGCAAAGCATTTTAGCGTTTATGGAGCCCGTCAACTCTAGACCTCCATCAGTGGAGAATTTCTTACATTATTATTCTTCACAAATGCCTACCAGATATTCTTATGCTCAGATTATAGCTTACACCAACAATTTGTCAGACAAGATTGGCAAAGGGGGTTTTGGAACAGTGTATAAAGGCAAGCTTCCTAATGGACGTCCGATAGCTGTCAAGATTTTGGATGAATCGAAACAAAGTGAACAACAATTCATTGCAGAAGTGGCTACAGTTGGGAGGACCTATCACGTTAACTTGGTGCGCCTCTTGGGTTATTGTTCTCAGGCATCCAAAAGAGCTTTGGTGTATGAATACATGGTTAATGGTTCTCTCGACAACTATATCCATGGAGATCATCAACATGAGTTGGATTGGAAAACGATGCATTCAATTGCAGTTGGCACAGCTCGTGGTATTGCATACTTACACGATGAGTGCAGCAATCGCATCTTACATTGTGATATAAAGCCTGCCAATGTTCT
>ML793857.1:249619-263952 GCA_009831015.1 Picea engelmannii | reverse complement strand
TTTTATTTATTGGTCTAAGCCAAATCCATGATGCTCTGATAGGAAGGAATGTCTCAAGCATAAGAAGATATATAATTTATGCATGTCTCATGAAGAAGAAGATATATAATGTGTAGTTTCTTTGGGAAGCTTCTTCCTTCCATGCATTATTCCACAAGACTCTTTCTCTCCCTAGTTATGGTGTAACCAATATGGTTCCATGGATGTCCTACAATTTGTATAATAATCCCATGAGTATGAGACTAATTTGAACTTGTGATAAGATAACGAATTTTTTTGTGGTTAAGTGAGTAAATAGTTTGGTTTTGAAAGGATGAACTATTGTTGCAATGTCCACAATGATCGAAGAAACTATTAGAATGCAACCTTATACATGTTCCAATATTATATCATAATTTAGCTATATGGCCTACTACTCTAAGATTCCCAAAGGACATTCGGTGGATCAAATTCTAATTCCTTTGAATGCACTATACTACTAAAGGGGAAGGGTTTTTGTGAGGTACTATTTAGTAAAGAAGTGATCATTTTTTCATTGGAGATCACCAATTGGGTTGATGGTTATGCCTGGAAATATATGAGCTCCTCTATGATGACCTTTGTCCATGTAATTCTCATGATTGAGCCCTTTCATTGGATCACCTTCCATGTAGAGTCAATTAGAGTTTTGTCATGCTTCAGATAGTTTGTTCCAAGCTTGTCTTTGATGGTGTTCGTTTGAACTCTCGACACTTGTGATTACTTTGGTTCAAGGTGATGTTGATCGATATTTCACTATTCATGGAGTCTATGTCTCAACATTTTGGTGAATAGTCCTATTTATAAAACAATGGATAAAATACATTGATCCCTCATCCTTTTTAAATATTAAATGGGTATTTTCCCATCCAACCCTTATGGGCTTGTTATAACCACCAAGACAGGAATCACATTAAAAAAAACGTCCAAGAATTTGTGTGCTTACTTTGTTTGTGTTGATTTGACCCCTATCTGTAGATATTCTGAGGTCCTATGAGGCTACCAAAACATGTTTGTCTTTGACCTATGTTTGGCTCTAAGTTTCAATCTCCGTGACTGCCCTTTGCTTTTGTTTTAGAAAAACAAACAATCAAGTACTTTATGCTCATAGTTTTGATGGTTAAGTGTCCTTTTGAGGTGCCCTTGCAGGTGTTTTATTATCCCAATGTTAGCACATGCAATATACTCAAAAAAAATAACACTACCTCTAGATATTTACAACTCTAAATGTTGATTTACATTTCTAAGCATGCATGAAATGAACACAATTATTTTTGGTCAACATGACCCTCGATAAGACCCCCATGGGGAAAACTAGTTTGGAATGAAAGTATATATAAGTGTGGAATAGAAGGTGGAATACAACAAGTACATGAAAAAAATGAACCTGATACAATAGCAACTTGCCTCAAGATGCAACACAAGTCCAAGAGTGAAAGATGCACCCAAGCATGGTGCACCCTCCTCACAAGTTGTCCAATCCACTAAAATGAAGCGCCCTTGCTCCCTGAAGCTCTGATGGAGAAATCATTGCACCACAATGTGCTCTTGTTTGTTGCCTCTCCACTAAATCAATCCTCAAAGCAATCTGACCACTGCAAGACCTCCCTTCTATAAGTTTCCTTGCTATAAGTGCACCCTCTTCCTCAAGTGCGCCCTCCTCCAAGAAAGAGCAACAACCACAAATAAGCTAGGCCCTAAGCCTTCATGAGACCTCCATGGAAGGAGGTTCCCAATCTCTCCTCTCCCAATGCTTTCGTTCCCATCCTCTTGCCCTTCTCCAAACTCTTTTGGTGAACATACAAGTGAATGAGCCTCTCCTTTCCCTATGCGCCCCTCTTAAGGAAACATAAGGAAACCTAAAATATGGGTGGATGAGATCATCTCATCCCATCTCTAATCAAGGGTTGATATCTCTCCAAAATAATCTCAACTCAAAACCCACTTTACTTAAGTTTCCATAGTTTCTCTTTATGTCCCTCAATTCACCCACAAAGTGAATTAATAATCATTTTATGCTAAAATGACCAAATTTCACTTTTGACTTAAATCTCCTAAGTCAAAGTGAAATTGGACATAACGTACATGGTACATGGTACAAAGTGTTTCCCACTTGTGTTTAGAGGCTCACAAACACAATGGGACCACTTTCCAAGGTACCCAAATCTCAATACTCTCTCTTACCGAGGAAAGTGCCCTTCATCACCAATCTCATCCCTGTAGTGGACATGGTTGCCTACTGGAAAGTAATCGGTGAGTATGGTTGTACACTTATCAATGAAAGTAATCTCTGACATAGATCTTTTCAATCTGTGTGATCTATAGATGGAAATGCATCTCCACCTATCCAAGATCACCTAGATTTTGGTATCAAACCAAAGAAATCAACCTTAGTCTCCCACCAAGGATTTCTACCTCCTGGCATCTCGTCAACGGTCACTACTCCTGGCATATCACCAAGAGTCACTCTCTTGGAATCTCACCAAGAGTCTCCCCCTCTTGGTATCTCACCAAGAGTATATGGATCTCAACATCTCACCGAGATCCTCAACTTGGCATCTCACCAAGTGACTTCCACCTGAAGTGGATCCAGAACATGATTTGCCCGTCTCCATAGCCAAGTGAGGCTCAAGCCTCTGTGGTGCCCTACTTCTCCTCCTCATCAATCTCTAATTCTCTGAAGCCCCTGCACCAACCCTCTGTCTTGGCAACTCTGAAACCGAAGTTGTCTCGAGTGGACTAGTCACCCCTGATGATGATGTCCATGAAAACTGAGTCTGAGCTCCCTATGAATCACTACTATGAGTCAAAAGGTCCTCCTCAACTCTGTCTCCCCACATGACGTTGGATGGTGTAACAAATGACAAAGAAGTAGTGAATGCACACTCTCTCGTAAACTGTGTATCGAACTCAAGCTCCTCTGTTGTCACTGTTGAATCATCTTCTTCTTGGTACATTGTCCTTCATAGTGACCCATCTCTCCACAAGCAAAGCATCTCACTGTGCTCATGTCTCTCTCCTGCCCACTGCCACTCTTTTATGGTTTGGCCCCTCCTTTGGGACCCTGTCTAACACCTCTGTCGGTCTTCTTCTTGCCCTTAGTCCACAGAGCAAGGTCCTCATCACCCTGGGTAATTCGTTGTTGTCCTGAGGACTATGAGGTGAGTCTCGTCTCCTCCTGAAAAAAATCATCCTAAAGTCTCTCCCAAGTAGGCATAACCTCTCGTGCAACAATGCCTCGAACAAATGGGCCTCGTGGTTTGGTAAAACTATTTAAGGTTGTCCTCACCATAAAGCCCGGGTCCACTATCTCTTCAATGGCTGCAAGCTCATCTCTAATCTTAGTGAATCTACCAAGGAGTGATGTAATCGACTCAGAATCGAGCATCTTAATGCTCCTAAGCATGTCCTGCAGAACCATCTTCCCATTCTGGTTAGAACTCTGGTAAAGCTTGCATAAATAATCCCATATCTCAAATACATAGTTTTTACCAGTCAAATGTGGAATGACATGGTCTCTCACCCCATCACAAATAGTCATTTTCACATTGTTCTTCTTCTTCCTAAACTCTGCAACCAACGCGAGAGTAGTGACAGGAGGAACAACAATGGGAGCATGAACTATATCCCATAGTTCAAGATCCTCTAGGGTTAAAATGATTTTGGTCTTCCAAAGGGACCAATTGCTAGCTCCATCTAGCCTATCCTCTGCCTGCATCTGGGACACCGACATGGTTGTCCAATAAAGCTCACATTAATGCTAAAACAACACAAGAGTATTGCCTCACTCATGTCAACACTGGTGTGAAAAGAGGTAGTAACACCACAACCTCACTCCTAGCAAATAGGTGCGAAAAGAGGTTGTAAATGTTAGAATTAGGGAAAATTGAAAAACACAAGACTTTTAAAAAATTTTGTTCACTAGATCATCATAAAGAAGAAGATATATAAATAGATCTGGAAACGAACAAAAATTATGAATATAAAAATAAACTTTTAGCTTACCTCTTGATTCAATGATAGATGTACCTATCACATGTGTGGATGTATGCCTCTGTAATATGCTCATAATTTAGTTCAGGTTCTTGGATCAAACCTCTAGGGTTTGATCTCTGTCAATGTGGACTGTGGGACAGTTTTGTCAAAGAAAGAGACCCCTAAAAGAAACAACAAAATAAATATCACAGACTTCTAAGTAGCAGCAATACCCCCATAGGAAAGAACCCTCCACAAAACAGTGAGATAGCATAGGATTGAAAACTGGACAACAAGTTATCAGATCCTCCACAAACAACAAACCCCCTCACATAGGAAATTTGGACAACAAGACTGTAACAGGGGATTTTCCACAAGAAAACCTCCACACAGAAAATCAGACAGTAAAGAAAACCCCACAGGGAGCTGAGCTCAACCCATGACAATAAGAAGGGGAGGCCACACTGCTCAACTAAGGAAGATGACTTAGTTCTTGCAGTCACAGGAGGGGTGTCGCAACTGTTGTAGCTCTTAAGGATAGGTTCGACAGCTGAAGAAGGAGAGTCCACATGAATCCTAAACACTAGTAGACTCCAAGATGTAGGACCCAACCAATACCAAGGCCAAACGAGAACTTAGATATGAAAACAAACTCATATCTGAACTGATAAAGAGAGGTCGCACTAACTTCACATATGAACTAATAATAAAAGAGAGGTTGCACCAAAACTCAGATCTGAACTGATAAAGAGAGGTTGCACTAACTTCAGATCTAAACTGATAATAACAGAGAGGTTGCACCAAAACTCAGATATGAACTGGTAAAGAGAGGTTGCACTAACCTCAGATCTAAAATGATAATAACAGAGAGGTTGCACCAAAACTCAAATCTGAACTGATAAAGTGAGGTCGCACTAAATTCAGATCTGAAATGATAATGAAAGAGAGGCCAAACAAAACTCAAATATGAATTGAACACCACAAGAGAGGCCACACCAACAAGGGAGAATAGTCACTGAGTTAGCCGCAGCAAGGAGAGAGAGGAGAGAGAGAGTGTGTGTGAGTGTATTTACAAATGTTAGAGGGTAGTGTCTTATTTATAGTTAGGGAGAGGGGTTAGGGTAATTAGGTTTATAATTAAATATTGACATTTAATTAATTTTCATATTAATTAATTAATATAAATA
This sequence comes from Picea engelmannii, assembly GCA_009831015.1. Taxonomy (NCBI): domain Eukaryota; kingdom Viridiplantae; phylum Streptophyta; class Pinopsida; order Pinales; family Pinaceae; genus Picea; species Picea engelmannii. The sequence goes on along the minus strand of ML793857.1, from coordinate 258,772 downwards.
TAAATATTAATTAATATTAATATAAATTATAAAAACCCTAATTAAATATAAAACCCCAATCACATAAAATAAAACCCTAAACACATAAAGTAAAAGCCCAATCACATAAAACAAGAGGGAAAGCAAAACAACAAGGGGGTACCTTTTAAGACAAAGTCAAGGGGGGTCCACAATGGAAAAACATGTCCACATGAGTCTCATAATGACTTGCAAATTTTATCATCATTGCATAAGAGGGTACATCAACAATGTGGTCATTTCCATCTTCATAGGCACTCCTAGGTCTCATGGACCATCCCGGGAGAGAGGAAGAGGATCACACATCAATACATCTTGGTATTACACAAATATCTACCTGGTCAAAGACAAGGTTGCCCTAGAACACATTTGGAGGGCCTAGAACACATCTAGGGTCTTATCCACCAAGGTACAAGACCAAGGATCAACCCATGCATTAAGAAAGGGTTCCATGGAACACATCCAGGGGCCCTATACACATCTAGGGACTTATTGCTTGGTCCAAGACCAAGAATCCCAGTCATATACTAGGTGCCCTCACTAGGGAATTTTTCCATGGCTCTCACTGCTGTCCCATACCAAGAAACCCCAGGAGTGTGTTGGGGGCCCTAGTCCATAGCTAAGGTCTTTTCCATCCTCCGGAGAATGGCTCTTGCAGCTGCATTAATTTCAACACTCCCTCTCAGCAAGAGAGGCATTCTCAGCAACACCAAGCTTGTCTCAAAAGTACACATACTTTGTCAATGCCATAGGCTTGGTCAAAATATCTGTGGTGTGTTCTACCGTCGGAACATAGTGAATACTGAGAATGTTCTTCAACATTATGTCCCAAACATAGTGATATCTCATCTCAATGTTTTTTTGTTTTGTCATGAAAACACAGGAATTACATAGAGCTTTACACAACTCTGGTTATCACAGTGGATTACTGTGGGTTCCAACTCAACACTGAACAAATATGAGAGTAGCTTTCTAAGCCACACTGCTTCTTTACTAACAACACTCGCAACAATGTATTCTGCCTCTACAGTGCTTTGGGCTATGGAGCTTTATTTCTTGCTGGACCAGGAGATCATAGTTGAACCCAAACTGAAACAATATCCATAAGTACTCTTCCGGTCCACTGTACTGCCCATCCAATTTGAATTTGAATCTGTATAACCATGAAGCATTACACCTCCATTGAAGTGTATCTAAGCCCATAGGCTATAGTCCCCCGAACATATCTCAGAATATGTTTAACAACAACCATATGAATATGCTTCGGTTCATACATGAATTGGTAGAGGGCATTCACTGCATGATAAATATCCGGTCTAGTATGTATAAGATACATCAAGGACCCAATGATAGTGAGGTCTTCCGGATCTGAACTTGTAGCTTGGTCTTGTAACTTCTTTAAGTTAGAAATCATCGGTGTGGATATGGACTTACTGTCCAACATGCCAAGTCTACGGAGCATATCAACTGCATACTTGCTCTTGTGAGAGAAGGATCTCACCTAGTTTCTACCACACTTCTAAGCTTATGAAATAATGCAAAAAGACCCAAGTATTTTATTTCAAATTCTGTTGAAAAGCTCCCTCTTAGTCTGAGCTATCAAATTTTCCTTTCCTGTAAGGAACATATCATCCTAAGATAACAGGATGATTCTGTACAATCTTTATATAAATATTGGAATCTGCAATACTCTTGGTGAACCCAAGACTCTGTAGAGAAATTGTCAATTATTCCATACCAAGCTCTCAGAGCTTGCTTCAATACACAAGATCATTTCCTATGGATTACGAACCCCTCAGGCCATTCAATATAACCTCTTTCTCAGCTTCACTGTTAAGAAATTCAGACTTAACATTTATCTGGTGAAGTTTCCAACCAAAAACTACAGCGAGGGATATAATGAATTTGATGGAAGTATGCCTGGTAGAGATCTCATCATAGTCAATTTCTTTGAATTTTTCAACACTGCAATCTGATGCATGTCATGGCCTAACTCGCATATAGGGACTTCTCCCTCTAAGTCTCATAATAATGAAGACACACTTGTACTTTGCAACCTGCTACCAATTGTAGCTATCTGGGGCATCTTTTGTGTATGCAGTATCGGTTAGATCAAGTAACTGTCCTACTATGCAAGACCCCTTTTTATAGGGGTTTGGTTCCTAATCAGAGTTACTTACTAATTCTCAAACTGATCAAATTGGATCTTTTGAAGGCAACATATATCTGTAATGTAACCAATAAGTTCTTGCAACAAGTTCTATCAAAGTTGACATGGGAGAACCCAAGTAGGATAAAATGCATATGGGTAATTATGGCTACACAATGTAATGTAAGTGTGCCCATGTATGTTTAGTTTGAAAAAATACTGAGAATCCCTCTTTGAGTGCCAATGGATTTGAAAAAAAGGAAACATGAACACGATCTCAGGAAATCTGCAATAGAAAACCAAGGATCCACCAAAAATAAAGAACACTAGCCTCCAGATTCTCCTAACAAGAAATCTCTCTCAACTAGCATTGGTCATTCCACCAAAAATCCAAACAAGTTTACTTTGACACTCAAACTTGCATCCCACAAGTGTGCAAGAGAATAAATAAGTGTTTCATTATCCCCTCTACTTCAAACAATCCAAATGGTACTGGGGTAACCATATGCCACAAAGCCCATCCCTTCTTCTTGAATCTTCTCATGAACCTTATTGCTCAAGATAAAGAAGATAAAGTATAATGAAAGAGACAAGTTCGCTCTATCTCTCTTAACACAAGCATGCGTTCAAAATGACTTCTGAAAATACTTCTCCTTCCTTTATTTAATGAAAGTGAGAGAGCACAACAATCATAACGTGAAAAAATAAAGTTATGTAAGTGGTAATCATGATCATAAGGAGGACATGTGCCACTGCATTTTTTCTCTATCCATGGATGGGGCTGTTATAAAATTTTCAAGGTGAATATGGTATCCAACCATAAAAATTCATCAACACAAGTCTTCAAAATCCCCCAGCCCTTGCATTACAATGATTACCCTTAGAAACACCTCAGAATTGATCTTGATCAAACCCTTGGGAGGAAGGTCCCATTCTGTATGAGGCTTTGAGTGATGTCTCTATTGTTTTGAAAGTAAATTAAATTTGAGATGCATATGGACAGACCAACTTGGTGACTTTTCCCTTGAAGTCTCTAGACAACCCTATTTCAAACAAAAAACAGTCAGAGGTATTGTAGCTATAGAGTTTTCATGTCATAAAATAATTGTAGGTCTACTACTGTCTGTAAAGATTGTTGCACCTTTTCAATATAACCATCTATTGTAGATTCATAAACATCTAAGATTCCACTACATAAAATATGCTTGTCACAAATAGCAAACCTCTCTGAGACTTGTGCATTAAAGAATAATTCAAAGCAGGTTTAACAAAAAGGACAAATAATTATAGTCAAAGTAATTACACACACTGATTATTGCTTAGTTTGAAGCACTTCCAACACCACTAGATAGGATGATCCCTCTTACAAAATCAATACTTCTATAATACACAGACTACTGGGTAACAAAAGCATGGCTTCTAGAGTTGTTCACTATGAAGATATCTTGGAATACACTGCTCATAATATAAGTGCTATCAGAGGCTATCAAGACAAACACATCATTGAATTAGAAGGAGGCCATTTACTAACCCATTCTACCTTTCTTGGATCAGGGGCCCATGCTGCACATTGGACAAGAGACAATGCTGCAACATGGTACTCCATGTATCCACCACTAAGCACAAAAATTTGGGTCAAGTAGCAAATTAAAACAATAAGAAACAACCTTCATAAAGAAAAATAAAAAACTGGAACTAGGTGCCCTTATAACAATCATCATACAAGTACTCTCTCTTTACTTCAAAATAGACATAAAGTCAAGGAGAACAGAGCATCTTGAATTTGGGTTTCAATGACTATTGATCAATAAACCCTAAGAAGTGGATCTACGCAGGCTCAAGTCTGCAACTCTTGAGCTCCTTTCATGCCCTAAGCTCTGATATCATGTTAGAATTAGGGAAAATTGAAAGACAAAAGACTTTTAAATATTTTTGTTCACTAGATCAACATAAAAAAGAAGAGATATAAATAGATATGGAAACAAACAAAATTTATGATTAAAAAATAAACTTTTAGCTTACCTCTTGATTCAATGATAGATGTACCTTTCACATGTATGGATGTATGCCTCTGTAAATATGCTTAGAATTTAGTTTAGGTTCTTGGATCAAACCTCTAGGGTTTGATCTCTATCAATGTGGACCGTGGGATAGTTTTGTCAAAGAAAGAGACCCCCAAAAGAAACAACAAAATAAATATCACAGACTTCTAAGTAGCAGTAATACCCCCAAAGGAAATAACCCTCCACAAAACAGTGAGATGGCATAGGATTGAAAACTGGACAACAAGTTATCAGATCCTCCACAAACAACAAACCCCCTCACACAATTAATATGAACAACGAGACTGTAACAAGGGATTTTCTACAAGCAAACCTCCACACAGAAAATCAGACAACAAGGAAAACCCCACAGGGAGCTCAACTCAACACATGGCAGCTAGAAGGGAGGTCACACTGCTCAACTAAGGAAGTCGACGTTCACAATTCAGTTCTGGCAGTCACAGGAGGGGTGCCACAACTGTTGTATCTCTTAAGGATAGGTCTGATAGCTGAAGAAGGAGGGGCCACATGCACCCTAAACACCAACAGACTCCAAGAGATAACACCTAGCCAATATCAAGGCCAAACAAGAACTCATATCTAAAAACAAACTCATATCTGAACTGATAAAGAGAGGTCGCACTAACTTCAGATATGAACTAATAATAAAAGAGAGGCTGCACCAAAACTCAGATCTGAGATGATAAAGAGAGGTTGCACTAACTTCAGATATGAACTAATAATAACAGAGAGGCTGCACCAAAACTCAAATCTGAAATGATAAAGAGAGGTTGCACTAACTTCAGATTTGAAATGATAATAACAGAGAGGTTGCACCAAAACTCAGATCTGAATTGATAAAGAGAGGCCCCACTAGCTTTAGATTTGAAATGATAACAAAAGAGAGGCCAAACAAAACTCATATCTGAACTGAACACCACAAGAGAGGCTGCACCAACAAGGGAGAATAGTCACTGAGGTAGCCGCATCAAGGAGAGAGAGGAGAGAGTGAGTGTGTGAGTGTATTTACAAATGCTAGAGGGTAGTGTCTTATTTACAGTTAGGGAGAGGTGTTAGGGTAATTAGGTTTATAATTAAATATTGACATTTAATTAATATAAATATTAATTAATATGTCAATTAATATTAATATAAATATTAATTAATATGTCAATTAATATTAATATAAATTATAAAAACCCTAATTACATATAAAACCCCAATCACATAAAATAAAACCCTAAACACATAAAGTAAAAGCCCAATCAGATAAAACAAGAGGGAAAGCAAAACAACAAGGGGGTACCTTTTAAGACAAAGTCAAGGGGGGTCCACAATGGAAAAACATGTCCACATGAGTTTCATAATGACTTATAAACTTTATCATCACTACATAAGTGGGTACATCAACAATGTGGTCATGTCCATATTCATAGGCACTCCTAGGTCTCATGGACCATCCCGAGAGAGAGAAAGAGGATCAAACATCAACACATCTTGGTATTACACCAAGATCTACCTGGTCAAAGACCAGGTTGCCCTAGAACACATTTGGGGGCCCTATAACACATCTAGGGTCTTATCCACCAAGGTACAAGGCCAAGGATCAACCCATGCATTAAGTAAGGGTTCCCTAGAACACATCCAGGGGCCCTAGACACATCTAGGGACTTACTTCTTGGTCCAAGACAAAGAACCCCAATCATATACTGGGGGCCCTCACTAGGGTCTTTTTCCATGGCTCTCACTGCTTGGTCCCATACCAAGAAACCCCATGAGTGTACTGGGGGTCCTAGTCCATAACTAGGGTCTTTTCTATCCTATGGATAATGGCTCTTGCAATCACATTAATTTCAACAATAAAATACAACCTTATTCCTGTCCACACAGGTGTGATAAGAGGTGGTCCAAATCAACCTCACTACTATCCAAATAGGTGTGAAAAGAGACTGAAAACACAAGTCCAAAACAATCCTACAGGTTGTCCAACAAATCTGCCCACAAACACTGCCAACAAGCTATCCCAAAACTGCCTTGAACTGTCTAACAAAATTGTCCACTCAATGCTCAAAAATCAGCAAGTTTAAGCCACCATTGGCTCTGATACCATGTAGATATTTTGAGGTCCTATGAGGCTGCCAAAACAGGTATGTCTTTGACCTCTGTTTGACTCTAAGCTTCAATCTCTGTGACTGCCATTTTCTGCTATTTTAGGACAACAAACAATTAAGTACTTTCTACTCACAATTTTGATGGTGAAGTGTCCTTTTGAGGTGCCCTTGCAGGTGTTTTATTATCCCAATGTTCGCACATGCAATATACTCAAAACAAATAACACTACCTCTAGATCTTTACAACTCTAAATGTTGATTTACAATTTTAAGCATGCATGAAATGAACACAAGTATTTTTTTTTCAACATGACCCTGGATAAAAACCTCTCGGGGAAAACTAGTTTGGAATGGAAGTATATATAAGTGTGGAATAGAAGGTGGAATACAACAAGTACATGAAATAAATGAACCTAATACAATAACAACTTGTCGCAAGCTGCAACACAAGTCCAAGAGTGAAAGAGGTGCCCAAGCATGGTGCACCCTCCTCACAAGTTGTCTAATCCATTGAAATGAAGCGCCCTTGCTCCCTGAAGCTCTGATGGAGAAACCCTTTCACCACAATGTGCTCTTGTGTGCTTCCTCTCTATTGAAACAATCCTCAAAGAAATCTGACCACTGCAAGACCTCCCTGCTATAAGTTCACCCTCCTCCTTAAGTGCACCCTCCTCCAAACAAGAACAACAACCACAAGTAATTTGGTACCTAAGCCTTCATGAACCCTCCATGGAAGGAGGCTCCCAATCTCTCCTCTCCCAATGCTTCCATTCCCATCCTCTCGCCCTTCTCCAAACTCTCTTGGTGAACATACAAGTGAATGAGCTTCACCTTTCCCTATGCGCCCCTCTTAAGGAAACATAAGGAAACCTAAAATATGCGTGGATGAGATCATATCATCCCATCTCTAATCAAGGGTTGAGATCTCTATGAAAGAATCTCAACTCAAAATCCACTTTACTTAAGTTTCCATAGTTTCTATTTATGTCCGTCAATTCACCCACAAAGTGAATTAATAGTCATTTTAGGCTAAAATGACCAAATTACACTTTTGACTTAAATATCCTAAGTCAAAGTGAAATTAGACATAAAGTACATGGTACATGGTACAAAGTATTTCCCACTTGTGTTTAGAGGCTTACAAACACAAGGGGACCACTTTCCAAGGTACCCAAATCTCAACACTATCTTCATTTGTTGGGTTGTACTACCTTTATTTGGCCTCATTAGGTCTTTGTTAGATGCATGAGATGTCGAGATGCCTCCATTGACATTCTTGTCCTCTAATCATAGAACCACTTCAATCAAGATGTGTTAACATGACTGATATAGCGTAATCCCTCTAATATTTCAAGTTTGATTGAATCATTTCCAAACAACTTTTATAATTTGTATGGTCCTAAACATTTGTAAGTGAGCTTCTTGACTTTTTCATTTCTATCACAATGTACCAACCACCCTTCCACAAACTCATTCTTCTTGAGCCTATTATCATGGTATATTTTCATGGCTTTCTTGGCCATTTAATGATAGAAAACTACCCATCATTATTCTTTGTTTAGTTACTATAGTTTCTCAAATTGCTCTTTGAAAGATTCTTCTAGCAATAACATTTTGATGATTGAAATACACATCGAGGATACCCATTACTTGATGGAATGATGTCTTCTTTGCCACTGGTGATTCATAAAGGTATATGTCTTGACCATTTCTTCTATCTTGTCTAATAATTCCACATAGAAGCATGAAGTCGATTGACCCAGTCAGATTGTTTAAGATCACATACCTTTGTCAACATGGACATTGGAACCTTATTGGTGGTTTTGGTTGTCCATTTTCCCTAGGATAGTATGGAATTCTCTTATGATGCACAATCTTAAATATATCCATTAGGCCTACTATAATTTTAGTTGTAAAATGGGTACCTTGGTTAGTGCACATCTAGACTTTTAGATAATATCCCCAAACAAGAATTTTGATGTAGCTTATGCATTTGCTACCATGACTACCCTTACATCAACCTATTTTATAACTATATATGTAATACTTGAGGCAACAAGCCCATGCACGTTCCCTCCCACCATGAATGGAAACGAAGATGACCAGATAGGCAGAGCGCTCGACACACTTGAAGACACAATGTCTTCATATATGGGATGAGTCGGGGTTTCCTTGGGTGTGCAATGCACCAAGGGGCTACTTGACCCAAGGTGCCTTGTGACACAAGTTATATGAGCAAGTTTGACAAAGGTCGTGCATGAAATACTAGGTGCATCACCAAACGGAAAATTGACTAAGGCATGAGGAGGGCACGCTTAGGTGAATTGACCCAACTCACATAAGGGACACACACACCCACGATGGGTCGGTTGGATGGACATAGGTGTCGGCTAAGAATTTGGTGGGTTAACCAAGGTGTCATGCAACACAAGTTAGACAACGAACTGTTTAACAAAAGGTTGTGGGAAAGACTTGAGTGCCCAATGAAACAAATGAGTCGACTAAGGTGAGGAGGGTGTGCTTAGGTGAGTTAGCTTGAATCATCTAAGGGACGCGTGCACCTAAACGAAGGTCAGTCAAACAGTTAAGTGGATAACATGGTAAAACGACAAATCATCTCACCCATGGGAAAATAGATGCATCGGTTCACATAGACAGGTGTGTTACAGGTATGAACTAACTGAGAGGGGGGGGAGTGAATCAGTTAGTGTATATTATTAACTATTTCTCTTCTTTTTAACTTTGAATCATTAATCTTAGTGGCAGTAAGTCTTTACTGTGAGATTCAGAATTATAAACACAAAGCAGATAACATAAAGAATAACAATCACAC
>ML793857.1:230196-240772 GCA_009831015.1 Picea engelmannii | reverse complement strand
GCTTCACTGTCCTCTGCAGCCCATTCTCAGCGTCTTCTCCTGTCACGCAGATTCTCCTCTTCCTTCTCTCCCCTGCAGAGCTCTCTCCTCTTCTCACTTCAGCAACCTCCCCATCTTGGTTCCAGCGCATTAGATTGTTATTCCACATGCAGAGGTTTTCCTTGCTTTTCTCAACTTCAACTGCAGTTTCCCTTTCTTTCATTCTTTCTTCTGCTTTTCGCATGCCAGCATTCTCCCTGATTTTCTGAACTGGCTCTTTGCATGCCTCCTCTACGCATGCCACATCATGCAACTGCAGTTTCCCTTTCTTTCATTCTTTCTTCTGCTTTTCGCATGCCAGCATTCTCCCTGATTTTCTGAACTGGCTCTTTGCATGCCTCCTCTACGCATGCCACATCATGGAACTCTGTGTTCTTCCTGTCTTAACTTCCAGTCTAATTTTAGACTGAAAGTCCTTCCACCGTCCAGAGTGATTAGAGACACCCAGCTGGAAAAATCTTCTAGACTTGTCAAAGCAGATGAAGGACCCCCGCCAAACTCTGGATTTAGCAATGTTAAGCTCTGTTGATTGTGCAGTATAGCCGTTTGATGCTGGCCACACCAATCACGTTGTGAATGGCATCATTCGTGTTGTTTCTTGATTGGTAACTTCTGCTGCTAGTCATGGCCGTGGCTAAGGCGTGCGTTTTTATCAGCAAAGATCCAGCGCTGTTTCAGCATAGTTTCCATCACTGTGTTTCAGCCCAGCGCTGTGTTTCAGCATATGTAACATTACTGTGTTTCAGCTGTTACAGCACTGTGTTTCAACATTGTGTTTCTGCATCTGTGTTTCAACATCTGCGTTCCAACATCTGTGTTCCAGCATTTGTGTTTCAGCACTTGCGTTTCAGCACTTGTGTTCCAACTTCTATTGTGCGTGCTCCATAACCAACTGATTGCCATCAATGACAACCGTGATCGTCTGCGTCATCATCTATGCTCCAGCTTCTATGTTCCAGCATTTGTGTTCCAGCACTTGTGTTTCAGCATTTGTGTTCCAGCACTTGTGTTTCAGCACTTGTGTTCTAGCTTCTGTTGTGCGTGCTCCATAACCAACCGATTGCCATCAATGACAACCGTGATCATCTGCATCATCATCTGTGCTCCAGCTTCTATGTTCCAGCATTTGTGTTCCAGCACTTGTGTTTCAGCATTTGTGTTCCAGCACTTGTGTTTCAACACTTGTGTTCCAGCTTCTGTTGTGCGTGCTCCATAACCAACCGATTGCCATAAATGACAACCGTGACCATCTGCATCATCTCTGCTATAGCCATATTTCCAACAAGGTGCCTATATAAGCACAAGGGTGAAACCAAAATGAGGATCAACCAAGAAAGTGGAGATCAAGTTGTGAACACAAGTTTGGCAACCAAGAAAGGGGTCTAACAAATTAAGGCAAGGGAAGCATGAATCACAGGAATGAATCATGAAGGAGAAGTTACTCATCTAGCTTTCTGACTATGGCACAAAGGGATTCATAAGGTGACATGACATAGGTCTCTGTTTTGTATTTCGCATAGGTGTATTGTTGGATATAACTAAGTGGAAGCTCCTTGTAAATATTCTTTGGTGTGGCACGAGATGAAGGCTCAACACACTATTGTCTATTGTAATAAAACTTAGCTATTAGGCCAATTTTTCCACCTAGCTTACTTGCACAATCATTTAATTGTTTACTTGATGCATTCTATTACTTATTGCACGTTTTAATTATGAATGCTATCACGAAATGTTAAATGGTAAAATATTCTAAGTGTTAGGCGTATTTCGGGCCAAGTACACTGGAGTGGCCTTGTCGCGGAGTCGAAAATATTGTGGTGTCGCGTGGCTCCTCAAGCCACCGGGAGACTTGGGCACACCCAGGTCTGTTCTTCCCCAGGCCCTGGCTGTGAGGGCACAACATATGGTATCAGAGCGTGATTTCTTTTACGAAGACAATTGGTGAAGCTCTTCACCATCTATGTAATATCCTCAATGGTTGTTGAGCTAAAATATTGTGTTTTCCATCAATGTTATATCTGCTTATGGTTCTTTGTCATACAATTCAATATCATATACTTTAAAACTGTAATTTGGTTGGCAACTTTTAACAAACAATGCACATTTATTCTGCTTATGGGCATTTAATCAAACATATGGTATGCATCCAAGTACACAGTATTAAGATGTAATCATGGCATCTTTATTATGGATGTAAACACTTAAAGTTGACAGTAATACAATTCTTTATTGGTTGTGATGACAACAACAATAACAAACAAGATACAACGGTTGTAATGACAACTAGAATACCCTTGACACACTCAATCTAATGGCTATAATGACAACAATAAAATCTCCTAACACATAGAATAAATATACAGAATGTGGGAATGATGCTAACACACACAATAAATAAGCATAACCTGGGAATGATGCCAATAATTGATGTAGACTGCTCCAAGACTCTCCTAGCCCCACGACCTTGCTTCCAAACCCTTTCATCCAACAAAGAAGGCACTCGACCTATCAAGAAGAGGGATCGACCTCATCAGAATGGAGTTGCAGACTCTTCTGAGAACATAACCCTGCAAGTGATGGTGCAACTCCCCCGAATAAAACCACAACGGATTACCCAAGTGCCATGACCCTCCTCAAACTCCTCGGTTTGCTCCAAAAATCCACACAGACTACCAAGACATTATGTGGTCTCTCCTTGACCCCTCGGCCAGTGAAAAGAACACTGTGGTTTGCTTCCCAAACCCCACAATGCTCTCACGGCATGGCTGGGAAGGAGATCGACCCCCCTATGCAACCTCTCCAAGTGTCATGATCCACCCTCAAGTTCTCACGACTCCTCTAGATTCCATGGATCTGTAAAACATGAGATCGATCTCCTCAAGATGCTCCACAACCTCCCTAACCAGATCAATCTTCCTCCAAACTAAAAATAACACTATGATGAAGCTCCTTTGGAGATCCTAAATGGATCCCCCCTCTTGGTTAGTTAGGGTGGGTATCTCACCACCAAAACCAACTTGAAGTGTGGAAGGGTTTTGCTAAACCCTAACAAAACAATGGCTCCAAGAGCACTCCAAAATGAGAGATCAAATCATAATAATAAAGCGAGGGGATATCCCTCCTTTTATTCTTCCTCTGATCCTTCTAGATCTTTCACCTTTTGACCAAATCAAGACCTTGCCTTATTTTCCCTCTAATATTCACTTAAACATTCAAAATCACTTTTTAATGTTTAAGTAATTAAGTAATTTTTTTTTATTTAATGTCACTTTAGGATTTTGTTATCTTTTAACCCAATGACACTAAATAAATCCCCGTGATTCTGTTTTTATGTCGACTATAGCCTATGGGATTTGTATATGCTACTAAGGCATCCTCTATCATGATCAATTGGAAGGGGACACTATAGTCCTCCCTTCCTAAGATTTCTTGTCATCAAGCAACTCCAAATTGGGGTGTTGTAAGATCTTCTCTCCTTCCCAAGTATCATCCTCTACAGGAAAACCTCTCCATATGACTAGGTACTCTTGAATGAATATGCTCCTCAACCTCCTCTCTTTGACATCATCAGTCCTTTCGGGATTTAGAACCATCTTCCCTTCCTTGTCTATTGGAGGAAGATATGACGAAGTGGTGACCTGTTGTCCTAACGCCTCCTTGAGGCAAGATACATGGAACACATTGTGGATCTTGCTACCCTCAGGAAGCTCCAACTCCTATGCTACCTCCCTAACTCTCCTTATCATTGTGTAGGGTCCATAGAAGCGAGGCTTCAACTTCTGTGCGCCACTCTGCTTCAATGAAGATTGTCTGTAAGGTTGTAACCTAAGAAAGACTATGTCCCTAGCCTCAAAGTTGCGCTCCACCCTATGCCTAGGTCTAATGTGCCCCATCTCCAATAACTCTTGTATGGCCTTTTATATCTCTTCCATAAACTTCTTCGGATGCATGTATGGTGTGGTAATCATGGGCTTCACACCCTCCTCTAACTCAATAATATGCTCAAATCCCTTGTTAGGTGGCCTCCCTACTGCTAGTGGCCCGAACACTTTGTCATGTTTCCTCAATAGCTCTTGTATGTCCGCATTATAATGTTGGTGGTCTTGTGATGGCTTCTGTGTGGTGATCAAGCACTCTGTTGTGAAAGCCATGTCCCCATGTCTAAAAATGGCCTTCATATGATTATTTGACATGATCTTGGGGACTCCGGTGGACATACCTCTCAGAAAAACTCATTGGCCTCCCTTGTCTCTAAAATCCATCCTCATCTCCTGATAGTTCATGAGGATGTCTCCCATTGAGTATAGCCACTGGACACCTAATACCATATGAGTGTTAGCCAAACCTGCCACATAAAATTCATCAGTCAATGCTAATGTCACATCTAATCCCTTGATCCTCTGAGTACATGTCATGTTGTGGCCATCTTCAAATATCCCATTGAAACCCTCAAAATGATCCACAAGGATGTGTCTCCGAGTGACAAGTGCTACATCAATGAAGTTGTGAGTGGTCGAACCATCAATTAGTGTTGTGACTCTCTTCCCTTACAAAATGCCTCTAATTTTGAAGGTGTAATATTTTGGAACTCCTGAAAGTGTGGAAATGGTCACCTTTTTGACACCTTCCTGCAACTGCGCCTGCGTTGTAACCTCAAGGTGTGATGGCTCTCCATCACCACTACTCTTCTCGCTATCATGTGCATGAACTATTTCGTCCTTGCCATCCTCCTCCTCATTGGAAAATACCTCTATGTAGTGGAATTTCGCCTTTGCCATGCATCAGTGACCCGACTCCCACGGTTCTTTGTAACTAAAATAAAGTTTCTTCCTCCTTAGTTCTCTCCATGTCTCCTCATCCATCTCATCCTTCCCTGTCCATGGCTTCCGGGGAAACTTCATCTCTTTACCCCTGTGAGGAATGAAGGGTTTTGTTGGTACCATATTGGAGACAATGTCCCTCATGTCCTGGGTTCTCATGATGGCATCCTACAATGTGGTTGGCCTAAAGACATTCACCCATCCTCTTAGGGGCTCAGTTAGACCCTCTGTGAATAGCATCACCAACCGTTGTTGAGAAATGTCTATCACCATGAGTGCCATCCTCTAAAAATATGTGATGTATGCATCAGGTGTACCTTTTTGTCTCAATTGTGCCAACTCTGTGAAGTGTATCTCAGGATCCTTCTTGTCGAACCTGTCCATCAAACTCTTAGTGAAGTCCACATATGAAGTGATGTTGGTGTTCCCTATTGTCACCAGCCCATGGTACCACCACTCATGAGCTTCTCCTTCCAAGTGAAGGGTGGCATACTTAATTTCTTCTGCCTCGGTCATTGGGTTAAGTTGGAGGTAAGTGTCCAACTTTTGCACCCATGCTCTAGTTGTTCTCTTGGAAGACCCGTCAAAAGATGGGATAGTCAACCTACCCACCTTGCGCATGAGATAAAAGTTCTATTGGTTCTGCGCTACTTTGTTTCACTCCCTAAGTATGTTCCTCTGCTTGAGGTTGTAGAAGTCCAAATAAGACAATTTCTCTCGAATATATTCATTTAACGCATCACACTCCCTACATGAGGAGTTAACATCAAGCTCTTGATCCAACTTCTCTTGTGTTCCTGTAGGCTGTCCTACCAAAAATTGTGGTAATAGGGGCCTATGGATCCTTAGGATCCCGCTCTGAGCTAGGGTATGGTTATTGCTACCCTCTGCATGTATCCTGTCACCCCCATGGGGTCCACTAGGTCCACCTTGTCTTGTACTAAACATATTCCCTCGTTGACCCACCAATTGTGTGAGCACCTGAAGGGTCTGCTGCTAGAGTTTAGGGGTCTTTGTCTGTCTCTGGGAAGCCAAATTATGTCCCTTGACTAGGTTATTTAATATTTAGAGCATAAAATCCTCTTGGTTGTCTCCCATGTTTCCTTCTACCTCTTCTCCTTCTAATGTCTCAGACAAAGGATTTCCTCCAATCCCCCTCCTTTTAGTCATCAATATGGTCACAGGCTGGCAAGATCATTGGATTTGATACCATTGTAATATCCTCAATGGTTGTTGAGCTAAAATATTGTGTTTGTTGTCAATGTTATATCTGGTTATGGTTCTTTGTGATATAGTTTACTGTCATATACTTTAAAACTGTAATCTGGTTGGCAGATTTAAAAAAATAGTTCACATGTATTCTGCTTATGGGCACTTAATAAAACATATGGTATCCATCCAAGTACATAGTAATAAGAGTTAATCATGACATATTTATTATGGATGTAAACACTCAAAGTTGACAACAATACAATTCCTTATTGGTTGTGATGACAACAACAATAGCACACAAGATATAATGGTTGTAATGACAGTTGTAATACCCCTAATGCACTCAATCTAATGGTTGTAATGAAAACAATAAAATCTCCTAACACACAGAATAAATAAACAAAACCTAGGACTGATGCCAAGAATTGATGCAGACTACTTTAAGACTCTCCTAGTCCCACAGCCTTACTTCCAAACCCTTATGTCCAATAAAGTAGGCACTCAACCTATCAGGAAGAGGGACCAACCTTCTCATAATGGTGTTGTGACCTCTTCTGAACACACATACCTACAAGTGATGGTGCAACTCCCCCGAAGAAAACCCCAGCGGATTCCCAAAGTGCCACGACCCTCCTCAAATTCCTTGGTCTACTCTAGAAATCCACATGGGCTGCCAAGGAAACCTGTGGTCTCTCCTCGACCCCTCAACCAATGCAAAAACCCTTGGGGTTTTCTTTCCAAACCCCACGATGCTCTCACGGCTTGGCTGGGAAGGAGATCAACCCCCCCTAGGCGGCTTCTCCAAGTGTCACAATCCACCCTCAATTTCTCATGGCTCCTATAGATGCCACATATCTATAAAACATGAGATCGATTTCCTCAAGATGCTCCACAACCTCCCTAACCACCAAACTGAAGATAACATTGTGATGAAGCTCCTTTGTAAATCCTAAGTGGATCCCCCCTCTTAGTTATCTAGGGTGGGTATCTCACCACCGAAACCAACCTAAAGTGTGGAAGGGTTTTTCTAAAACCTAACAAAACAATGGCTCCAAGAGCACTCCAAAATGAGTTATCAAATCACAATAATAAAGTGAGGGGCTATCTCTCCTTTTATTCTTCCTCCGAGCCTTCTAGATCTTTCCCTTTTTGAATCAAACCCTTGCCTTATTTTCCCTCCAATATTCACTTAAACATTAAAAATCACTTTTTAATGTTTAAGTAATTAATATTTTTATTTTTATTTAATGTCACCTTAGGATTTTGTCATCTTTTAACCCAATGACACTAAATAAATCCCTGTGAATCCTTTTTTCTGCTAACTATATCCTACGGGAGTTGTATAGGATACTAAGTCATCCTTTGTCATGATCAATTGGAAGGGGACATCACATTCTATCACTGATGCGACAGATGGTATCAGATCACTTTACCCTTCGCATAGTTTGGTGAGTTCATTTGCAGCAGTGATGAGGAGTAAAGTTCAAAGTTTTTTTTAGGTTTGTCACAAAGAATGAAGTGAGACATGCCTTGGTAAAGATCTGATTGCGGATTGTGAAGATAGAAGGCTAGGGCGACCTAGTTGAAAAAGTTAGAAAAGGTTTCCGGAGGGTTGGACAGGCTAAGGCTAATCTCATAGGCTAATCTCATAGCAACGGATCTGGTCAAGAAGTTTGGATTGGAGGTTCGTGATAATCCTATCCCCTATCCATTGGGTTGGGTAAATAAGGAAGAAGATATCAAAGTAATGAAACAATGTAAGATTAAATTTGTTGTAAGTGCAAACTTTATTGGTGAAGTGGTGTTGGAAGTAGTACCCCTGGACGTGTGTGGTGTAGTGATTGGAAGGCCCTACATGTATATGAGGGATGTAATATTCATGCAGAGATCCAACCAGTATTGCTTGATGAAGGATGTGAAGTCCTACATAATCAACACACACAAAGGTAAATCAAAGATCTCACTAGTAAGTACTAACCAAGACAAGAAGTTGCTTAGTTCGAGTAAGAAATATGTTCTACTTTTCTTAAGAGATACCACCATGCCAAGTACTTCACTAAGTTGGATCTGAAATTGGGATACCACCAGGTATGTGTCAAAGAAGAAGACACCCGGATGATCACCTTCAAGACAAGGAAAGGTATGTATGAATGGTTGGTCATGCCATTTGTCTTATGTAATGCACTAGCTACATTTATGAGACTGATAAATGATGTATTACACCCATATTTAGATTCATTTGTTATAGTATATTTGGATGATATATTGGTTTATAGATCTACTTGGGAAGAGAACATATCACATCTTATGCAGGTGTTAGAGACCTTGAAAAGTATCAGTTGTCGACAAACCTCAAAGATATGAGTTTTCTCAATAGTCATTGGTGTATCTGGGGTATGTGATCGGTGGAGGGGAACTCAATATAGATCTCGCAAAGATAGAGGCCATCATGAAATGGCCAGATCCTACAACTATCACTGAATTTAGGAGCTTTGTTTGGGTAGCATAGTACTTGTGGAAGTTCATAGCTTCAATTTTAGCAGTAGTTGCACCACTCCACGCCATAACAACGAGTTGTAAGAGTTTCCAGTGGGGGGAGAATTAGCATAAGGCTTTCGATGAGATGAAAAGAAAGATCAAACAAGCACCAGTTATCACATTAGCAAACTTGCAAAAACCTTTCAAAGTGGAGATAGATGCAAGTTGGTATGACATGGGAGTAGTTTTAATGCAAGGAGGAAGGCTTGTATGCTATCATTCTGAGATATTTCATGGAGTAGTTCTCAACTACCCTACCTATGACAAGGAACTCTATGCCCTGGTTCAAGCTGTCAAGAAGGGGAAGCACTATCTAATGGGCAAGGAGACCATCATCCAATATTACAACTTTGGGAACTCTGATGCACATGGAGCCTTTTACCCATGATGCATACAGAGAGGCATACACAGAAGATGAGGACTTTAAGGAGGTGTTTCAACAATTACATGGCCAAATTTATATAGAATAAGTTGATGGTAAGACTAAATATTATCTCAAGAATGAGTTACTCTATAAGCTAGACAATATTTGTGTTCCTAAGGGTGAAATATTGCATCTTATCAGAGAGGCTCACACCTCCAAGGTTGTGGGACATTTTTGTGTTGGGAAGACAATTGATAACTTACATAGGTATGTGTACTGGCTTAGAAAGCAAGAAGATGTAACACAATATATTACATGATGCATACTTTGTTGTACCAACAAGCCTAGTAACAGGATCCAAGGTCTATACTATCCTTTACCTATACCCACTCGACCTTGGTAAATCATTTCCATGGATTTTGTGGGAGGTTTACCAACAACCGGGAAGGGACGTGATTATCTATTTGTGGTAGTTGACAAGTGTTGATACTAAGAGGGGGGTGAATCAGTATCAAGTAAAATTTTAAAACCTTTTTCAACTTATAATTAAATCATTCAACTATATACAATGAGCAATGAACAATAGTATAAAAGTTACACCAATACACCACAATACACCATGCACAATATATGAGAAATAATCAATAGTTATTATTCAAGGGAAGTAATGACTTCCAAAGGTAGCTACAAATTCCAAATGTAAAGGGAGGGATAAACCTTCAAGAGGAAGATACAATCATCCAATATAAATAGAGTTGAACTCTCCATCCTTGCCCCTTCCTTCCACCCAAGAATATATGAGAGATAATAAAACTTTACATTAAATCATCACCATCAACCAATCATCACATAGAACCTGATAATGCTTCCCGAGACTTCTTCAATTTCTGCAATTATTCAATTCTTGGAGTACTCTGATCCTGTAGATAATATTATTCAATGTATTCTCTGAAACTCCTCCAATTTTCAGTCCTTGAATCCTCCCCAAAAAGAGGTTATAGAAAGAATGGTAGACTTTATTCAGTTCTGGTCTATTCAGAAGACCCAACTTGTACAGCACGCCCCGCGCTCAATATTTAACATCCAATTCTAAAACTCACACACAAGAAAATAAAGTCTGTACTATTTCCAATGGAAGTGGTCCCACTTCATTTGGATTCTGTATGAAGAAGTTATGACTTTTTTACCCGGAACACCTATTTATTGACTAGCTTCAGGACTGGTCACAAACCCTATCTTCCACAGAGTGTATCTCCATAATTAGAGTGAATCAAGAGCTGAAATTTTTACCAGGGGTATCTTGATATGTTTTCTCAATACCATAGCGATGTCACCATCTGAATCATTCTAGAAAAAAAATTATAGTAAAAATGGTAAGATGACCTGAAAATAACACACCTTAGAACACATCACCAAAAGACTTCATCCTCCCTTGAAATCCAGCCTTCTTTTCTTCTTATTTACCTATGAAATTTGAATTGTATCAAATGAATGTATAATGATGTTTATTTATACCATTTATGTCACTTCCTTTTAACATTAGGGCCGACCTGACACTTTCTTATTTTGTAATTCTTTTCTTTAATTATCTTCAGGGCCTACA
>ML793857.1:201736-229940 GCA_009831015.1 Picea engelmannii | reverse complement strand
TCACTTTGTCATCTTCAAAAATTCATTTCTCCTCAACCATGAGGATCCACATGACGTGCCACATACCACCAGAAACAACATGATGTATACTATCCATCCATGGGTATTGTATCTGCATGTGCATTTTCCTTCATGTCCAAATATCTTCATCAATCTTGCGGTCCAAAACGCATGACTAGGGTTGACATCAATGACAACAACCAATCTTCCAACAAGAAGTTGACAACAAGATGTGCATTCTCATGCCTTGTAAAAGGACCATCAAAGGACAAGAAACATCAAGCAAATTCTTTGAAGAGGTATGGGTGCAATTTGGGATACCAAGAAGAATCATCTCAGATAAGGATACCAGATTTGTCAGTGCATTTTGGACTACATCGTGGGAGAAGATGGACACTAAGTTGGAGATATCTATAACATTCCATCCACATGCCAATGGGAGGAAAGAAGTAGTCAACATGACTTTGGTGAAAATTTTAATGTGTTAAAATCAGAAGCATCCAAAGACCTGCAATGAAAATCTGATCTATATACAACACTCTTATGACATATCAGTTCACACTTCTGCTGGGAAGTCACTTTTTGAAACTTTGTTTGGATAATTTCCACCTTCACCCTTGGATATTGTATATGGACAACAAGGAGTGAGGGAGGACCTCACAGGAGATTCATTGAGAGTAGATTTTTTTTTTTTAGAAGATTAGGCAGATCCATTTGTAAGTACATGAGACGCTGAAGAAGTCATAGGAAAAGTATAAGGTTAGACATGATCAACACAAAACCGAGAAGTCATTCAAAGTGGGAGATATGATTTGGTTACAACTGAACAAGGAAAGACTACAATGTCCTTCCTAGTGAGAATATCAAGGCTCTATGGTATGAATCTTTAAAGATATTGGAGAGGGTGGTAGATAGTGCCTACAGACTCATTCTACCCCCATACATGTGCATTTACTTAGTAGTGAATGTGGAGAATCTGAAACTTTATGACCCTTCCATGTTGGAACTAGAGGAGGAGCAGGTCCTACCTACCATAGAGGACTTAACACCAGATGCTCAGGAAGAGTTGGTTGAAGAAACAATTTTGCAGAAGAAGTCCAGAACTAAAAGACAGGGGCAACATGACCTTTTCCAGATTGAGTTGAAAGGTCAACTTCCACGCAAAGCAAAATGGTACTCTAGAGAGGAGGAGGATAAATTTCCTCACCTCATTCAATAAAGCTTTTGGGGACCAAAAACCTCCCTAAATGGGGAGGTATGATTTGGATTGGATCATTATATTATTTGTCATCTATCTTGATGCTTTTAGAGTGGAAAGAATTAGAGGAATCAAATGGCAGGGTCATTTTAACAACAGGTCCCAGTTTGGAAAATTGGGGTTCTAAACCTTCCAGAGTCATTTTTGAAGCATCAAACAACATTTTTTTGGGGTCAAAACTTTGCCATCTTTAGCTAGGACCTTTTGATGTTGATCCACACTTAGGGACCGTTCCAATGGTGCACAAATCACATCAATCAAAGTTCATATGCAAAATTTATGCCTCCCGCAAGTTGACCTACCGTGTTGACCACCAAGGTATGAGAGGATGCCACATCAACCCACTCTACTCACGCATATGGAACTAACCACATGTGGACTTTCAAGAAGATTCTAGAAGGTCCAAAACCTTATCACAATTGAAAATTGAGGAAGTCAAAACCCTACCCCTAGATGGCTATCAGACTATGTTAAATACCAGACTGCTAGCAAGAGAAGGGGTTCTATTCTTTTGCATTGTATCTTGTTCCATATTCGAGCAAAACATCCGAGAGTAGTATTTTGTGAGCATAACAAAGGAGGAGGAGGATTCTTTAACAATTGTTTAGGCCAAAGTGTCAAAAGGTAACTCCATAGTGAGTTCCCATTCATTTGTATGTGCATTTTATAATTAAAGCAAAGAGAGCAGAGCATAGGCCTCACCTTCTAGCTGGGTTTTCTCCTTTATTGGGTTTCCTAGGTCAAATCTCATGTTCATTTGTGTAGATGGTGTGTATTCATTTGTGTGGATTGTGTGTATTTTGTTCTTGTTCTTTCATTTTTCTATTTTAGTTATTTCTTAAATTCAAGGAAAGCTAGTAATAAACTAATATGGAATGTAAGGAGATAACTGCAAAAATCTAAGATTTCATAATAGTTTAAGATCTGTTGTGATGAACTATTCCAGTGGAATATCCATGACAGTTTAAAGATCACTCAAACAATTGAATAGAAATTAAATAACCATAAAGGCACTTATTGCATAAGCTTAAACAACATTGATAAATATGCATCAAGAATCATCCATATGACAAAAAAAGTTATAGTGGGAAACAACTTGATAAACGAGAGGAAAACATGTCATCAAATAGGTGAGTAGATTATTCATTTTCTAAATAAAATTACAAGAAAAATTATAATCAAAATTCAATAATAAAGAAATGAACCCTTTTATTTATAACGAAGAGAATTGTTTGAAATAATCAATTTTGATTAAATACCCCTTTAATAAATTGATTGATAATCACGACATTAATTACATAACTGAATAACTGAATGTATTCACACCCAACCAACCATTGTTCTTATGTTCCTAAGTTGTTTTCTTATTTCACTCAAAAGTGACTAGCACTTTAATTTATATCATTGAACATCTACTGAAGCTTTGAAGTTTCTACTCGTAGAACACTCCAATAATCAATATAAGTGTGAGAATTGACACTATGAAAACTTGGAATTTTAATGTATTTCAATGTATTTTTATTAGATTTTTTACTGAACTACAAATAAAAAAATCACAAATCACAAGTAATGAAGGAAAAAAATTGATATATTTAAATATATTTTTTTATTGGATTTTAGAGTGAACCACATATTAAAAATGTTTTATAACCCAATAAAATCACAAGTAATGAAGAAAATTGTTTAACAACAATTATCAAAATTAAATTTTTGTGTACGAATTTGACCTTAAATTCAAATGTTTGATTTCGTGGTGGGCCAAAGTTGCACTAATTGATATTTCGTAATTTTTAATATTGTTAGATGTACACTCTTAACTTCTTATAAGACATAGGTGGATATTCACTATCACATCATGTCATTAGGAAGCATAGTGAAGTTGAAAAACTAAATCATGTGAACGTGTGTTTGTTATGGTGCAGGCTAAGCTCCACTCGGAGGAGTTATTCTTCTTTATAAACCTCAACATGATATCCAATTCAATAAATTTGAGCATTGGATTGACTATGGCTCGTTTGTGAAGTTTTATAGAGAAATGTATGTAATATTGTATTTCCATGAATCAAGTATGTTATGGTTTTAAATAATTTAAACTATGTAAATATCATTGCACATACATATCATTGCACGTGGATTTGACAATTTAAGAATTTTTTTTTGGTTTTCTATAAATAAAAATAATTTAACAATGTTTTATGTTTTATAATAACTAGATTATTACTTTTAAATGTTATATGTTTTATAATAACTAGATTATTACTTTTAAATGTTATATGTTTTATAATAACTAGATTATTACTTTTAATTTGGACTTTATTTTGTTTATTTTTAATATTATAATTTGTATTTTCGTTGGAAGTATATTAAAAAGTTTGGAAATTTTTGAATATTAAAACAATGACCATTATAATAATAGAAGATAATAATCATAATGATAAAAAAAAATATTATGAAACATATTAAAAAAATGCGGAGTTTAGTGAATTATTATAAATTTTATATTAAAGTGTTACAAATTAAATGATAAGATTAAAATAGTTAATCATACAAAACCTTCTTATTTCATTTTTAATATAAAATTTGCATGATAAACATGTACGTAGATATTTATTGTATTATTTTTTATATTATGTATAAATATCAATTCATGTTTTATGTGTGTGTGGAACATAACTAGGGTTAGGTTTTCTGAAAGCAATTGTTGATGTTCTCTTAATATCTGACAAGAAATACACGCGGTAGGTCAGTACATCCTCAAATATTTCCTTAGTGGAAATGTTGTGGATAGATGGAAGAAGAAGAGGAGCTGGTCGATTACTCTGACGACCCACTACAGGGGAGATCCATCTGGACGTCGTCGGCTTCTGGCACCAGCTCGACAGGATACTGGAGGACGACACTCTACGACGTCCAGATGGATCTACCCTACAACAGGTCATCAGAGTAATCAACCAACTCTTTTGATTCCATCTGTCCACAACGTGTCCACTAAGGTTTCGACACCAACTCAATAGGCTACTGGAGGATGACAATCTACAAGTTTGTTGTATAGTCATTTTGGATCTTGGGGAGTATTTGATCGGATCGAGGGAAGGGATTGATCTCATCCTATCTCATAATGACATGGGTACGGGTGTTTAGAAGGAACAAATCTTCTAGGTGGATAGTCCTTCATTACCAATCATTTCTCGAGTCGAGCAATAATGTAACATTGTGGGAGGATAGACACACACAGATCCATGATGCAAGCATGCACGAGGCAGATCAGGGTCAGGGCTCTAGTCGAAACCCTATTACAAGCCTGACAGACCCAAATCTCGAAGGCTTTGTTAGAAAGGCTCTTATAGAGGATCTGACGCAGGGTCGTACATTGAGAAAGCCTATCCCCTCTTCTACTGTGCCCAATTCTAAAGCTATGTATGTCAAGAGACTAAGTATAAAGTGTATAAAGAGAAAGGTGGGGAACATTAATCTAGTTCTTAGTGAAGGGATAAAAATGAATGAGATTGCCAATATGCAGAGCTCAACTTTGGTGGGGCGATTCACGAGTAAAATATTGTTGGTAGATTCCCTAAAGAAATGGATGATACAAAATTTCACAAATCTTGTTGGTTAGAGCCTCTAAGTTTGGTCCTAGTAAAAGGTTGGTTGGCATGGATCCTTTTCTCACTTAGACATGGAAAAAATCTTAAACCAAGGTGGAACTGGGGTGCTCATGCCCTATTCATAAAAAGATGGACAATTGATTTTGATGCAAATTCTTCCATACTGGAAGTAACCCATGTATGGGTTAGATTAATAGGTCTCCCCCTCCTTTTGTGGTTGGAAGAAGTTTTTAGGGAGATTGGAAATGCTCTTTGGTTTTACTGTGAAACAAATTTCTCATACATGGACATGGGATATATGGGGATGGAAAGAATATTGGTCCGCTTAAAGCTCTCGGGTGACTTTACAGACACTATATCCTTTCAACACAAAGATGATCTCTTTCATCAGAAGCTCGATTATGAAGGCATTCCTTTTCATTGTGGGAGATGGCATGTCTATGGACACCTAGCTAAGGATTTCTCGCATACCGGGAAGAGACAGATTCTGGTCAAGAAGATGGAGGTTGAGTAGTTGTAGGAAGGATCGTGCTCTTCTCTAGCTTAGTCCCCGCCTTAGTTGGCACCTCCAAAGTGTTAGAAAAACAGGATCGAGGAGCAATAAAACACAACAAATATTGAAATAAAACACAAAAGATACACAATACAATAGAGACATAAATATACGTGGTTCGCCCAGTGTGGGCTACATCCACCAGAGAAATTGCCAGGTCCTTCCTTTATTATTATCCAGTAAATGAAGGGATACAACCTACAACACACTCGCTATAACTTCCTCTTCTTTCTCTCATAGTCTCCTCACTCAAAATACAATATTCACAATAGTACATAGTTGTAATACATTTCCCTCATAAAAGAGGGTTTCCTTCTAGGGAAAACAACCGTAACATAACTTCTATCATCAGATCTGCGACCTTATAATGAACGGTCCAGATTTACTATGAAATTACAATATACATTTATAAGGAAAATTTTCCTTCGAGGGCCCGCTTTCCGTCGAACCCCACAGGGGGGCAAGCCCCCCCTGCAATCCCCCATGTGGAGGGGTGTACAATTTTCAAGGGTGAAAGTCTTCATGTGGTATAAACACGACTGAAAACAAAGACCTATGAATCAGGAAGATAACCAGGTTCCACAACCAACAATCTCCCACTTGGAGACTGATCTCAAAAACTGTTGGATCATGTTGTCATTGATGTCAATGGTTTGATCGATTGATGTCAAGTGATTGATTGATGCCAAATGATTGATTGATTGATGATTGATGTAATGTAATATGTATTGTCCTTGATGAGAATTCATAGATGAAGATGGATCAATGAGTTGTCATTGATATGATGAAGATGGATCAATGAGTTGTCATTGATACATGATGAAGATGGATCGATGTGGTTTCATTGGTATATGATGCATTGTTGGAAAAATTTATAGATGAATCATTATTGTCTTATCATGATTGATAAGGTGCACAAATTGATGAACTCCAAAGTGGTCCCCTTATGGTGAAAGCCCTCACGGGAAGATGCTTTGTGGATTGAGTTATCCTAGAAGAATGGTTGGAGGACCCATGCTCTCATTATTGCATTATCATGATTGATAAGGTGCACAAATGGATGAAATCCAAAGTGGTCCCCTTATGGTGAAATCCTTCATGGGAAGACACTTTGTAGATTGAGTTATCCTAGAAGAATGGTTGGAGGACCCATGCTTGTATGTGGAATAATGAGATGAAGATCAAGGAAATTGTTGGTGAAACTATCCTAGATGGATAGTGCTTGTCATGCCATTTCCAATGGTATGTGGAATGTCACATAACTCCTCACGGTTTGAGAGTTATGGTCTTACGAAGTTGAAGGACTCTCATATGAAGGCTTGAAGCCCACAAGGTCAAAGAAGTCAAAGTGACCTAGAAATATCTTAAGTGACCTAAAATAAGAAATCATTATTTAAATGATAAAGTAAAGTGACAAAGCAAGGTGGATTATTTAAATAATAAAGAGAAGTGACAAAATCAAGAAATGATAAAGTAAGGTGACAAAATCAAGAAGGAATATTTAAATGATAAAGTATTGGAGAACTTTCTATTTATAGAAAGTGGCCAACCCTAAAATAAGGAAAATATGTTAAGTGACCTAGAAATGGGTTAAGTGACCTAAAAATGGGTTAAGTGACCTAGAGGATGAAATTATAAATAGGGTAACAACGGTCTCTTGTAGATCATCCTTTTTGTGGATCAATGGAGAGCTTCTTGTGAGAATATCTTTTGGAGTATTGATGGAGAGCTTCTTGAGCATTTTTGGTGTGGAACACTTGAGCATATTGAATATTTATAGGTGAATGAGGTAACCAAAGGATATCTAATCCGAATTTCAGAGGGAAGGTGAAGAAAAGAGGGTTGGAATTCAAGGGAGAATAAATTATTTTCATGATGCTTTCTAAGGTATGTTATTTACAGGTCATCTCACCATTTTCATAATAATTTTTTTTCTATAATGACTCAGACCATGAGATTGATATGCCATTGAGAAAATATATCCAAGTATCTTTGGTAAAAAATTCAGCTTGTGGGTCATTGTATTTTTGGAGATACACTCCGTGGAAAAAAGTGTTTGTGGCTAGTTCTGAAACTAGTCTAAAACAAGTGTTTAGGGTAAAAACATCATAACTTCTTCATAACAGATCCAAATTCAGTGATACCAATTGTTTTGGTTGGATTATAGTCTGTAGTATGCTGTGTAACAGTTTCACATCAATTCAAAAAATATTCTGTGTGGGGCACGATATACAAGGTCACTCTCTAGAATAATCCAAAATTCAACAAGGTATGCCATTTTTGCTATAACTCCTTTTTTGAGAGGTTCCAAGTAGTGACACATGGAGGAATTGCATAAAAAATACTGAAGAACATTGTTTATCAGTTTCAGATCTTTATTCATTACAAGTACAAAGTTATGATTATTTCAAGTTAGGGTTGTTGACTAATCCAAAACTAGTCATGGTTGAGACAAACAGTTGATGAGTTGGCACATACATGAGGTGTATAGTTGATGATGTTGGTACATATTGATGAGTCATTTTTTATGAGTAGTTGACACATGATTGGTATATACTTGGTACATGGCTGGATGCACTTGTTTATGGTACAGGTTGATTACAGGTTGGTGCATGGTTGATGCACTTATTTATGGTACAGATTGATATATGTTGAGGATTGTTGCCTCATATCAGTTGGTGTTGAGGGTGTAAGCTGAGTCTTGCATTATAGAGCTGGTGCTCTTGTAGAGTTGTACTCTATTCAGTTGTTGCTGAAAAACCCCAAGGATTGTAGTTCGTAATAAAAAGAAAATTGTACATACATCTTGTGTTCTTTGTGTTCCTTGTGGTGATGACTTGTTGATGATATATTGCTGATATGTGTTGATGATATGTGTTGACATTTAACTGATTATAAATGAAAACAATGAGTTATGAGTTAATGGTGATTGTTAACTAAGGAGTTTTGGGAAAAAAGAGCCCTACATTGTTCACCCCCCCTCTCAGTGTAGTTGGTGTGTCCAACAACAAATCCACCGTTGTTGTATTTGTTGGACTATGATCCTTCTTGGACCTAGAAAATTTCTCTTCTTCATCTTCATGCTGGAAGACCAACTAAAAATGAGCAGTAACTCAGTTTCTCCCTGGTTACTCCCTTTGTTAACATGTCTGTAGGATTCTGGCTAGTGTGTATCTTTTCCAACTTCAAATGTCCAGATGGATCATATGAAATTTCATATGATCCAATGTCAAACAATCATGATGAACATATGAAAACCATCACCTCTAGTGTCAGACAATCATGATGATCAGGACAATCATGGATTCGTATTGTTCCTAGTGCCTTTTTGTCAAGAACCAGCCATTCTTCATCCTTCATGGTCGTCAAATTCTTTGATATTCCACCCAATAGTAGGAATAAATATTTCTTATATAAATAATCTTCCATCTTCATCTTCCATAACTGGTAGTTTTGGCTGTTAAATTTATCGACCCTAAACTTTCCATCTTCCGCCATTGCTCCCACTTGAACCAGGAACCCTCTTTTCCTGCGAGTTACCTTTCACTCTGATACTAGTTGTTAGAAAAACAAAATCGCGGAGCAATAAAATAAAACAAATGCGGAAATAAAACACATAAGATAGAAAATACAATAGAGACACAAATATACATGGTTCACCCAGTGTGGGCTATGTCCATCAGAGAAATTGCCAGGTCCTTCCTTTATTAATATTTAGCAAATGAAGGGATACAACCTACAACACACCCATTGCAACTTCCCCCCTTTCACTCCCCTGCATGGAGGGGTGTATAATCTTCCAAGGTGTAAAGTCTTCATGGGGTATAAACATGGCTCAAAACAAAGACCTCTGAATCAGGAAGATAATTAGGCTCCACAACCAACACAAAAGGACTTGGAATCTGATCCTAGGATCCCAACAACCACTAGTAACATGTCAGACATTCAAATGTCACCCCTGTCAGTTCCACTTTTTGGTAATTCAATCTCTTCTTCCCCTCCTTTAAATATTCCAGTTGATTTGGGACTGAGTTTCAATTCCTTTAAGGAAAAATCGTCGAGTCTAGAGAACGACCCTGGGATTTTTTTTCTTTTAAGTCTCTCTAGTCCACCAAACCATCAATCAAATCCCTTGATTCCCCTCTCAAGTCCTTTAACTTATGGACCCCTTGTAGACTCTTCATCTCCTATGGGTCAACCTTCAGATCCCCCCATTCTTTCCTAGACTCAAGAAGCTCCGTCCTCCTCCCCAAATCCAAAATATTACCTTCAATCCCATTCATGCTCATTTAATAATACCACTATGGGGGTGGAAGAAGGCCTTGGGTTGTATGGAGATAATGTTTCAAAGGTCTCTCAAATGGACCATGAATCCTTACTTTCGCTGGTAAAAAATGTTAAATTTACTCTATGTTAGCACTGAAAGTCACACTTTGACTGCTAAAGTGTAAGCTCAACACCCATCAAAATGTAAAATATAAGTTTTGGTTTGAATAAGTGGATTAGAAAGATTGAGAAAGAAAGGGAGAGGGAAACAAACTGCATATCAGTAGGCTACACCTTTGGGCAATGGAGTCACACAAACATCCTGCAGATCACACACAATCAACCTGCCTACCAAACAAAAGGCTTATGGAAAGATGGGTTGAATAATAGAAGGTAAACAAAAAAAAGAATATTTACATAACATAAATCCTTTCTGTAACATATATTAAAGAGTACTTGAACAATAATCTATGATTAACAAGCAATTACCACAAATCCTTTACAGTGCATGAATCCATTAACCAAAGGCAACTTTTTATCTTCAAAATCTGTAAATATTACTCAAGAAAGATGATAAGAAAGAATAGAAATAAGAGAAAAATAGTATGGTATCACAACTTTCATGAATCTCTAATGGAAGAAATACCTACAACACATGCCCCCAGGCTTACAAATGAGCAACTGAACTGCTCCTCTATCTCTCTCCTCTCTTGGATCATGAATCCAACCCTTCTCCAAGAGATCCCTCCTTCATTAAATATAAAATAACATCGAAATATCCTTAGGATGTAGAATCTCAAATCTTTCATTGGATTCTAGGCCTTGGAGATAGGTGACAACAGTCAAAGAGACAAAAATCCAACAAACTGCTAATTTTCAGGAAATTGTTGGAAGTCATTAATAAATTGTTTTCAACTCATTGCATGAGGTATTTAATGGAGCTAAAACTTAGGTGCAGGTGTCTCTTGAAATCTAATTGATCCATGAGAATTCACTCGAACCCTCCTTGACAGGTGGCAACCTCCCAACAAAGTGAATATCCAACAACTATGCAAAATAGAGAGTTTGCAACACATTTCGCAACGAAATGGTGTTTTAATTGTTTCTCTCAAATGCCAAACTGGGTCAGGCTGAAATTTGGTCAACGAGTCATCAAGGATATCATCTTCCTCCACAATTTTTTTTAGAGAAACCCATATCACCATTTTGGATTTATGATCAAATATGTAAAAGTAGTTGCTATAGGAAATTTCGCACTGCCTGTCTCAGTTTGTAGTACTTGTGCCAGTTCGCAATGCCAAAGGAAAATCAAGCAGCGAAACCCTTTCTTGACCTCCAATCAAGACACAAAATCTCATGGAGTACCTGATGGCTATGAGGTCGATGCTGGTAATTTGAATTTGCACCAAGATTCCTGCAACCTATCCAACCTACAACCATTTTCGTTAACTAGTTTGCAACACCAACTCAAATATAGCTTGCACACTTCGAGGAGGTTGTTAGTTGATAGTATGACATAATCCCTAGAGAAATGGTTAAATGTAGGCTCTAAAAACCATAAATCCTCCTTTACATGACTAATCTTATGTGTTAACATTTGGCTCCACAGGGGATGGAGACCTCCTTGTGAGGATCCAAGAACATACAGTTCCAGTGCCTTATCCATTGGGCTAGTGGAGTCTTATTCAAATACTAAAAATAAGATGAAAACTGAAATTCTTGAACATGAGCTTATTTATATACATGACCCTACTCTAATTGACTTTTACAATTTGCTTAGGTGAAAACAAACTTCCACCATAGCCACTCAAACAGTTTGGTAACATATTTCTTCTCTTCACTGCAAATGATCCATAAGAAGAAAGAAAAGTGTGACAACTGACTAAATACATTCTTAGGATCACCAATATAACCTCCAAATGTTGAAAAAATGATAAAATTTGCAGGCTCCAAAGCATTTGAAAAGTGAAACTCCATGTATTCATTGACGGGGTCATGAAACTAATGGCAAGGCATACTTAACTGATAAAAGGTTACCTTCTCTGCTTCAAATTTTCCCACAGGCTGTTTG
Organism: Picea engelmannii; assembly: GCA_009831015.1. NCBI lineage: Eukaryota > Viridiplantae > Streptophyta > Pinopsida > Pinales > Pinaceae > Picea > Picea engelmannii. Next base: position 218,187 of record ML793857.1, on the reverse strand, counting down.
ATCTCCTCTGCAAGCACATGTGATTGAATGACAGACAAAGGCATTTGTTGGTTGAATTGTTTCTTCTCATCTTTAGAACCACCTGTGGGCTGATTGCTAATCATTTCTACATCTACTATAAGAATAGTCTGTCGCTCATACACATGGTCTTTATCAAAATAGGGCTGCTCATTTGTTGGTGATGGATAAGAGATCAGATGCATATATAATTCACCTTTAACGCCTCCATATCATTCCCAAGGATCAGACTCATAATCATCATATACATGAATTGTGCTAAGAGGTTCCAAATAAAACATAGAAAAAATTATGTTCATCACCATCACTGGTATATTCATCAAAAATGGGTTGTCCATAAAAAATATTTGACTCTTGACATTTAGAATGTTTTGTTTCAAGATGCTCTCTATCCACAAAGTATTCATCATCAGATCGTTTGTTAACAAGATGTTTCTCTTGTTCAATATTTGAGATGGTGATTTCATAAAAAACAAGGTTGTCAAAGATATATGCTTCAAGGACCAAATCATCCACTATCTCTTTGTTATAACCCTAAAGTTCTCCATACATCCATACCTGACATTTGGCCCTCTTACCTGCTATCTTTGCCAAGCCATCATTGAGTAGCTCTTCTTAAAAACTCATTTTTTGAAGATGTACGTGCCCTGCACCATTATTGCCCACATACACATGCCTGTTGCAACACTACAACCCACGTACGTATGCTAGATGCACCATTACAACATGCATATACTTGCAAAAGTTGCAAGGAATTCATTGAGATTACGGGATATTTGGTAGTTTCCCAACTAATCCACCACCTATAGCCCATCACCCAACCGAATAACCATCCTTTTTTCATATAAAAGGAGGTGTTGGGGTCTCATTCCCAAGCCAAGCATAAGAACAATGAAACTCTGTTCGTTTCACATCCCCTCCTTGCCCTAAGAAATTGTAGCCACCTTGTGAGATTTGCCTCAGAATTTCCCATTTTGCCCTTTTTTCTCCATCATAAGCCTATTCCATTTCCCTAGAAGAAGTTTGAGAGAAGAAAGATACGTGGAGGTGCACTTGGAGCTCGGTGAAGAGGATCCCGGACCAGGCTCGTGGAGCAGTCGTCGACCTTGTTGTAAGTAAACATTGTGATATCAATAAAAGAAATACTTTTCCAGTCCCGAAATATGATGTGTCAAATGTTCACATTTGGTTTATTCTTTATTATAACATCTAACCCATGATTCATACATGAGATGAATGTTTGTAGTTTCCTGTTTATCTATTTGTGAATGCAATCCAGCCTTGGGAGGAGGTTTGTAGTCAGTGGAGCTATCAAGTGCGAGATGATCGACACCAGACGCAGAGTAAAAGGTACAATTACCTGATCCTTCTTACTTTGTCTTTCATGTATGAATTTGGGGTGTGTTTGGGGTAGTTAGAAAAGTAGGATACTTTTAGACGGTTGTGATCTGCTTACATGCTGAACCCTAGTGTAGTCCATAGGGGGATTTTCCCACTATAGCAGAACTGGCGACCGTACTGGGGAAGCCTATAGGGTTTTAGGGGATTTTTTGGGTGTTTGATTGGTTTTATTACCTTTTGAGTTTCAGTGAGTCTTCCGAGTCTTTTAAGGGATTCTGGTCACCTGTTGGTGCCATACTAGTTCTCCTTTCCATGTCAGTCAGTTTGTTTGTTTTCTTTTTTTGAGAAGTTACAGAGGTGTACGCGGCCTGTTGTGGTACAACACACATACATATGCACCATGCTTTATATATATCCCACGTGCATACGCAAGCTTATTAAGCATCAGTAGCGTGCCTGTGCCAATAAATTTTTTCTTTAAGAAGAGGCAATCAACCTCTTCCTTGATTGAAGTTTTACTTCTCAGGGTTTCTTGTTTAACTATAGTGTCTCTGTTTTTTACAATTGAAGCCTGGGTTTGATGTTAGTTTGCTTATTTTTTTTAAAAATTCTTGTGTTTACTTCGAAAGGGTTTTAGACAAGTCTTTGAGTTGTTGATCAACTTGTTTGGTGTCTTTAGTGGCTCCCTGCGATCCGTAGTGGACCAGAGGTCAATTTTTAGTCTTGTCTTGTTTTTCACTTTTTCCCCCTTTGCTTGCTTTAAAGAAAAAGAAAAAGAGTTTATTTCAAGTTTCTTGTTTGAAGCATTTAAAAAAAAAAAAAAAAAGAATTAGCGTAGTGTTGTGTTTTCTTCTCATCTTGAAAGCATTTCAAAAAGAGAAATTAAAAAGATAATTCTTCTTTGCTAGTGTTCTTATAATTTTCATTTTTCACAAGAGTCTTAACAACATCAATTGCACTATCACACCCTTTATGTAAATAAAGCCATCAAAACGAACGCTAAACCTAAAATTAACTAGACTTTTATGTTTGTAGGGTCAATCAACTAGTTTAAGGTTTGGGCCTTGAATTAGGTTGAAGAGGAAACTCTTCAAGGCCGTTAAACAAACATTGGAGTTTGCGTTAGGGAGTGTTAAATTCCAGTGACGTGAAATTTATCCAGGATCCCCTCTAACACAGGGGCTAAACATGAGGTCGCGTGAGGAAAGGTAGCGGAGATAACCCCTCCAAAGCTGGACCAAGCGTAGTGGGGAACGCATATTGAGGATCTGTCGTGGGAATAATACCGACTGCATTTGCCTACGGAGCTTCATGAACGTCGAATCTGTTCGAGATCCTATGTTGTCTTCTGGACCACTTGCTTTTGATACCCTTGATGGGTTTCAAACTTGTTATCCTGCTCATTGCGGTCCACTCGACTGTCGACTGTACCCGCCCGGTGATTGTTTGCGAGCTGGCAACCTAGTTTCCCATTTTCTAGGGACTTACATGGGTGACTGCGAGGGTATACCGCAGTACCTAGGGAAGATGTTGGGTCACACTTTGCATAGTATACCCGAAGGGTGCTTTCATGTTCGAGTTTCACTTGCACCGGTATGTTTCTCTAGTGTTGGCTGGCCTAACTGTTCTTCCTATTAGATAGTGGTTTGCTTGATTTATCTTATAGGATTTTTTATAGTGTGTGCTCTGTGCTCCCTAGTTTTCCATAGTGATTTAGTCAATCATTTCTTTGGGTCTCTTACCTAAGGTGGTAGACCGCCCACTCCGCCGGTCATGAGGACTTTTCGGTCGTTTGCTTAGAAACGTAGAGAAGCCTCTTTATAGGCATTGTTTTGATAACACTGGTTCCTTGGAGTGAATGTGTGAGACTTTTACGGACTTGAATGATCCTGCAAGGGGAGAACCTATGCATAGGATATTCATGGAAAAATTTACTAACGATACCAACCAAGGAACCCCTTCACAAGGGGATTCTTTCATTTTTCCTTTCTTCGGAAACGTTGGTGTCCCTTTGATGGCCACTTTGTACATTCCTAGGTTGAATGAGGGACTACTGGTCTGGTTGGGAACCATTCCAAATGTCCCGAATGATCTTGACGCTTCTCAATTAAGAACCTTATGTCATGGGTACCATGTTGATGTTCCTTCGTCAACAAATTCTTCTCCTCCTCCTTCTTCCTTCCCTGGTGAAAGTATAGTTACTAGTAACCGGAAGTCTAAATGAAATAGAAAGAGGAAGAATAGGAAGAAGAAATCACCAACCTCTGTGAGTCATGTTGGAGATAGGTAGTCAACCTATGCAAGTCATGTTGAAGACCAACACCCAGCCTCTACAAGTCATGCCGGGGGAAAAATTCCAGTAACTGCTAGTCATATTGGAAATAGGTTTGTAGCCTCTGCGAGTCATGTTATCGACCCATCACCAACCTCTGCAAGTCATGTTGGAAATGTGAAACCAACCACTGCTAGTCATGTTGGGGCCATTGATTCTATGTAGAAACCTAGACGGATAGGATGTAAACCTAAGTTCCCTTGTAAGCTTTGCAAGGGAGATCACCTTACTCATTTATGCCTTGGCCTTCCAGAGGTACAAAGATTGTGGTCCCTGTCTACAAGATCTTCTAATTCTAAGTCTTCTAAGGTTTCCTCACAGTCTATTCAATCTTTGGTTGATGACGTGGTCACGTCGATACAGTCTTCGACTGATCCCACTTCTCTTTTGGGGGGTGACGTGCCTGTAGGCCATGTTTTCTCGCAGCCTATTTAGCCAGTCATTGAGAAAGTGGTCACACCGATGCAGTCTTCGGCTGATCCCACTCTTCTCTTGGAGAGTGTCGATTCTACCAAAGTGGTCACGCCGATGCAATCTTCAGTTGATCCCACTCTTCTCTTAGGGAGTGATTTGTCTACCAACTATGTTTTTAGCATTTCTAGTTTAGTACTTTCAGAACAAGGGGGAATTCATCTCACTTCGAGCACACCCTGTCCAAGTCCTAGGATGGTTTCCTTTGATTGGAATGACCTTGTTGAGCCTCGTCTTCCTTCTTCCACACCTTTTCAAAAATGGGTTGAAGTTAACTCAACAAACATTTATCGATATATTGTGGATGAAGGAGCCCCTGCAAGTATTTTATCCTCCTCGGTCTGAAAAGTCTTGGGATCTCCCGAGCTTATGTTTGCTTCGCATGAGTTGTTGGATCTTGATAGACGTCCTAGTGAATATTTTGGGAATCTTCCTCAGTTTCCTATCTCATTAGGTGGGAATATTTTCCTTGTCGATGTTATAGTGGTGCAAGGCCTGTTAGATTTTAATATGCTTCTCGGGCGTGATTATGTATATGTTGTGAACGTTGTGGTGTCTACGCTCTTCCGGGTGATGCATTTCCCTCATAATGGAAGTATTGTCACTATTGACCAACTGGAATATGATAATCACCATCCTAATTCAACGTTAGTTCAGGATGCCCCTATATATGTTCCTAGTGTTCGTGTAGACTCTACCCTGCCATGGGTTAATTATGTAGCGTTTTATCCTCGATGTTCAATTGATCTTGAGCAGGAAATTGTTCACTCATGTTTTCCTTCTCGAGACATGGTCTCGACAATTGATCCGTTGGTTTATTGAACGGGGGCATGGGAGCCCTTGCTTCCCCCTCTTGGTACAAGTGATATCATCGGGATTACTTGAGAAAAGTAACCTCTTGGAGTCTTCTTTAATCCCTTTTCAAACTCTCTAGACATGAAAAGATTGTCGAGCGATCTTGTTGTCCTTCACGCTCGCCAAACTAAAACTTGAAGGCACGTCTGTCCGACGGTAGTTTACCCCTTTTTTGGTCCGGATGGTAAATTTTATGAACAAAGGTATACTTTAGGAACTTTGGTTCGCTAGAAGAGTATTCTTAGGTATAAGTTTAACCCTTTTTTGGGCCCGAGGGACTAAATTTATGAAAAAGGAACCCCCACGGAGTCCATAGTTAAGCTCTTTTTAGACTTCCTAAAATTGAAAAGATTGTCCAGTGAACTTGTTCCTTCACACTTGTTAAATGTTTCCTGAAGAACATACCCTACAGAGTCCATAGTTATTCTCTTTCCAGACTCCTTAAAATTTAAAAGATTGTCGAGTGACCTTGTTCCTTCACACTCATTAAATCGGTACAGAAGAACATCAACTGGCATGTGTTTACCCCTTTTTTCGGCCTATATATTAAGGAGGAAAAAGGTACACCTCAAGAGATTTGTATTGTCGGGAGAGTTCTCCTTAGAAAATTTTATACTTTTTCGGGCTAAGGAGACTAAATCTAGAAAAAAGGATGTGAGCCCATAGTTAAGCTCTTTTCAGACTCCTTAAAATTGAAAAGATTCCCGAGTGATCTTGTTTGTGTCACACTCATTAAAATGGTTTTGAATAGACATATTTTCGGTGCTTGTTTACCCCTTTTTCGAACCGACTAGACTATTTTCGAAAAAGGTACCCCAATGGAGTTTTCTTTTATGTTTTTTCAGACCGTCTTACTGAGCTTACCTTCTCTAGGCTCGTGAAAAATGCATTTAAGGGGGTTTCATTGTATCTTCCTAATCTCATTTTCATCTCTGCGTCTTTGGCCTAATGTCGGATCCATGTTGCTCTCAACTGAACCTTTGAAGCATGCCTTATACGCAAGCCTTGTAGCACTTTGCCTCTGCGACTTGACACCTTGACCCATGGAGGAATTTTCCCTGAGTGTCCTTTTCCTGCACATGTCTCCTTTCTATGAGCATTAGTATGTTACTTGCGCTTGGAACTAGTATGCTTGTGACACTCATTCCTCCTTTGTAACGTAGCATTCTTTTATTCTTTTTCAAGCTCTTTAAAAAATATTGAAAAAGACAAAAAAAAAAAAAAACCAAAAGGAGGACGGGAAATATATATTCCTTTTTGGCATCACAATGAGTCTCCCTTGGACAAAGCACATCCTTCCATTTGTTCGTCAAGATTTGGGATCTAATATGACGTTATGAAGTTGTTCTCTCTACATAGAGTTGTGTCCTCCTCCATTCGGTTATCCTTCCAAACACATGGAGAGTTTGCATTACCTCCTGCATCGTGAACTTATGTTAATGTCATGCTGCCTGAGTCTGGTCAGCTATCATGCTCTTGTCTAAGGGAAGTTTCACCCAGATCGAGTCGACCTTTCTGCATTTTGTATCTTGACCTCATGCTCGACCATCCTGAAAGTCCAATCAGATCCTTGTTCGAAATCAATGAAGTTCTCTGACTAATCACCGAGATCCTCTTATTTGTTCCCTTCGATCCATCGAAGACCTCTGGGTATTGAATTCGTACACTCACATTACACTCCTACCCGAGTTTTGAAGATCTTGAAGTTGTTGCTCGAGCTCTGAAGGCCTCATCTCCAGCCATCAAGTGTCATTTGCTTCTTGAAGATGGATACTATACATGTATATCTTTGATTTTGAGATGTAGATCTGCTGTGAATTGCTCGTGGCTACACTTTATATAGTTATATGACATGGATATGTAGTTTATTTGATTGGAAGCCATGATTTATTTCATCCTGAGCATGGGTGTGCCTGCCTCGGAGAGACAATTGTTATTTTCTTAGATGGCACCTCCTGAACTCTGGCCCTAGGCTCACTCGATTCGTACATTGGCGAAGATTTTGTAATGTATTTCGGCCATCAGATGCTCTTATGACCTCACACATTAGGGGGCATCTGTTATAACCCTAAATTTCTCCATACATGCATACCTGACATTTGGCCCTCTTACTTGCTATCTTTGTCGAGCGATCTTGTTGTCCTTCACGCTCGCCAAACTAAAACTTGAAGGCACATTTGTCTGATGGTAGTTTACCTATTTTTTTGGTTCGGATAGTAAATTTTATGAACAAAGGTATACTTTAGGAACTTTGGTTTGCTAGAAGAGTATTCTCAGGTATAAGTTTAACCTTTTTTTGGGCCCAAGGGACTAAATTTACGAAAAAGGAACCCCCACGAAGTCCATAGTTAAGATCTTTTTAGACTCCCTAAAATTGAAAAGATTGTCGAGTGATTTTGTTCCTTCACACTCGTTAAATTGTTCCAGAAGAACATAGCCTACAGAGTCCATAGTTATGCTCTTTTCAGACTCCTTAAAATTGAAAAGATTGTCAAGTGACCTTGTTCCTCCACACTCATTAAATCGGTACAGAAGAACATCTACTGGCATGAGTTTACCCCTTTTTCCGGCCCGTATATTAAGGAGGAAAAAGGTACACCTCGGGAGATTCGTCTCGCCGGGAGAGTTCTCCTTAGTAAATTTTATACTTTTTCGGGCTAAGGAGACTAAATATAGAAAAACGATGTGAGCCCATGGTTAATCTCTTTTCAGACTCCTTAAAATTGAAAATATTCCTGAGTGATCTTTTCTGTGTCACACTCGTTAAAATGGTTTTGAATAGACATATTTTGGGTGTTTTTTTACCCCTTTTTCGAACCGACTAGACTATTTTCGAAAAAGGTACCCCAATGGAGTTTTCTTTTATGTTTTTTCAGACTGTCTAAATGTGAAAAAACTACTGATCTTACCTTCTCTGGGCTCGTGAAAAATGCATTGAAGGGGGTTTCATAGTTTCTTGCTAATCACATTTTCATCTCTGCGTCTTTGGCCTAATGCCGACTCCATGTTTCTCTCAACTTAACCTTTGAAGCATGCCTTATACGCAAGCCTTGTAGCACTTTGCCTCTGCGACCTGACACCTTGACCCATGGAGGAATTTTCTCCAAGTGTCCTTTTCCTGCACATGTCTCCTGCATGGGTGTGCCTGCCACAGAGAGACAATTGTTATTTTTGCAGATGACACCTCCCGAAATCTGGCCCTAGGTTCACTCACTTCGTACATTGGCAAATATTTTGTAATGTATTTCGGACATCAAATGATCTTCTGAACTCACACATTAGGGGGCATCTGTTATAACCCTAAATTGCTCCATACATGCATACCTGACATTTGGCCCTCTTACTTGCTATCTTTGCCAAGCCATCACTTAGTAGCTCTTCTTAAAAAATCATTTTTTGAAGATGTACACACCTTGCACCATTATTTCCCACGTACACACGCCTGATGCACCACTACAACCCGTGTACGTACACTAGTTTCACCATTACAACCCACGTATACTTGCAAAAGTTGCAAGGAATTCGTTGAGATTACGTGCTATTTGGTAGCTTCCCAACTAATTCACTTCCTATAACCCATCACCCAGCCGAATAACAATCCTTTTGTCATAGAAAAGGAGGTGTTGGGGTCACATTCACAAGCCAAGCATAAGAACAGTTAAACTCTTCCCGTTTCCCATCCCCTCCTTTCCCCAAGAAATTGCAGCAACCTTGTGAGATTTGCCTTAGAATTTCCCATTTTGCTCTTTTTCCTCCATCATAAGCCTATTCCATTTCCCTAGAAGAAGTTTGAGAGGAGAAAGATACATGGAGGTGCACTTGGAGCTCGGTGAAGAGGAGCTTGAACCAGGTTCATGGAGCAGTCGTCAACCTTGTTGTAAGTAAACATTGTGATATCAATAAAAGAAATACTTTTCCTATCATGAAATATGATGTGTCAAATGTTCACATTTGGTTTATGCTTTATTCTAACATCTAAACCATGATTTATATATGAGATGCATGTTTTTAGTTTCTTGTTTATTTGTTTGTGAATGAAGACCAACCTTGGAAGGAGGCTTATAGTCAACAAAGCTATCAAGCGTGAGAGGATCGACACCGGATGCAGAGTAAAAGGTATAGTTCCCTGGTCCTTCTTACTTTGTCTTTCATGTATGAATCTGGGGTGTGTTTGGGGTAGTTAGAAAAGTAGGAGACTTTTAGACGATTGTGATCTGCCTACATGTTGAAACCTAGTGTAGTCCATAGGGGGGTTTTCCCACTATAACACTCTTCCTCATAAGAACAACAAATAAAATCTTCCTTCAAGTCATGAGAACTAGGAAAATAAAGAGATGGGTCTTCTTCAACCTAGCAATCAGGAGAGCAACGTAATGCAGCTTGAACACTTTTCTCATATTCCTCACAACAATCATGAAAAAGAAACTCAGAGGATTAATACCTTTTACAGTGCAAATTGAAAGCAGCATGGAATTCTCTCAAGGTGGATATGCTTGCAGAAGGAAGAGTACTAGTCTTTGGCATCATCCTTCAGGGAGAACATAACCATTTTCATTAATACATGTTACTGATGCAAGTTAAACTGATCCATGCATTGATGAAAATTAATGAGATGCTGAGCAGGATCATCATCATTTTCTTCTCCGAAGACATGCAGTAAATCTCCCCATTTTGATAGATGAGGCACTGGATTTGGAAAACCAATGATGGATGGAAAGTTTAGAGGAGAAAATCTCCTTGCCAAGATAGCATCCATGGCCTTTGACATATTGGTTCTTCACGGAGTGGAATTTCCAGGTGAAATATGCAGTCTTTTCTGTCTCCAATCATTGTTCACCATCAAGAAATGACTGTAATTTGTGTCATACAACCTAGGGAAGATCTTCAATTTCATCCCCGATAATGACGCCAAAAATGTTAGCATTGAAAGTAACACTTTGACTGCTAAAGTGTAAGCTCAACACCCATCATAATGTAAAATATAAGTTTTGGTTTGAATAGGTGGATCAACAAGATTGAGAAATAAAGGGAGAGGGAAACAAGCTGCAGATCAATAGGCTACACTGTTGGGCAATGGAGTCACACAAACATCCTGCATATCACAGGCAATCAGGCTGCCTACCAGACAAAAGGATTATGAAAAGATGGGTTGAAGAATAGAAGGTAAAAAAAAACAAAAATATCCACATAACATAGATCCTTTTGTAATATAGATTAAAGAGTGCTTGAACAATAATCTATGATCAACAAGCAATTACCACAAATCCTTTGCATCTCATGAATCCATTAACCAAAGGCAACTTTTGATATTCAAAATTTCTAAATATTACTCAAGAAACTTGAAAAAAAAGAATGGAAACAAGAGAAAAATAGTCTGGTATCACAACTTTTATGAATCTCTAATGGCATAAATGTCTACAACACATGCCCTCAGGCTTACAAATGAGCAACTCGACTGCTCCTCTAGCTCTCTCCTCTCTTGGATCATAAATCCAACCCTTCTCCAAGAGATCCCTCTTTCATTAAATAGAAAATAGCATCGAAATATGATTAGGAGGTCTATTCCCATCTCTTTCATTAGATTCTAGGCCTTGGAGATAGGTGGCAACAATCAAAGAGACAAAAATCCAACAAATTGCTAATTTTCAGGAAATTGTTGGAAGCCATTAATAAATTGTTTCCAAACCACTGCATGAGCTATTTAATGAAGCTAAAACTTAGGTGCAGGTGTCCCTTGACATCTAACTGATGCATGAGAATTCATTTGAACCCTCCTTGACAGGTGGCAACCTCCCAACAAGGCGAATATCCAACAATTATGTAAAATAGAGAGTTTGCAGCACATTTCGTAGTGCCCTGGTGTTTTAATTGTTTATCTCAAATGCCAAACTGGGTCAGACTGAAATTTGGTTAGCAAGTCAACAAGGATATCATCTTCCTCCTCAAAACATTTCAAAGAAACCCACATCACCGTTTTGGATTTATGATCAAATATGTAAAAGTAGCTGCTACAGAAAATTTCGCAGCAAATTTTGCAGTGCCTGTCTCAGTTCGCAGCACCTATGCCAGTTCGCAGCGCCAAAGGAAAATCAAGTAACCAAACCCTTTCTTGACCTCCAAACAAGACAAAAAGTCTCATGGAGTACCTGATGACTATGAGGTTGATGCTGGTAATTTGAATTTTCACTAGGATGCCTGCAACCTATCCAACCTACAACCCTTTTCCTTAACTAATTAGCAACACCAGTTCTCAACGCCAACTGAAATATAGCTTCCACACTTCGAGGAGGATGTTAGTTGATGGTATGACATAATCGCTGGAGAAATGGTTAAATGTAGGCTCTGAAAACCATAAATCCTCCTTTACATGACCAATTTTATGTGTTAACACTCTAGATCAACTAACTAAGTAAACATATCAGATCTAAATACTTTGTTGATCTAATTAACTCTTGCATGTAGCGGAAAAAATGATAAAATAAACCACACACAATACACAATAATTTTCTACTCTTCCAAGTTAGTTCTTCATCAAATAACATTAGAACTTACAAGAGCTCCCTTCACAGGGAAAATGGATATGAGAAATCAAAACCACAAACCAAATCTGCAAACCTGAACCACAACGTTGCCTCGATTTGTGTGTTGCCAATCAAAGAGGTTGTTCGTACATATCTGTATGGATCTGTACTTGCTGCAATAAATGTAGCTTCCTCGAAATATGTGTTTCCTCGAAAGACATGATGCATCGAAATATGTGTAGCCTCAAAAGACATGCAACCTCGAAAGATGTTTTGTATCAAAATTTGTGCAACGTCAAAAGACATGCTTCCTCGATTTTTGTGCTTCCTCAAAAGGCATGCTTCGTCAAAATCCATGCAACCTCAAAAGACGTGCTACCTCGACTTATGTACTGCCTCAAAAGACGTGCACCTACCTTGGGAAGCTTGTTGTTGTTTTTCTTTGTTGAAAAGTCAGCAAGAAACATGTGTCTAATTTACTTTTCCCTTAATTAAATTAAAGTAGACAATAAATATTAATCTATTATCTCATTCATAACTGAGTGATTTGGAATTGTAACAGAATTATAAGTGTAGTTAAGTTAGTTAATATCAGTTGTACTAGTTGTAACTAAACATGCACTAGTGAGAGTTCAATTAATCAGTGAACTCACATGCAACTGAAGATTTGCCACGATTAACTACATGCATGTCAGTTCCAATGGAGATCCAGTTGAGATAACAAGTGAAAGGGGCAGTTTGGCTATCAGTTTTGATTTGTTCACACATGCAGTGAATATGCTTATGAGCATGTGCAAACTAGGCAATTGTATTCATTCGATTCATTGTGAGAATTCAGATTGCAGAGATTGTGCAGAGGAGGTAGGCTGTCTGGACACAGAAATTGGCATAGGTATTTGCTAATTTGTGTATGACAGTGTGAGACGATTGTATTGTACTGAGAGCTCTTGGATTAGAGTTTTGTATGAGATTGTTTCATGATTCATGATATACATAATATATGATAGTTGGGGTTTTTAGCTTTATTCTTTCCCGATAAAACTTCTGTGTTGTGTGTTATTGATATTTAACATTGTGCATTGTGGTTGTGATCGTGGTTTAAATTGCTTCCGCAATAATAATAGTAGAAGCGATTATGTATTTAACAAGTAGCGGAAATTGTTAGTTCAGGAGAATCATAGGAATACATTAAGTGTATCAAAAGTTCTACATGGTATCAGATCCATGGAGGCCACAGAGTCACGGAAGTGAGGTGCGAACATAATTTCATTCTCGCAGGTCCCGCCTCTCATCGGGTGTGAACTCTAGTACTGAAAACTTCTGGTGTTTTCAAGAACAGAAATTATCGCACCCTAGACAAAGGCAGGGTGCGAACTTCATTGGCATTCTCGTAGGAAAATACACTAGCAGGGTGCGAACTTCCGTCACCCTAACAGTGGAGCAGGGTGTGAACTTCTTGGGAATTCTCGCAGGCTACAGTGGAGCAGGGTGCGAACTTCTTGGGAATTCTCGCAGGCTACAGTGGAGCAGGGTGCGAACTTCTTGGGAATTCTCGCAGGCTACAGTGGAGCAGGGTGCGAACTTCTCTCAGGTTGCTCTTAGATGGGGTGTGAACCTCCCAAGGCAAGAGGAAAGTGAAGGGGTTGAGTTTTGGGTTGGATAACATTCAAATTTGTAAGATTTTCTTGGTGCGACACTTGATTCAAGATCAAAATGTATTTCAATGGCTTGAGGTTGGAGTATGCACTTGAGGGCAGCTCTAACTACATTGCTTGGAAGAACAAGATGGAGGCAGTGCTCGAAGACAATGGCTTGAAGGGTTACATTGACTCAGATGTTCCTAAGCCAGATGCGACAGACACTGCAAATCTTGATGCATGGAAAAATAAAGTAGCAAAGGCGAGGAGGATTCTGTTGGAGGGAGTACGAGACCACATTGTCTCAAGTCTCCATGGGAAAACCACACCATATGCAATGTGGAAGGTTTTGATAGATCTGTTCCAAAATAGCAGCGACCATAGGAAATTGGCGCTCAAAGATAAACTCAGGAAGATCAATATGGAGAAAGGAGAAACCATTCCAAAATATCTCACGAAGTTTGTCCAATGTCGGGATGAGCTTGGAAGTGTGGGAATAACAGTTGCTGCTAATGATTTGTTGAGCTTGGCGCTCCTAGGGCTTCCTAAGAGTTGGCACAGTTATCAAGACTCTATTAATGGAAGGGAAAATTTGTCGGATTGGGAACGACTATGGTCGGATCTGGTGCAAGAGGAGTTTAGGCGGAATACCAGAGATGGATCTTCATCAAAGCGTGATGATGAAGAGGATTGTGCTTTGACTGCCAAGGCAAGGAAAGGGAAAGGGAATAAATTCCAATCAAATTCTGAGTCTAAAGTCAAGAAGCTGGATTTGTCCAAAGTGAAGTGTTTTCACTGTCACGAACGTGGGCATCTCGCTACTAACTGTCCGCAGAAGAAGAAGAAGAAGACGGTTGCTGGAGCTGCAAATGGTGAGGCTCTTGTCTCACAATTTGAGCTTGACTTCGCTTTGATCGCATGCATGGCATCAAGTGCTTCGGGATCAGTGTGGTATTTGGATAGTGGCGCTTCCTTCCACATGCCGGGAGATAAAGAGTCTTTCATTGACTTGGAGGAGAAAGATCTCAGAATGCATATAGAGATGGGCGATGATGGAAAATATAATGCAACTGGTATTGGTACCATTACCTTTCAGAGGGAGTCAGGTAAACCATTTCAATTGAAAAATGTTATGCATGTTCCAGGTCTGAAGAAAAACTTGGTCCCAGTCGCAATGTTGGAGGACAGAGGCTATGATGTTGTTTTTAGCAGTGGTATAGCCTACCTGCGACATAAAGAAACAGGTCAAGTCAAGAAGATAGGGATTTGAGTTAAGAATCTCTACATGTTGTAGGTAGATGGCTGCGGTGCCATGATAGGCAAGGCAGAAACAATGGTGAGCCGGGATGAGGGTGGATTATGGCACAGGAGATTGGGCCATCTTCATCATGGAGCCTTGAAGATCATGCAACAAATATCTACTGGACTTCCAAGGGGAACACTTTCTCAGTCAGATCAGTGCAAGGGGTGCACCCTGGGGAAGTATGTAAAGTCCACCTTTCATGAAAAGGAGAACCATTCTTCGGTAATCCTGGAGAGAGTTCACATGGACATGTGTGGACATCTTAGTTTCTTCAACAACAAAACACATGTATTATGTTATTTTTTTTGATGAATTTTCTCGTAAATGTTGGATATTCTTCATGCAGAAGAAGGATCAAACATTCTCAAAGTTCTGTGAGTTTAAAGCATTGGTGGAGAAAGAGTCGTGGAAGCAACTGAAGGCTCTAAGGAGCGATAATGGTGGAGAATACATATCTAATGAATTCAAAGACTTCTGTAGCAGAGAAGGATTTCGAAGAGAACTCATAGCGCCTCATAACCCATAGCAAAATGGGGTCGCAGAGAGAAAGAATAGAACGATCGTGGGTGCAACACAAGCGATGTTGCATGATCAGGGCCTACCATTTCATTTGTGGGCAGAAGCATGCAATACTATGGTTTATGTGCAGAACCGTTGTCCTCATAGAGTACTTGGCATGAGTACACCTGAAGAATCTTTTACTGGTAAGAAACTTGATGTTTCTCATTTTAAAAATTTTGGTTCATCTGTTAATGTGCATGTAAACAAGGATGTCAGGAAGAAGCTGGAACCGACTGCTGAAGTTAGGATATTTGTGGGGTACATAGAAACACCCCATAATTATCATGTGTATTTTCCAAACAGTAAGATGACTGTTATGCGACGGGATATAAAATTCGATGAGGGGAAAGCCATGCGGTTGTCACTTGAGAGGGAGCTAGACTTGCATGTAGAAGAGGAACTGTTGGTTCCCAAGGATGAGTCTCAAGATGTGGATCAGCCACATGAAGAGGTTCATGGAGTGGAGGAAACCACTCAAGCAGATCCATCCATCAAAAATGGAAGAAAGCGCACCACAGAAGCTGATAGATTGAGACTAGATGCTACACAGAATATAGGAGCCCCTATTTGACAGTGCAGACAGAGACAGTCTCCTGATCGATTTGCTGGATACATGGCTCTTATGAGCAAATGTATTGTGACTGAACCATCCTCCTTTTAGAAAGAAGTGCAGGACCCCACTTGGGTTGATTCTATGGTAGAGGAGTATGACTCCATTGTCAAAAAGAGTGTATGGGAAATTGTCCCAAGACAGATTGATAAATCAGTGGTAGGTTCAAGATGGATCTACAAGGTAAAGCAAGTTGTTGATGGGAGTGTGGACAAATACAAGGCCAGTTTTGTGGCCCAAGGCTTCTCACAGATCGAGGGGATAGATTATGGTGAGACCTTTGCACCTGTCACTAGGTACTCTTCCATAAGATCCATCCTTGCACTCTCAGCGCAGATGGGCTGGCGCATTCATCAGATGGATGTAAAAACTGCGTTCCTCAACGGGATCATTGAGGAAGAAGTGTACATTGAGTAGCCAGAAGGTTTTGAGACCTTTGACAGAGAGTCACATGTGTGTAGACTCAAGAGAGAACTTTATGGGCTGAAGAAAGCACCCTGTGCTTGGTACACTCGGATAGACAACTATTTCACCGGGTTGGGCTTCACCAAAAGTGAAGCAGATGCAAACCTATACCAAATTGTGGTGGAGGGTAAGCTTTTAATCATTGTGCTTTATGTTGATGATTTAATATTGACTGGTGATGAGTAACTGATACACTCATGCAAGGAGGACCTTGCAAAGGAGTTTGAGATGAAGGATTTGGGCCTTCTTCATTATTTCCTTGGTTTGGAAATATGGCAGCGAGATGGTGAAATTTTTGTGTCTCAAGGCAAGTATACCAGGGAGATACTGGGTAAGT
>ML793857.1:138413-160688 GCA_009831015.1 Picea engelmannii | reverse complement strand
TAAATGACCATGAGCCTGACTCTGATCATAAACCTTTAACCCTAACTCTAAAATTCTCCATGCATAGGAGCACCATTGAAGAGAATTTTGATAATCAAAGGAATTTGCGCTTTGACAAAAGTAAAGTTGACATTTTCTTAAAGTATTTAAATAGTAAATTAAACCTCCTAACTTATAAGGACATACTTCCTTAATGAATGCTTAGGAGCACTGCTTAGACCTTCTCTTCTCAGGGCCGGATGGATCCACCAACCTTACCCCCTCACCTTAACCTACTCACCTTTTGATACCCTCACCTCTTGCTTCAGCCAGAAATACTTAGTTGGTTCTAGGCACTCTTGCTTGCGCACCTCCCTATATACCCTCTACCTTTACGATTCATTACCAACTGGGCACCCACCTTACCTTCCTTACGACTTACCTTTCTTTGAACATGCAATAAAAAGTCTTGCACTGGCTTCCCATAGAGCTTTTGGTTGGATCGATAGCATTCCAGACCTTTAATCACCACTTTCTTAGAGATCTTCTTGGTAGCACGTATTCACTTCTGGTTCGGCCGAGCCTTGATGATACAATTAAGGAATTAGAATCCACTGCATTATAGGAAAGGAATAGGAATAGACCTACCTTTATTTTCATGCCTGTTGCTGATTGAAGAACTCGATCATAATTTTACAACTACCCTTTCCACTTCTATTAACAAGTTCTCTTTCGAGGTGTCCCATAAAAAGAATAATAGAAGAACCAACCCTTGGTATGATAAAGAATGAAAAATTGCTAGGAAATCCATTAGGGATGCTTCTAATGAGCCCTTAAAAATCGATAAGATCAATACATACAAAACCCTAATTAAAAGGAAAAAAATATACTATATCAATAAAAGGCAAGAGAAACTTTCACAACTATACAATTTGGATCCTAAGAAGTTCTAGAGCCAAATTCTAAAACACAATACTAAAGAAAATAATAGGATTCCCTTAATAGACTGGAATTCCTACCTTAAAAATATTTATGAGTTCCCTAATGCCATGGACACCATTCTTATTGTCCCTACAAAGGAAGAAGCTTTTTCTTTAGATGACATAGAGTTCGGGGTTAAGTGGCTCGCAAATGGGAAAGCTAAGGACATTGAAGGCTACCAAGATGAAATTTTTAAAATTGGAGGGCCAATCCTTATCCCTCACATACACAAGCTCTTCAACTTAGCATTCAAGAAGGGCTTCCCTAAACCCTGGACGCAAAGCCTCATTGTTCCTATTTTTAAAAATGGGGATAAAAACATTCCCTCTAATTATAGGACCATTATGATTAGCCTGATTTTAGCCAAGCATTATGGAATTATTTTGGAAAAGAAGATTAGCATTTGGCTAGAAAGTCACGGTAAAAGAGCTAAAGGCCAGGCCGGGTTTAGGAGATATCATTCAACTATAGACCATCTTGTTACCTTTAGGATCATTGCAGAGGAGTTCTGCAATACTAAAACCAATCTTTTTTGTTGTTTTGTTGACTTTAGAAAATCTTTTGACATGGTTCCTACGAAAAACCTTTGGAATAGGTTGGAAGAGATAAAAGTGTCTCTCGAGTTGAGGGATGTTGTAATAAGGATGTATGAGAACGTTATTGATAAGTTTAAAAACATTGAGGGCTGGTCAAGATAGATTAACTGCAATATTAGAGTCAAACAAGGTTGTCCCTTGTCCCCTACCCTTTTTGGCATATACATTGATAAGTTAGAAGAATGCTTGGAAAAAGAAGGTTGTGTCGGCCCTACTCTCACTGGTATAGTCATCAATATTCTTCTTTATGACGATGATATCGTTCTTATGGCAAGAAGTCGCCATGATCTTGAAAACCAACTAAGAATCCTTAAGGACTTTTTCTCCAATATGGGTATAACTGTTAATACTGATAAGACTAAGGTCATGATTATTAAATCCAATAAGATCCCTTATTATACCTTTGTATATGACAAAAAAAACTTGGAGGAAGTGACTTCATACAAATATCTTGGAATTGATATTCACCACAAGCTCAATTGGAATTATAGCAATGAGAAAAGGATTGTTGGGGGATGGAAATCTTATTATGGGCTTGTGAACAATTGTAAATCAGTTGATCTTTGGAGTTAGGATAAGAAAAAAATCCTATTTGAGACTCTTGTTACACCTTTTATTCTTTATGGATGTGAAGTCCGGGGCTGTAGTATCTCTCGTGAATCCTGGAGAAAGATAGGGAAAATACAAAACAATTTTATAACCTATAATCTCAAAATTAAAGGAAATACGCCCTATCCCATCCTCCTCGTAGAAACAAGCCTCTCCGCCATTGAGAGCATGGATATGACTAGATACCTAATGTATAAGAACAAGTTAAACAACATGGAAGACAAGAGGCTACCTAAAATTGCTTCAAAATCAAGTCATAATCACCATCGACTCAAGCGAGGATGGCATAAAGACGCCCGATCTTGGCTAAACTATTGGGTAATCATGGAAGAAACCATTTTGCAGAATAAAGATACTATTAAAAAAAATGTCAAATCACAATTTAAGGAAAAAATGTGGTGTGATAAAGAGTTAGAGGAAAAAAGAAAATTAAGGTATTATAAATATGTAATCAACCCTAATCTAGAAGATCAAAATTTTCTATTTGTTTTTCCAAGTGTAAAGAAAAAAATAAGCATTGCTAAGATAAGAACAAATTCTCATGAACTCCATAGTGAAACTAGGTGTTGGTCAATTCCTAAAACACCATGGGATGAAAGAGTGTGTCACCTTTGTGACACTAATAAGGTTGAATATGAAAAGAACTTTGTCTTAGATTGTTTAGCCTATACCCATATTAGATCTCATTTTCAAAATATTGATCACACTACCAACCTTCCTAACCTATTAACTCAAAAAAAGTATGGTGATATTGGAAAGCTTCTCTTAATGCTTTTCGAGCACAAAAATAAAATTCTAAAGAATCACAAGTAATCACTTATTGTCTTAAGGTCTGATAGACCAATTAGGTCTTAGTGGACATTAATCATCATCATCATCATATTATCACCATATTCTTGTGTATCTTGGTTGTTGAGGACAAGTTGCAGGTATAAAGATTTGATTTGCATGCTCAACGACGATGTTCATGGAACATCTGGACGAGGTAGGAACTTGATCTTGTCTTGTTAGCATTTCATTTATATAGCATACTTGATATTAGAGTTGATTTCTGCATTCATTCAATCTATTGTGGTTTACCCCATGCCATAGAGTGATTTTCCTCGTAACAGAACTAACGACCATACTGGGGAATGAATCTTTTGTTTTAGGTTTTGGGGTGTTTTTCTCCTTGAATTTCTCTTTGTTAGCCTGAGTTTCCTTGTCGCCTGATTGCTTGACAACCTATTTTTAATTTTCATCTGAGTTTCTTGGACTTATCCTTGCCTTGACAATGTTTTACTACATATATGTGGGTTTTCCCTTGACATGCACCTACATACACAAGTTGTCCTTCTATAGGGCGCGTACATACACGAGTTTTTCTCAAACAGTCACATACATCAACTTTTTTTCTTACTGGCTGAGTTTGGTGTTTGTTGGGTGAGTTTGGTTGGTTGATGAGTCTTCTTGGGTCTCTGTCCTAACTGTTGAGTGCCTACAGAGTGATGGGAAACCTTATTATTGTTGTATTTTTAGGTGGTATTCTTTCTTATCATATTTTTCATTGGTTGTCCTTGCATTTTGGTTTGAGTGTTTTCTTCTTGGTATCCTGCTTGTCTTGTCTCTTTTTTCTTGTAGTAGGGTTTGCAGATCAAGTTGCTATTCAATCCTTGCATTTTTGTTTCTTTATATCGAAAAAAAAAATTGCTCATTTTTGCATTATGGCATTTGCTCTTTTGGGTTATTAGTATTGATATTGATACATATGAAAAGATTGCATTTTATTGAAATTATAGAAGTTGCATTTTAAAAGCTTACCATATTTTGAGAATTTAAGATTAGGATTTAGCACTTTGTTTATATTTATTTCTTTGATATGTTGAGTCATAACATCATCAGTTTCACGAACACATATCTAGAGTAAACAAAGCCATTGAAAGTAACGTTGATTAATTAAAATTGATTAGAAACGATTTTATTTTTCAAAGTACACAAACAAGCATAGGATATAGGGCCTTGGAATAGGATTTTGTGAGTAAACTTCTCCAAGGATATTAAACTAAACATATGTGTATGAGCAAGGAGTGGTGAAATCCATTGTGTAATTAGTGACGTCAATACGCTTCGTTCACAGCGAATTTAAGCATGAGGTCGTGCGAGGTTGGTTGCAGATATAGCCCTCTAATACCTTCTTAGAGTCATAGATATTTCTCAAGATCTATTCGTATCTAGGGATGTTTCTAGTACCTTTAACTCTGTGAGAGGCGGTGCTTTCAAGATTTCGGGCTTTATTACCCTGCTCATATGATGGACCTGACTTACAACTGTTCACCTACACATTGGTTGCATCATGGTGGCTCTAGTTTCTTGACATAGGTAGCCACATAGGTTACTTGGAAGGTTTATTCTGCATGTACCCTGAGTCATATAAGGATCGGACAACACACAACCTTTATGGAGGATTACCTCTTAGGGGGGATCTAAACTATTGCGCTGTTAAGCCGACGAGGGCCCTTATAACTGATTCTGATACCTCCAATCTTTTGAAGGGAGTCTCAGGCCCCTCTTGGGTGAGGCATACCTACTCTAGTGAGGGAGGCCTCATTTTAGCTACTATATCTTGTTTGTGTGCATTTGGCCTTTTGTTTATTTTGTTGTGCTCTATGATTGTTAGTTGGCCCTAGGATTTGGTTTTATATCTCAAGTCTTGAGTCATCGTGGAGCCAAACCAACTTCCTCATAGGTCTCATTGTTTTTTAAATTTACCACTGCATATTGAGTCTTTGCCTTCTAAAAGGCATAAAGTTACTAAACGTGGTACACATACCTCCATCTACCAGACTTGTGATTATACAATTATGAGTACTGAGTCGAGTTCAAAACACATTGGGAGTCACTCGACTCCTATACCTTATGTGGTTAATGGCACTCTTTCGAACCCTTCATCCGCTATGGTTGTTGTGCCAGAGGTTCCCGTACGTACTCCTATCTGGCCTGTGGTTGCTACTCAGCCCATAGTAATGAACCATTTCAGGTCTCTTTTTGGTATGCCTGGATACAATTCTCAGTCCATATTGTCAGTCTCTAACCTTTTCTCTTTTGGCATGCCAAATATGACATCGCAACTTCCATCCTCCATCCTAGAGAATAATGAAAATCCTAGTATTGGACTTGGGGGCATGGATCCTCCATGTACTCCTCTCTCATTTGGTGGAAGTCAAATTCCCCAAACGAATCCTATGGTTGGGGGTCAACCTCCTTTTTCTTTTGGGTCTAATCCTAGTCTCAATGCCCCTAGATGGATTACTCAACTAGGAGGGCAAGCCACCTCTTATATTCAATACTTTCTCCCTTCCTCCTTCACGTTGATTCCTATGAACACATTTGTTATGACAAATCCACCTCTATCCTCCATATTTCCACCCGGAGGGAGTCAATTTCATGATATGGGCAACACCCAGCCTAGAGCCACTCCAAATGGGGGCAATGTTTATAACCCTCACTATGTCGTTCCTACAAGTATGGTTCCCATGCAGCCTCTTATGAATCAGTTTGGAGGAGGATATTACCCTACCATATAGGGCCATGGTGTATACCATAACCCTGGATGGTCTACAATCCCTCAACACCAATATTTCCTGAGAGCATGGGATCAGATTCCACAACCCCAGATCCATTTTTTGTCCATGCTCATTCTGCCAGATTTTTCAAGATTAATGAATGACCCGGTGTGTCACGATCCATCATGGCCCCCCATGCCCACCAATATTCTTTCAGACATTCCTAAATTCGAGGAAAATACTTGTGAGGATCTAGGTGATCATGTTACTACTTTTCATCTTTGGTGCTCTTCCAATTCCTTAATGATGGTTCTATTCATTTGAGACTATTTCAACGCACGCTCACGAGGGTTGCAGTGAAATGGAACATTGAGCTACTAGGGGGAACATAGGAAAATTTTAATAAGATGGTTTTAGTATTTCTCAACCGCTTTCAATTGTCGGTTCATTATGATGCTAGCATAGAAATTATGTTGGCCCTCTGCCAGGATAAAGCCACACATATCTCAAACCATATCCAAGAGCAGCGTAGACAGAATAGGTTTATTAAAGCCTACATTCAACCATAGTTCTTGTTGGAGTGGTTCCTTAAGTCCTTATTTCCTTATATTTCAAAGGATGTCTCTACATCTAGAGTAACATATGAGGAATAAGCTATTTTCAAATCCTAGCAATTGGACTTCATATATTCTCAATCTGGGATGTTATATGAAATTCTTCCCGACGTTCCGTGATCCAATTATGACCGTAGACAAAAGCTTGGGCCTCATGCCGACGACATCATAGGATCTGCAAATACTAAGTCTACAAACTTGGTGATGAACCAATTGAAGGATTTGTCTTTAAGCCAGTCTATAGTAGGACAAGATTCGTCTTCATCCTCCACTCCCAGCCAGTTGGTGGATGTACATTCTATGCAGTCGTCGACCAACCCAAATGGTAACCAACAACCAGGCGGGAATATAAAGAAAGGAGGAGGTAATAATCGTAAGGGTGGGAGAAATAATAACAAAGACAAGGACAACACTAAAAATGATAGATCGAATAATAATGTTGGTGAGGGAAAGAAAGAAAAACAGAAGGTGAAGTTTCCTTGTAAACTTTGTAAAGATGATCACCTTACCCATCTATGCCCCAAACTTGAGGAAGCTTCGAGGCTCTTATCTCAACCGTTCGTTGTGCTTACCAATCAATTTCCACATAATCAATACATGGCTTTGAGCTCCTCCAAAACTGGAAATGCGTCGAGTGGGAATCAAAACACCCCAATGCATGATGGTGACTGTCTATGTGTTAATATGGTCAAGTCTTATATTAATGTAGCCACTCGATCTTGTGATTACAGTTCTTCACAGACTGTTCTAGGTTTAGAGTCTCCCCCTCCTCTGGAAAAACCTTTGCAGATTGAAAAGCCAAATCCTCCACCTTGTATTCTGAAAGAAGTACTGAAACGCTCTACCCACAATCCTAATGCTAGATCTGCCAAAAACTATTTTATTGTCGAAGATCTGGGTCAAACCCCTTGTGTGATGTCATCTTTGGAATGCCTTGTGTGATGTCATCGAAGGAATGCCTTGTTATTTGTGTTATGAGCTCTAGACCTGTGTGGACAAAGTTTATTAATTTTGACGTCACAGATGTTAATCCTTGCTTGCCTTACCACGTGGCCTTTAAAATCCATGTGGATTACATGAAATATGCCATCAAATGCACTGTAATTGATGAAGGTGTTGCAACGTGTGTGATGTCCCTAACTTGTTGGAAAGCCATTGGCTCTCTGACTCTCTTTCAATCTATGACTATGTTGATCGCATTTGATGGTTGTTCATTTCAACCCCATGAAATTCTTCCCTCTTTTCCGGTCCAGTTAGGTGGAAAGACAATGGAGGTTGATGTCAAGGTGGTTGATGCGCCCCTTGACTATAATTTATTACTAGGGTGTAATTGGAATTATTCCATGACCGCAGTCGTGTCA
This sequence comes from Picea engelmannii, assembly GCA_009831015.1. NCBI lineage: Eukaryota > Viridiplantae > Streptophyta > Pinopsida > Pinales > Pinaceae > Picea > Picea engelmannii. The sequence goes on along the minus strand of ML793857.1, from coordinate 153,006 downwards.
CCTGTTTTTCACACTTTATGTTTTCCTCATGAAGGGAAAATAATGATGATTGTTCACTTTTTCTTTGTGCATTCTAGTCCTAATGCATCAGTTGGACCTTCGGTCCTAGTGATAAAAAATTCTCAGCAGACAAATGAGGATATTGGTGTCAGAATGTATTCCTCTCTCATGGGCACCTTTGATTTCATGACACCATTTCATCACATTTATCCCATTTCCAGTGGGTCTTCATTTTCAATGAGGTTCATTGCTTTTCGTACTTGGTATTTCAATGATCCTTTGAGCCTACCTTCCCCGACTATGTCCTGCAGAGGTCAGTCACACATTGGGATGGAAATGACACTATCAATGGTAGAGGTTGTGTATCAAATTGATCTTAACACTACTGCTGACCCAAATCCTATCTCCTCACAGATGGAAGAGGATGATCTCGTTCCAAAGCCCGTATGGGCCAACTAATCATCTTGTTCACACGATTTCCTCGATAATACTTTACCTTCGGATGAAGCCATCTTTGAGGCCATGAATGGTCTTGATAGGCCATGGGAAGATATGCATCATCGCTCTTACTTCCTCCCAGAATTTGTTAGGATTGAACATGATGAATTTAGATCTACCTTGAGTGAGATGGTTGGTCACATCGTGGTTCCACTAGAAACACATGGTGTTTATGCTGAAGGAAACATGAAGAATATTTCTCCTGCCGTCATGATCGATATCTCTCAAATTCTAAGAAAAATTGAAAACGTATATATCGGTGTAGATTGTTCTCCTGAAGAAATTCAGATCTACACCGATCTCTTCAAATAATTTTGTGATGTATTCGCTTGGTCATACGAAGAGATGCCAAGGATCGAACCTAGCATTGTCGAACATGAGATCAAGACTTATCTATATGCTATACCTGTTCGATGACGCCTTAGAGCTATTAATCCTAGGAAGTACCCTACTATTAAGGAAAAGGTAGAGTAGCTACTTAATGTTGGTTTCAACTACTCGGTTACCTTGACCAAATGGGTGTCTAACCCCATTCTAGTGAATAAGAAACAAGGAACCATCTGTGTGTGTATGGATTTTTGAGACCTAAAAAAGGATTGTCCTAAAAATAACTTCTTAACTCCTTTCATTGATCACATTCTTGATGAGTGCATTGGAAGCAAAGTATTTTCTTTTATGGAAGAATTTTCAGGATATTATCAAATTCAAATCAAACCCAAGGATCAACAAAACATGGTGTTTATTTGTCCTTGGGGTACTTTTGCATATTGGAAAATGCCTTTCGGCCTAAAAAACGTTGGATCAACCTTCCAACGCGCTATGACCTTTGCTTTTCACGATCTCAAACATATCATCGAAGCTTACCAAGATGATCTTGTTGCTCATTGTTGCAAGAGAGTAGATCATTCCACCCACCTTCGACTAGTATTTGAGAGATGTCATTATTATCGCATATGTTTGAACCCTCACAAGGGCATCTTCTGTGTTAGGTCTGGCCGTATTTAATATTCTTAGTCTCTGAGAATGGGATCATGGTGGATCCTATGAAGGTTGAGGCAATACTTCAATTGCCTCCCCCATGCAACATTTGATAACTTCAGGGTTTATAGGGGAAGGCTAACTTAATACGTCAGTTCATAGTGAACTATGCCAATTTAACTAAGGGTTGCATGCGCCTTTTGAAGAAGGACATTCTGTTTATATGGTGTTAACATTAATTCTTGTTAAGAGGGGTGGGTTGTTTTCTCCCCTTTGAGCCCGTAGCCCGAGCTGTGAAGAAGTAGGCCTAAAAGTCCAAAAAAAGGCATGTTGTCCAAGGATGCATCCATGAGCACACCGTGCAATGCATAAAATCTCAATTTCGGGATTAAAATGTTAGCAGACGCACGACCCAGTGTCCGGCGGAGAGGATCGATCGATGGAGCAGATTGTCAGTCAGCAGATATTTGCGACCAATATAACTATGCCATGTTTAGCACAGGAAGCGGGCCCGCAATCTTGCTGAAATGATCCAGGCCGTCCATCCCGGAGGAGCATGTGGCGCACGATCATGCTCTATCACAGCTTCGCCCATCGCGACCTTGAAGCACTTTTTCTCTACAACTAGGATCCCCGAAACCCGAAGTGTCGAAGGCATCCAGGATTCGGGCCCATAGTATCACTGAAGAAGTTCAGGGTCGTCCGATCAAGGAGGGACACATGGCGCATGATTGGGCTCTATCGCCACTTCGCCGATCGTGACTTTGAAGATCGAGGATCAGCTCCCTCCCATCCATGAAATGCAAAGTGCCGAAGGCCTCCAGGATTTGAGCCCACAGTATCGTCGAATAAGTTCTGGGTTGTCCGATCAAAGGAGGGACACGTGGCGCACGATTAGGATCTATCGCCACTTCGCCTATCGTGACTTTGAAGAGCAAGGATCAGCCCCCTCCCATCCACGAAATGCGAAGTGCCGAAGGCGTCCAAGATTCAGGCCCACAGTATCGCCGAAGAAGTTCAGGGTCTTCCGATCAAGGAGTGACACGTGGTGCACGATTGGGCTATATTGCCACTTCGTCGATCGTGACTTTGAAGAGAAAGGATAAACTCCCTCCCATCCATGAAACGCGAAGTGCCGATGGTGTCCAGGATTCAGGCCCACAGTATCGTCGAATAAGTTCTAGGTCGTCCGATCAAGGAGGGACACGTGGCGCATGATTGGGCTCTATCGCCACTTCACCTATCGTGACTTTGAAGAGAAAGGATCAACTCCCTCCCATCCATGGAACGTGAAGTGCCGAAAGCGTCGAGGATTCGGGCCCACAGTATCGCCGAAGAAGTTCAGGACCATCCGATCAAGGAGGGACACGTAGCGTACGATTGGGCTCTATTATCACTTCGTCGATCGTGACCTTGAAGAGCAAGGATCAGCTCCCTCCCATCCACGAAATGTGAAGTGCTGAAGGCGTCCAAGATTCAGGCCCACAATATCGCTGAATAAGTTTTGGGTCGTCCGATCAAAGGAGGGACACGTGGCGCACAATTGGGCTCTATCGCCACTTTGCCTATCGTGACTTTGAAGAACAGGAATCAAACTCCTCCCAGCCATGAAATGCAAAGTGCCAAAGGCACCTCTGGGTTCAGGCCCACGGTCATAGAACTGGGTCGTATGGAAAAGGGACAAAGAAGATGAAGGGATGTGGAGCCAATGTGTTCAAGGAAAAATGATCATGGCCGTCAGTTTTAAAGCCGATCCAACCATTGATCCTGGAAGGTTGTTTCGCGAGATTGGGCACCAGGAAATTTGAAGGCAGGGGAAGTAGAAACCCTCGAAAGAAGAAATGTCGAAGCGCCCTTGGAGAGAGGCGTCAGGTCATGGCCCTGGGTTACATTGAGGGAAGTGCTAGAAGAAAGGGAGGCTAGCCTCTGAGCCTTAGAGAGCAGGCACGTGGTCTTCTCCTGAAGGTATCGTCTCGGCCACTCCCTGGGGAATCAATTAATGAAAATTGAGTAGGTAGGTGAAACCTCTTCTCGATCCATAAATGGAAGGTATGGGAGGCCTGGAGCAATCAACCCATGGTACCCTTGTGTGCAGGTCCCCCCCTGCAAGAGCCATGTTGAGTTAAGGTGGCATATGACGAAGGATTTCTGTCCAGGTTTCACTGAAAAGACGCCATGCCTTGGAGGTTTGAGCACGCCTTTGTTGGGCAGATTTTTCTGAGTATATATACTCAATTTTTCTATTTTTGTAAGCATCAATGGTAGAGCAAAGCTCCTGGATTGTAAAGTTTTAATAGAGGCTCTAGTTCTCAGGTTATGTATCTCTATGTGAGATTTCTTGTTTTATAATAGACAACTTTCTTATCCCATCTAGTTCCATTTCATACTGCGAGAGTTCATGATCGACTGATTCGCATGAATTACTGTGACTGTGTTAAGATAAAGGATTTATTGTAACACCGTTATATTCTCCAGTGTTGCCTACATTTGAGCGTAAGAAGTTCTTACGTTCAATTTTTTCTTCTATAGGTTGTTATAAGCTCGATGCCTACAGCAGCCCTCAGCTTTTCCTCATAGAAGTCTTCCTCCTATTCACCCTTACTACAACTCAATGTATGAAGTTTAACTAAGCCTCACCTACCTATGCATGTCCAGCCTGGTTCCGGAGTTAGAACGATATTCTTCTAAGTTTTCTTCCACTTGATCACCTTCTATGAACAAATTGTGACATGAACTGATGGGCGTCGGGCTCTGCTCCTACTGCAATCCAGGAGTGACTTCCAACGCCAACATTTCTGGTGCCATTGCCGGGGACGAAGTTGAAAATTTTCCCCAAGATTGAACGACATTGAGCCTCTGATTCTTAAGGTGCATCAGGCATCAGAGCCCTTGACGATTGCTACTGTGCACTTGGCGACTCCATTGTGACGACTCCACTGGAGCGAACCTGCTGTTTTAGTTGTGGCTTCCAGAGGCAGACACATGCGGTCCCATCCATAGCTTCGTCTAGCTACACCTGAAGCTAATCCAGAGGTGATTTTCAGAAAAGGAAAGGCCCCTCGAGGAGAAACTTCCATCACCGAACTAGGTAATTTGTCGTCTCCTTCTGTAGAAACCCCTTTTTCTTCTCCTCATCTTCGTAGCAGACCATTTTCTGAAGCCTCTCGTTTCTTGAATTTCAGAAGTGTTCCTACCGAGTTGTCTCCTCCTGGTTTTGGACTAGAGGGAGAAACCCTTGTCACTTCCCTTACCACTGTAAGCCTGTTTCCAGTATCCTCGGTTCAAGCTCCTTCCCCTCCGAGTTCTCCTCCACCTAATATCCCTATGGCAGGAGAAAATCCCCCTATGACCAGAATGGAGGCTATTATAGCTTCTAGGTATGCTCCCCTTATGTTACGTCTGACTCCCAATGCCCTTCCAGTAGATGATTACCTCAAGCAACTGCCCAAGTTTACAGGTGAAGGGGACATAGCTGCAAAAGAACACCTTGAAGCCTTCTACAGTTTTACAGACGATCATGTTATCATGCATGCAAATGTATGGATGAGGATTTTCATCCATAGTCTTGAAGGTGAGGCTATAAAATGATTTAGGGCCCTGCCTCCTGGATCTGTTGATGGGATTGAGGCTTTGGATAGTGCCTTTTTGAGACAATGGGGAGACAAAAAGGACTTCATGTATTACATGACTGAATTTGGGTCTTTGAAGAGAAAGGAAGGAGAGTTTGTCTCTAACTTCTCGAAAATATTTAATAAAATGTATAATAAGATCCCCACAGAGATAAATCCCTCCGAAGCCTCTGCAAAGATCACTTATGCCAGCGCTTTTGATCCGGATTTCTGCCTCTTGTTGAGGGAAAGGAGAGGCACCACTCTGGCTCACGTGCAGGACGTATCCGTGGAAGTAGAGTCTAACATATTGGTTGTTGACCGAATCAGGAATAAGGCTGACATAGACGTATCCAAAAGAAGAAAAAAGGCCTCCCCATCCCATTCCTCTCCCCTTCCCCTTCAGACAGATGAGGTAACTAAAGTACTGAAATCCCTTTCGGCTAGGATGGAGAGGTGGGAGTTAGAGGGGAATCCCATGTACAGAAACCCCCAGAATACTGATAACAGAGGTTTCAGGAGGCCTGGTAACAATATGCCATAGACTTTTCCAAAGGAACAAAGAAGTAGAGACATGGATGATCAGAGGATCCAGACCCCTCTCCACAATAGCCTAGTTGCTCATGAGGAAGGGGAGGAGGTGGATGAACTTGACCCTGAGATCCACTGCATCGAGGACACTTCCCCTTTTCCTCATTTTACACAATTTGCATATGAAGAATCCCTAATCAAAACCCAAATCAACGAGTTGAGTAAAGGGGAAAAGGCCAGCAACACCCCTAATAGATACAATCTCAGGTCAAAAAAGAAAGAAGGGAATTTTGATAGCCAAGATCAGCCCCTCATAGCGGAAAGGCCTACTAAAGCTGCAACAACCACTACTAAAGAAAATAAAACTCAGAATGCTTCGCCAACAGCCAAGGAACCTATCTCCGAGGTAAGGGAAGCTCCTAAGTCTCTCTCCTCCTTTAGTTTTGAGCATGAGATTCAGAAGATTAGAATTCTTGTACCCCTCTCCGAACTAGTTAAAAATGAAGATTTCAAAAAGTCCCTCTCTAAGATGCTACAATTTGAGCCCCCCCAGCCTTCCACGGACTCAATAATTCTCCAAGATGAAAAGCCAGCAGTCGTCCTAGGTCCCATGGTAGGAGATAGAGATGATTCATCCCCTCCTTTCTACACATCCCTGAACATACATGATAAAGTTTTGCATAACTGCCTCATGGATTCAGGGGCTTCCCATAACCTTATGCCCAAAGTAGTTATGGAAGAATTGGGACTGGAGGTGACAAAGACTTATCATGATTTTTACTCTTTCGATTCAAGGAGGATGCAATGTCTTGGAGTCATCAAAGACTTGGAGATCTCTCTGTTTCAGCTGCTAGTGAAGAGTGTGGTCATGGACATTGTAGTGGCCGACGTTCCTCCCAAGTTCGGCATGCTACTGTCAAGATCTTGGATAAAAAATCTTGGAGGAACATTATAGATGGATCTCACATGTGCTACTATTTCAGTTTTTGGAGGGGAACACAGGAGGTTGTACAGAGAATCCCAACTAGCCTACATTGTTAGCGATGAGGAAAACCCTACCAATCACCCTATCTTTGCGCTAGACACCGATTTGGGATCTATTTGTTACAGGTCACTGATGCTCTTGAAGCCCCTTTCCAAATCAGAAAGCAGCCCTTATTTGATCACGAGACACCTCCTCTAACCACCTCTATTTGGAAAATGTTTTTCGACGAAGCTTCTTCTAGCGAAGGCGCTGGCACTGGAGTGGTCTTTGTGTCGCGTTGTTAGGAAGCCATATCCCTGTCATACAAGCTTGAATTTGAAGCAACTAATAATGTGGCAGAATATGAATCTCTTGTTCTAGGTTTAAGGGCTACAAAAGAAATGGGGATTGAGGGAGTAGCAGTGTTTGGAGATGCTGAGTTGATTATCCAACAAGTCAAAAACGCTTACCAGACTAAGCATCCTCGGCTCAGAACTTACAAAGAGGAGGTATGGGACCTGATTGACAATTTTTTCTCAGCTTTCAACATCTCTTTTATTCCAAGGGAGAAAAATGCTTTGGCTGATTCTTTAGTCGTTTCAGCTAGCCAGTTCAAGATCCCTATGCTATCTATGGTCAAATATAATGTTGAGATAAAATATAGGCCCTCTGTACCAGACAATGTCAAGCACTAGAAGGTATTCGAAGATGATATTGAAATCGAAAAATTTCTCCAATCTGTTGATGAATTTTATGCGTTGCACATTGATCAGGATCCTAACCTTGAAGGTGACCCTTTCCCTGAGATGTTTTTAAATAAAATTGCTAATCACCAGATTATTCAGCTGCCTAGCAATCACATTCTGAGGGGACTAGTCCCTTTAGAAAGATTGTTCGATGGGAATGATGTGGCATTAAAGGGTAGGGTTTCAGATGAAGATGCTGACACAGCTGAGTGCAACATTGGCACACAGGAGGAGCCTCAGTTTGTCAAGTTGTTGAGTAGTTTGACCAGAGAACAGAGGGCTGAATATACCGAGTTATTAAGAGAATTTGCTGATGTGTTTGCATGGACCTATGAATACCTCAAGACATATGACACATCCGTCATTGAACACAAGATCCCATTGAAGGAAGAGGCTAGGCCATTTAGGCAAAAGCTAAGACAGATAAATCCCATGTTGCTTCCTGTCATGGAAAAAGAAGTGAAGAAGTTGTTAGATGACCAAATCATTGTCCCCTTGAAATATTCCGAATGGGTGGCCAATTTGGTCCTGGTAAGGAAGAAAAGTGGCAAAATCAAGCTTTGCGTCGACTTCAGGAATCTGAACAGAAGCTCAAGAAAGGACAATTACCCCCTACGTAAGATGGAACACATATTGCAGAGGGTAACTGGTGCATCCAGGATATCCATGATTGATGGATTTTCTGGCTATAATCAGATATCGGTCATGCCTGAGGACAGAGAAAAGACAACCTTCACCAGTCCTTGGGGCACATTCATGTATGCCAAAATGTCGTTTAGACTAATGAATGCAGGAGAAACATTTCAGCGAGCCATGGACATAGCCTTCATTGGAGAGAGAGATCATTTTGTGGTGATCTATATGGATGACATCACAGTATTCTCCAGGTCTGATAAAGAGCACTGCTATCACTTAAGGAAAGTTTTCTCGAAATGCCAGAGGTTTGGTCTTTCCCTAAATCCCAAGAAATATTTTTTTTCTATGATGGAGGGAAAGCTGTTAGGCCATATAGTATCAACAAAAGGAGTGAGAATTGATCCCAGGAGAGTAGAGGCAATTCAGACCCTATCACTTCCCAGGTCTAAAAAGGAAGTCCAGGCCTTTTTAGGAAAGATTAACTTTCTGAGGAGGTTCGTCTCAAATTTTGTTGAACTGGTGAAACACATCACAACCATGCTCAAAAAGGGAAATGAAGTGAAGTGGACCACTGAACCTAGGGAATCTTTTGTCCAAATAAAAAGGGCATTAATTGAGGCACCTATGCTGATCAGTCCTGACTATTCCAAAGACTTCCTAGTTTTTTTTTTTTCTTCTTTTGATACAGTAGTAGCAGTCTTATTGCAGAAAAATGAGGAAGGGCGAGAGCAACCCATTACCTTCTTCAGTAAGGCATTAAGAGATGCAGAAATCATGTATGAAATCATGGAGAAACGGGCCTATGCCTTGGTGAAAGCTCTCAAAGATTTCAGAGTCTATGTCTTGCACTCAAGAGTGACCGCATACGTTCCTTCGACCTCTATGAAGGACATCCTTGTACAACCCGACATAGATGGGAGAAGAGGTAAATGGATTGCTAAGATCCTTGAGTTTGACCTCGAAATAAAACCCACCAAGTTGGTTAAGGGGCAGGGTTTGGCCAAGCTACTAGCTAAATCCAATTGTAGAGCCTTGGGGATTAGTTTGATCAATACTTGCTCAGGAACTCAACAAGCTGAGTTGCCCAACCAAATCTCTCAGGACGGCTTGCCACTAACAAAATGCACCTGGTATCGAGAAATTTTGTACTTTCTGCAGGAGTTGAAGCCCCCTGATGGAATGGGTAAAAGTAAAGCAAGATCTTTAAAACTCAAGGTGGTGAAATATTGCCTCATTGGCCAAGTATTGTACTGGAGAGACCCTCTAGGGGTGTTTCTGAGGTGTTTGAACCCACAGGAATCCCAGAAGGTTATATTTGAATTCCATAGTGGCCTTTGTGGAGGACATTATGGAAGACTGCAGCTCACAAAATTCTCAGAGTTGGGTACTATTGGCCCACCTTATTCACCGATGTCTTCAGAGAAGTCAAAGCTTGCATCAAATGTCAAAGGTTCTCAGGAAAGAAACAAATTACACCACTGCCACTGAAGCCTGTAGTAGCTTCAACACCTTTTCAACAGTGGGAGCTAGACTTCATCGGAGAAATCCATCCTCCCTCAAGTGGCCAACACAGATGGATCCTGACTACAACAGACTATTTCACCAAGTGGATAGAAGCTGCCCCCACCAGAAGTGCATCACACAAAGTAATTATCGGCTTCTTGGAGGATATCATAGCTAGATTTGGTTGTCCCAGCAGGATTTCCACTTATAATGCTGCTTCATTCAAATCTGAGCCTCTGATTAAGTTCTGTGAACAGTTCGAGATCTCACTAATTCACTCCACCCCCTATTATCCTCAAGGAAATGGACTGGAAGAATCTTCCAATAAAATCCTAATCAAGCTCATTAAAAGATTATTGGAAGACAATAAGAGGGCTTGGGATTCAAAGCTCAAATTCACTCTATGGGCCAATCGAGTGACAATGAAGAATTCCCTGGGCACCTCGCCTTTTCAGTTGGTTTACGGAACAGAGGCGGTTTTTCCCACTCAGCTCACCTTACCTGTAGCGAAGTTATTTCAAGATTATGAAGGAGAGCTAGATCATATGGTCAGAAGGATTCATCAGATGGTGGAAGTACAACAGATCAGGGAATAGGTGATGGACACAACTCATAGTCATCAGCAGAAGGTCAAACATGCCTTTTACAGGAAGGTCAGGAAGAAGGAGTTTGAGATCGGGGATTTGGTGCTTAAGTGGGATGCACCCAGACAGGATAAGGGAAAACACAACAAGTTTGATACCCTATGGATCGGGCCCTTCAAAATCTCTGAGGTTTTCTCAAATAACACGTACAGGTTGCAAGATTTGGAGGGTGAGGAGGTTTTTAATAGCCCAGTAAATGGGCATTTTCTGAAGAAATGTTTTGTTTGAGCCTTAGACGGCTCCTTTGTTTGTAAATATTCTCCTTTTGGTTCTTTGTTTATTTTTATTTTTCAGCTTAATAAATGACTCCATAGCCCAATAGTAAGGCACTGAAGCTGCAAATGAGTTCTTAGATCATCAAAGGGACGACTCTATCCCCATGGAGCCTAATGTTAACATTAATTCTTGTTAAGAGGGGTGGGTTGTTTTCTCCGCTTTGAGCTCGTAGCCCGAGCTGCGAAGAAGTAGGCCTAAAAGTCCAACAAAAGGCGTGTTGTCCAAGGATGCAGCCATGAGCACACTATGCAGTGCATAAAATCTCAATTTCGGGCTTAAAATGTCAGCAGACTCACGACCCAGTGTCCAGTGATGAGGATCGATCGATGGAGAAAATCGTCAGTCAGCAGATATTTGCGGCTCATAGAATTATGCCATGTTTAGCACAAGAAGCGGGCTCACAATCGGGCTCTGTCGCAGCTTCGCCCATCGCGACCTTGAAGCACTTTTTCTCTGCAGCTGGGATCCCCGAAACGCAAAGTGTCGAAGGCATCTAAGATTCGGGCCCATAGTATCACTGAAGAAGTTCAGGGCCGTCTGATCAAGGGGGGACACGTGGCACACGATTGGGCTCTATCGCCACTTCGACGATCATGACTTTGAAGAGCGAGGATCAACTCCCTCCCATCCATGAAACTCGAAGTGCCGAAGGCGTCCAGGATTCGGGCCCACAGTATCGCCGAATAAGTTCTGGGTCATCCGATCAAAGGAGGGACAGATGGTGCAGGATTGGGCTCTATCGCCACTTCGCCTATCGTGACTTTGAAGAGAAAGGATCAACCCCCTCCCATCCACGAAATGTGAAGTGTCGAAGGCGTCCAGGATTTGGGCCCACAGTATTGCCGAAGAAGTTCAGGGCCGTTCGATCAAGGAGGGACACGTGGCGCACGATTGGGCTCTATCGCCACTTCGCCGATCATGACTTTGAAGAGAAAGGATCAGCTCCCTCTCATCCATGAAACACGAAGTGCCGAAGGCATCCAGGATTCGGTCCCACAGTATCGCCGAATAAGTTCTGGGCCGTTCGATCAAGGAGGGACATGTGGTGCACGATTGGGCTCTATCGCCACTTTGCCTATCGTGACTTTGAAGAGCAAGGATCAACTCCCTCCCATCCACGAAATGCGAAGTGCGAAGGCATCTAGGATTCGGGCCCACAGTATCACCAAAGAAGTTCAGGGCCGTCTGATCAAGGAGGGACACGTGGCGCACGATTGGGCTCTATCGCCACTTCTCCGATCATGACTTTGAAGAGCAAGGATCAGCTCCCTTCCATCCACGAAACGCAAAGTGTCGAAGGCGTCCAGGATTTGGGCCCGCAGTATCGCCGAATAATTATATATTATTTATTTAAAATGCAATGTAATGCAATGATGACCAAAAGAATTAAGATCGCAGTAGAATCGAATTAAGATTGCAGTAGGTTAAAGATTTTATTAAATGATGATTTTTCCAAGAATATTTGTCCGAAATTGCGAGAAATTATTGGATTCATAAATTTAAGTGATTATTTCTGTATAATCCTAGTGCCCCATGAATTTTTCAACATGTTGAATCCATTTTTACATTTAAAAATAAATTTTAAACAACAAAAAATAATGATTCATGTAAATTTATATCACCAAATTCCAGAAAATGATATGTAGCGGGAACAATTGTTAACTGTACACAACAGTCGTACCTAGCCGACGATTTTCCACATAACGATAGCATCTCATCTTTCGATTGCAGTGGAAACAGATTGAACGGTTGCACTTCTTATCCTATAATAGTTCCAAAGAACTACAACATCAGCGATGATACAAATTTTGAAGAACTCCAGAAAATAGGATTCCAAATTACATGGTCCTTACCGGAGTATTGCAATTCTTGTAGAGCCACTGGAGGAAGATGTTATAATTATGGTTATAGTTATGATTATTCTGATGGTTATGATGCGCATTGTATTTGTAGTCATGATGATGTTCACTATTGGAATTGCTCTGGTAAGGATCTCCAACACTTGTTTTCTTGACCATATTGTGTGTCCTTGTCTCTATCTACGTTACATTCTTTGACTGTTTCTATTTTGTTTCCTTAAGGGTTGTTGTTGGACAGAAGGGTACCTTTAGACTGGGTAGCAGGTAAACTATTTATGTTTAAAATTAATCCATTCGTTACCATTGCTTTTCTTTTATATTCCATACTCTAATAATCTTGTTCGGCTTGTTCTTTATACTCTTTTTTGTTTTTAGCATAGTTGTCGTTTCTTGCATAGTGGTTCGTCGGCGAAGTTGTTGTTGTCTGAGGACTGCAAGTGAAGAGGAGCAAAGCATTTTAGCGTTTATGGAGCCCGTCAACTCTAGACCTCCATCAGTGGAGAATTTCTTACATTATTATTCTTCACAAATGCCGACCAGATATTCTTATGCTCAGATTATAGCTTACACATACAATTTGTCACACAAGATTGGCAAAGTGGGTTTTGGAACAGTGTATAAAGGCAAGCTTCCTAATGGACGTCCGATAGCTATCAAGATTTTGGATGAATCGAAACAAAGTGAACAACAATTCATTGCAGAAGTGGCTATAGTTGGGAGGACCTATCATGTTAACTTGGTGCACCTCTTGGGTTATTGTTCTCATGCATCCAAAAGAGCTTTGGTGTATGAATACATGGTTAATGGTTCTCTCGACAAGTATATCCATGGAGATCATCAACATGAGTTGGATTGGAAAATGATGCATTCAATTGCAGTTGGCACAGCTTGTGGTATTGCATACTTACACGATGAGTGCAGCAATAGCATCTTATTGTGATGTAAAGTCTGCCAATGTTCTGCTCGATGCCAATTTTTTGCCCAAAGTTGCAGATTTTGGTCTAGCCAAACTTTCAGATAGAGAGTAAAGTCACATTTCTGTAGCTAAGAGAGGAACCCTTGGTTACTCTACCCCAGAGATGTGGTCAATAGAGCACGGACCTGTCACTGATAGATCTGATGTTTACAGCTATGGCATGTTGGTAATGGAGATGGTGGGAGGAAGGAAGAACATTGACTATGACCAAAAGAGTAGGCCAAGCAAATTCTTCTATGCAGATAGGGCTTTTCAGCGGGCGTAGAAGGGTGAATTTGGAGATCTCAGAAAAGAAAACATGTCAGAGGAGGACCAATTGATTGCTAAAAAGTTAAGTTTAATTGGACTATGGTTCCTCCAGTTCAATTCATCCAGCCGTCCCCCAATAAGCAAAGTCATCCAAATGCTAAAAGGAGGTGATGACATTCCAACTCCTCCAGCACCTCCATTTCCTTTACCTATTGACACAACTCAATAGCGATGTGCCCCTAAGAAATCTTCATCAAGTTATTCTTTGCGGGTAGGAGTAGATCAAGGCCGAATATGCAACGAAGACCGATGTAGGAGTAGATCTGGGCCGTATGGGTACCAAACCCCCAAGATGGAAGATGCCACGCTCTAGTAGAAGACTGAAACCCTCAATAATTCGGCCCTACTGTCAAAGACCTCCAAATGATGTGTTGAAGATGTCGAACTGTAGATCGGGATGAGTAGAATCCCCTCCTAAAATATCAAACCGAAATACCAAGGAATGATCCTCCAAATGTTGAATCCTCAAGTGGACTTGCATCCTCCCAAAACTGTCAAACTCTATAATTTCGGCCCTGATGAAGGAGGCCTCCAAATGCCCTGAAAATCGCTAGAAAGGTAGATCGAGACACTGCAGGTCACTGGGTGAAGTCTCAGGGTCAGATCTGAAGTATAACCCCTCCAAACTGAATAGATTTGAATCTCCAAAATGCCCTCCTCTCCAATTCGTCCAATGCATCCAATAAGTCAAATGGCACATGAAACTCCTTCGGAATACACTAGATCTAATGTCCAAGCCCCTGTAATGAAAACCCAGGTGCTAGAATCTGCCGAAGCCCTTCCAATCCCTTGGAATGAACTTTCCTCAAAGAATGGTGCACCCCCCCCCCCTTGCTGGAAACCCCCAATGGTTCGCCCTCCTTCTCTTCCTGTGTATGGGGCTGGTGTAGAACCCTCATGCACTAATGTAGATTCGAACTAAAATGGTGTGGGAGCGTATTGCATCTCTGAGACCAAGCTTGGGACAAGCTAGGTGGAATCTTTCACCACCGAATCGTCCTCTAGGGTTTGTTAAGTCAAAACCCTCAAAACCCCCAAGAGATGGGCCCTCTAGCTAGAAGCCAG
>ML793857.1:41209-52310 GCA_009831015.1 Picea engelmannii | reverse complement strand
TTCACTATGGAGCTCGTGAGAATTTGTTCTTATCTTAGCAATGCTTATTTTTTTCTTTACACTTGGCAAAACAGATAGATAATTTTGATCTTCTAGATTAGGGTTGATTACATCTTTATGATGATGATGATGATGATGATGATTAACATCCACTAAGACCTAATTGGTCTATCGGACCTTAAGAGGGTAAGTGACTACTTGTGATTCTTTAGAATTTTGTTTTTGTGCTCGAAAAGCATTAAGAGAAGCTTTCCAAGATCACCATACTTTTGTTGAGTTAAGAGGTTAGGAAGGTTGGTAGTGTGATCAATATTTTGAAAATGAGATCTAATATGGGTATAGGTTGGAAAATCAAAGAGAAAGTGCTTTTCATCTTCAACCTTCTTAGTGTCACAAAGGTGACACACTGCTTCATCCCATGGCGTTTTAGGAATTGACCAATGCCCAGTTTCACAATGGAACTCGTTGTGTTTTATAATAACTAGATTATTACTTTTAATTTGGATTTTATATTTTTCTTATTTTTAATATTATAATTTTTATTTTCATTGTAAGTATATTAAAAAGAATGAAAATCTTTGGATATTAAAAGAATTACCATTATAATGATAGAAGATAATCATCATAATGATAAAAACAATTATGAAGCATATTCCAAAAAATGTAGAGTTTAGTGAATTATTATAAATTTTACATTATAGTGTTACGAATTAAATGATAAGATTAAAATAACTAATCATACCAAACCTTGTTATGAGTACCTGCCAAGGTACTATAGCAACCGGTTAGGTTTCCGTTTTGCAATGTTTTTACAAAGTTTTTGAATTAATTGGACTAATTTGAATATTTTCAAAATTCAAAAATATTTTTCAGAATTTTCCAACATTCTTTATCCATTTTTCCGTTGGACAGCGAAACATCGGATGGGACTTAAATCCCTGGTGTGTTTCAATTATTTTTTTATTTGTCAATGTTTTAAAATGAATTTATAAAATATGTAATTATGATTGGCCAAACTCTAACCCTGCTAACATTCTTGACAAGCTTTGTTGAACAAGCTTTGAAGCTCCCAATGTCTCACTGCATTCGAAGGAATCTCACTGCAGTCAAGCAAGCCTCTGCATGCATGCAACACTCCACTTGGCTGATGCTCAATCTTATACTTGTTAGCAGAGCCATAACCTTCCCTGCTTTTTCTGATATATTAGTGGGTACTATTTCCATCCATTAATGACATTATGTAATGGGAGAGATCATAACAAAAGAATGTCAGCTTCAATCTTCAGGTGAGTTCTAAGTCCTCACTTCTCCTAAGGTCCATATTTGTGTTTTTTCTTTTCCAAAAATATTTGTAGTACAATTTATTTAAATTGTACTAAACATACATGGTCTGAGTTGATGCCAATCTCAATACCAACGAGCCTCTTCATATGTTATTTCATAAATACTTACAAATTCACCCCAAGATACTCTGAATTACTTCTAAATTGAATGTGGGAAGTAGGAAGAAAATGAAACTGTGAATTACTCCTAAATTGAATGCAGTGAGCAAGAAGAAAATGATTGAATGTGACAGGTTTACCACTTGCCAACAAGCTTATAAGTAGGCTCCCTCTGAATCCACATCGTTATCTTTGTACTAATCAAGCTCACATATCTGCATATTCTTTACTTCCATCCTGCCCAAATGAAGCTTCATGGCGTAGGTACGAACCAACTGCTTCAAGTTGCAGTTATGGAAACAAAGGCAAGGGTCGAGGCTTATTTCTTATCAGTGGAAAAAAAGGCTTGCATCAAAGGTAACATATGGGTTCTATAAGTTTACCCGGTTCCATACCTTCCATGATTAGAAGTCGTGGCAGAGATTAGTTTCTCACCTTCCTTCAATGAATTTTTTATCATTATATGATGCCAGGCATTCCACACTCTTTTGTTCCCTATTTCCAGCCATGGCGTAGGTAAGGACCAACTGTAATCATTGAAACTTAATTGTACGAACGAGACATATTTATCTCGTATTCTTTGAGAAAACCTATACAATTTTGAAAAGGGTGGGTTCAAAACAAATCCCCAATTTAGCATCGTCATAATTGAAATATTCAGTTGTCAATGGGACGATGCCCAAACATTCCCAAGAATGGCGTGACATGTCATAAACTGATAAACGCTTTATTACGAGATCTCCGTCGAGTATGAGATAGTTCTTAGCCTGATGGTGTATACGACGACGCTCATCATGAGAAGCAGAGGCAGGGCACTTCAAAGTCTAGAGATAGACAAGTATATCTCCATATCATGGATATGAAGATGCGATCAAAAACATGTATCCTCTAATAGGTGACTCTTTGGGCGTAACCTCACCGGATTCAACTGGAAGTGCCAAGATAAGTTTCACAAAGACCAGTGAATTTTTAGATTTCACCGAAACAAAATCTAAGTCCAATTCCTGAAGGACAACTATCCATCGACTGATCTTCCCGCCAATGACGCGTCGTGTTAATACATATTGAAATGGATTCACAACGACAATGATGGTGGTCTTGTGAAACAAAATATAATGATGGAACCGTTGAACAGAATGAACGACTACCAACGCCAGTTTTTCAATATGGGAATAATTGAGTTTCGGTCCAACCAACCCTCAACTCAGGTAATAAATCAGATATTCTGAGAGGAAGTCATCCTCCTGAACTAAGACCATACCGATAGTCGACTCTGCCACAACCAAGTACAATAAGAAATATTTGTTATAATTAGGTGGTCGAAGTAGAGGGCCATTCGTGAGGGCATGTTTTAATGTGTTGAAAGAGTGTTGAGAAGCTTCATCCCAATGAAAAGGGATGTCTTTCTTTAGCAAACACATAAATCCCTTGGTGATCTCGGCATAGTTGTCTATGAAACGCCTCAAAAAGTTTGCTTTTCCTTGTAAACTTTGAAGTTGAAGGATTGTACGCGGGGGTGGCAACTAAAGTATTGCCTCCACCTTGAGAGGATCAACCATGATCCCTATTGTTGAGACTATGAAACCTAGCAGTCGTCCTGATGTTATGCAAAAGATGCATTTGTTTGGATTCAAGCGAATCCATAAGTAGCGACATTGCTCAAAGATAATTTGGAGGTGTGTGGGATGATCCATTCTCTTGTGAGATCATGATGCAAAATCATCTAAATAGGCTTCGACTATATGCTTGAGATCATGGAAAGAAAAATACATGGCCCACTAGAAGGTAGCTCCAGCATTTTTGAGACCAAAAGGCATCTTACAATAGGCAAACGTTCCCCATGGACAAATGAATGCAGTTTTGTGTTGGTATTTGGGTTTGATTTGTATCTGATTATATCCCGAAAAAACATCCATGAAAGAAAAAGCCTCACAACCTACACATTCATCGACTATCTGGTCAATGAATGGTGTGGGAAAATTATCTTTTGGACAGTCCTTGTTCAAATCACGAAAGTCCGTACATACACAAATCATGCCCTGTTTCTTGTTGACTGGAATAGGATTTGACACCCATTGGGTCAAATGGACAGGATAGATAAAACCGGCTTTGAGCAGTTTATCTACTTCAACCTTAATAACTGCTACTTTCCTGGGATTCACTGGACGAAGCTTCTGCTGAAATGGCTTGGCATCAGGATAAGTTGTGATTTCATGTTCAACTATTTTTGGATCAATGCCTGGCATTTCCTCGTAAGACCAGGAAAAAACGTCGCTGAATTATTTAAATAAGTCTGTGTAGATTTGAATCTCTTCGAGGGAATAGTCAGATCCGACGAAAACATTCTCCATGACACCA
Source organism: Picea engelmannii (assembly GCA_009831015.1). NCBI lineage: Eukaryota > Viridiplantae > Streptophyta > Pinopsida > Pinales > Pinaceae > Picea > Picea engelmannii. The sequence goes on along the minus strand of ML793857.1, from coordinate 48,510 downwards.
GGGGTTCTGAAGATATTAAGCGGTATAGTTTCAGCGATGGTTTCCATATTACCCTCGACATAAACCTCATGTGTAGCCAAGGGAATGATAGGAAAAGACCTATCTGCAGTCATAGTCAAAGTGAATTCCCTTGCTTCGATTCCGCTTAACTCTGGGAGGAAGTATGATCTATGATGGAGATTGTCCCAGGGTTTGTCTAGACTAGTCATTGCTTCAATGATTACTTCGTCTAAGGGAAATACTAAGTCTAACGAATCAATATCAGCGAGGGAACCCTGAGCCCAAATAGGCTCTGGAGTCGGATCTAAGTCTTGTGTAGGAGTTGGATTGGTGTTGGCTGAAGCTTGTTAGACTAAAGAGTACACTGGTTCTGTCGCAGACAAGTGCATGTACATACCATGGTGCCCTGTCCCTTCCATCGTGGCCAATGGGGAAGGAAGAATCCACGGCTTGTTGAAGTAAGTCATGCGAAACGATGAAACTTGTAAAATCTCAACCTTATGGTGGTCTGATACGAACTTGACATCGCCTTGAGGAGGCGGGTAATCGAAAGTACCCATCAAAGGTGGGCACAAACCAACCCCTACGTTTACGATGCCCGGTTGGGGATTGTTAATCATCGGGACCGTGGATGCCCCCAATGTAGGGTCAGGTCGGGAGAAGGACAATTGATCAATGGTCACGATCCGACCCTCGTGTGGAAACAACAAGACCCAGAAAATTGTAGCGACCACTGCCTACATGGCATAGGTCCAACTCCTACCTAACAAGAGATTACAGTCGAGGGATGCGTCGACTACTTCTACCTCGACGCACATTGTCTTCCCTCCTAACTGCACAGGGAAAGAGGGGATGATGCCATGTGGTCGAAACAAATGATCATAGAAAGCGGTAAGAAGAGTAGGTGATGGAGACAAAACGGGCTGGCCAATGGCCTTCCAACATGCCAATGACATGACGCATGTTGAGGCACCGTCATCAACCACCGTGCAGAAAATGTTCCGAGTAAAACTTTTCATGGGGTAAGCCACTACTATCTGAAATGCTATGTGGTAAGGGAGACAAGGTTTTAAGTCAGTTGTATCCAGCATGATTGTACCTAGATTACAAGTTTCGGCAGATCCTAAAGCAGCTAACAAAGATTTCCTCTGGGAAGGGCATCTTTGGAGGACCTCCAAAGCGAACATCGCATAAGGGGTTTGAAACAAATCCTCCACCACAAAATATTTCTGGGCGGCCCTTGCATTTGGATTGTGAGAATCTTTCTTGAACGCACCTTTGGGGATGCGTGTCATTGTTTCACCCAAAGTCTTCTCGATCTGGAGAGGAAGAGATGGGATTTCAACTTCTTTTCCTTTCTCAGAGGTGCTTGGCTTACTGTAGGCATGTGCTCTAGTCGATATAAAAGAATCACCTTTCATCATATACACATTCACGGATGCAGGGTTGTTCAAAGATGGAGAGGGTGCTTGACTTCCCCCTTCCGCACTTGTAGAGGCTTGGGTTAGGTTTTTCTCATGTTGGAATGGATTCCTTAACACAACAGGCTGCTACTGTGACACAAAATTTTGGGCCTCTGCAAGCCGAGGGCACTGGTGGGTTGATTGGTCTTCCGCACACAGGTTACACGGATACTTCACCTTCCGTTTCTCAGTGTTTCCCTTGCCAACATTATTAGTGGGTTTCTTAGCCCCCTTACCCTTCTTACATTGTTTTTTCTTTCCATCAGGTTGCTGGGTGGCCTTCAGATTTGTCGATTGCACACTATGTACATCCGACGTTTGGGTAGGGGGAACAACTGAAACAATAGTTTGGCTAGTCGTTGTGTGTTGTATAGACAATTGCTATAATTGATTTGTCAGTTGTTTAGTGGGCTTGGTTTGTGCTGAACCTACAATACCATTGGCATGTGGTCCAATTCTCTTTCTGGTTTTATCAAGTATGGATCGTGGTGCATCTAGAAAAATCTTGTACAGTAAACCAGACTGAGAATAAATTAGCTCCATCTGTTGAGTTCTCATGATGGCATCTTCTTCGAAAAACACTCCCGATGTTGCGACATCTTTGGAGAGATGGGGGACCAAAGACTTAAGTAACCGCTCAAGCAGGAATGCTGGTGGGACTCGTACCTTAATCAAACTCTTTCGGCGTCTCCATTCTCGGATGTGATCATAGATATGGTCCTCTTTTGTTTGTTTGAAATTGGCCAGCAATTATGTGCTAGCGTCGTATCTCACAGGTAATTGGAAATGGTTTAGGAAATCCATTACCAATTCGTCGAAGGAAGAATATCTCGAGTGGTTGAGCTCGATGTACCATTTCGTAGCACTCCCAATGAGAGTGCATTGAAAAAATCGCAATTGTAGAGAGTCGTCTTTCAACGAATTAGATAAACATCAAAGATGGAAGGTGGCACATGATCCCCTGGATCTTCGTTAGGCTTGGCTTCGAACTTTGGTATGTCCGAAGGCAATTTCGTCGGCATAGGGGGTCAATGTGGATCGTGACAGATGGGGTCATTCAACAACCTTGTCAAGTTTGGAAAATGTAAGGTTGCCAAAAAGGGTAGTTTTGGTTGTTGTTGATGATAACCATGGAAAAAGGGGCCTGGAGTTTGATTGGCTCCAGGTTTCCAAGAAAATTTGGGTTGCTGGCCGAGGTTTTAGTAAAAGCCATGGCCATGACCAGCGTACGGATTTTGCGTTTGAGGAGACATCATTGGCTAATTCCCAAAATAGGACGTAGATGGTTGGGCATGCATTACGTTCAGGGAACTTTGGGAAGGTTTTCCCCATGCTGATCCCATAGGCATAGGTATTGTACCTTTTCCGGGGTTCCATTGGTTGTGAAAAGAATTTCTCCAGATCGGCATTCCTGACGATGGAACTGATCCTTGCCAAGAATACCAAGGTCCTGATGCGGAAGAAGTTCTTGGGTTTGCCCCCTATGCAGGAATAGTACCTTGCATAGGATTAGGTTGGCCATAACTGGGGTTACCCCCAGTCGGGAAATCAGCTGATGAGAAAGCGTTGTTACCAAATGCACCGAACAAATAAAATGGTGTCGACCCTACCAACATATTTTGAGAAGGTGGTCCTTGACTCCCTACTCCAAGTGAACTATGGTGTGTGTTTGGACCGACAGATTGTTGGTGGGTACCGCTGAGAAAAGAGGAATAAGGAGGTATATGACCTCCCCCATAAGGGAACGCATTAGAGGGAGCTGAAGTGACGCAACCTGCCCCTCACTGAGCAAGCCGCTCCTACCAGGACCTTCCTCAAAAACGACCCGAAGAGTCAAAGTACTCTTCCTTCCCACTCGGGAGTCCACTACCCACAGTAGGTTCCTTCGGTGATCTCCCTCTTCGGAAATCGGGATATCGCGACTCGGGAGTTCGCGGTTCACGCGAACACAATTTTCATACAAACAAAACCCTGATCCCCGATGGTCAACGGGTCAACACTTCCCTCTATCGGAGATTTCCCTATCGGGAATTCAGTGCATGAAATGTCGTGATTCACTTACTCTATGAATCCCCGAACCCCGAACTCCGATATGCTTCCACCTGTACTCCACTAGTGATAGCGGTCCCACACGCCACGTCACTTCGGGATTTCGCGGATCGCGAATCCGCGATGCAAATTTTCCTGTGGTCGAAAACCCCGAAACGCTGAATCCCGAGTACCTGAACCCCGACTCCAAGGGATCCCTTGACGCGTGTCTCACAAACCTACGGTTGTGGTTGTATCGCGGAATCACAGGTCGCGATTTCACCCGTCGTAATTCTTTTGCATCACAAAACCTCGCACCCCGATTTTACGATGCCACCTGTCAATGTCTCCCTGGTGAGGCCTGATGCCCTGACACCTGTCTCCCTTTCGTGCTGTCGGGAAATCGCGATTCAGGAATTCGCGGTTCCTGATGCACAAGGCCACAGTCCTTGCAAACCCTGAACCCCGACTCTTCAGGGTCTTACGCCACGTGTCCCTGTCCTGATCGACGGTTCAGGCTGATTCGGGAAATTGCCGGTCGCGATTTCAAAGAGTTTGAAACTCTTGTCTCCAGGAAACGTCGAACGCTGAATCCCGATCCCCAGGGATCTCACGCCACGCGTCCCTATCCTAATCGACGGCTCTGATCAATTCGGGGAATCGCGACTCGCGATTTCACGGGGTATGAACTCTCGCCTTACCAAACCCCGAATGCCGAAACCCCGAAGTCCGATGGACCTTAATCCTCCTCGCCTCAGCTTACGGTTTAACTCCCGTGTAACTCCTCCTTGATCTGACGATCCTCGGGATTTCGTAGAACTTCACAGGGGTTTCAAACCGTCGATTCTCTTCCTCTTGAGAACTCTTCCGCTGCGCCAGCTTCGTCCTGTGCAACTGAAGCAAAGGGTTCTATCCCTCCTGAGCTTGGTCCCTCTTCTCCTCCAGAGACTCTGTACCAACACCCCACGCTCAAACTTCCCCAACTCTTTAAGTGTTGAGTTCTTCTGGACTATGTGCGCTTCACAAAGACACTGGTCGCGCCATTCTTCTCTCAGGATTTCTACTGAGACTTTAATCCGCCTTGCACTTCACCTGCATGGCTCGAATGACCCAACATGACTCTGGGCAAAGGAGAACAAAGGTTCAACTGCTTAGCCTCCTCAACGCACTCTATGCGGAATAATTCAACTACACTCTATGCAGGAATCTCCTGACTTAAGCAGAGAAACAATTGAAACTCATTCCCTCATTCTCTCAGGTTTCGAACCTGATATGCAATCACATATGCAGCATAAAGAAGATAAGCATAAAAAGAAGCAAGCTTGCAGAAGCATAATATCAACAACACACAGAGATCAAACACATCCATGGAATTGAATCAAAGCCTTTCCTATTAATTCAATATCTGTACATGGGGTTCCTTCACAAGCTCTCTGTTCTGCTCTCTCTTGCTCTTCCTTTCTAATGCTGGATTCTAATCAAATTACACAAGGAGGGTGCCTATATTCGTTTTCCCTCCTGGAAGATGAAACTGTCTAATCTACAGCTAACCCTATCTACCAGCATTTAAAATAGTTAAATGCCTTCTTATCTATATTACATTACAAGTGCGCTCAGCTTTGAATGCCTTTAGTTAAACGGTGGTGCAACAATACCAAGGTAGAATTCAAAATCTGAAGTTTGCTGGCTTGTCCAGCTGTCTCTTCTTTCTCCACACGTTGTCTCGGAAGATGGAGTCGTCGATGCTCCTGCATCATACTCCTCGGCTCAAAAGATTTCATGGGCTCCTGTCCATGAGCTCCTGCACACTATGCCCATGCTTCTGTATGACTGCCTCTATTTCCCAGCTGGCATCCTCCACTGGGTGATCTTTCCACTTTACCAGGTATTCAAAATATTGTTTCCTCCTGGTCTTCCTTCCTACTCTCTTGTCCAGTATGCACTCTATCTCAGGTTTCTGTGCCATTGGTAACTGCTTCTGCCACTGGATGACTGGTTCCTCAACATTTCCAGCTCCTGCATCTTCTGCCTTATATGGGTATAAATCCGAAATATTGAAAATCGGAGATATCCCGATGCCCTTTGGCAACTCAAGCTCATATGCATTCTCGCCAAACTTCTTCAGGATTTTGCATGGTCCGATTTTTTTTATCTTGAGTTTATTGTATGTTCCCTTTGGGAACCTTTCTTTTCTCAAGTGCGCCAGAACCATGTCCCCAACTTCAAACTGAAGATGCCTCTTTCTTTGATCGACCCTGTGCTTATATTCCTGATTCGATCTCTGCAATCGCTGCTTCACCTGCGTGTGAAGTTCTTGCATTGCCTCAGCGAATTCCTCAGCTCTCACGCTGCTAGTTTCAGCCTGTTCTGACTCCCTGAGCTCAGAAACTCCCCTCGGCTGTGTCCCATACAAAATTTGAAATGGGCTCTTACCGGTACTCCGATTCACAGAATCGTTGTACGCAAACTCTGCCTGTGGTAGAATTTGATCCCAACTCGTGTGATGCTCCGTCACCAGACTTCTTAACAGATCTCCTAAGCTCCTATTAACCACTTCGGTCTACCCATCTGTCTGCGGATGGTAAGCAGAACGGAATGCCAAGTCAGTCCCTAAATTCTTCCATAACGTCCTCCAAAAATGACCTATGAACTTTGTATCCCGATCCGAGACTATGCTCCTGGGCAATCCATGCAATCACACGATCTCTTTGAAAAACAAGTTCGCGATGTGGGTTGCATCGCTGGTCTTATGACACGGGATGAAATGTGCCATCTTCGAGAATCTGTCCACCACCACAAAGATGGAATCAACTCCACGTTGTGTTCTCGGTAGTCCCAACACAAAATCCATACTGATTGCCTCCCATGGCCTCTCAGGTATGGGTAACGGCTGATAGAGCCCCGTGTTCTGCTTTTGGCCCTTTGCATGTTGACATATCCGGCACCTGTCAATGAACCGTTTAATTTCTGCGTGCATGCCCGGCCAGTAATAAGACTCGCTCAGCTTGGCGAATGTCTTGTCATGTCCAAAATGACATGCTAAGCCTCCACTGTGTTTTTCCTTCACCAAATTCTCTCTCATAGAGCAGTCTGGAATGCATAATTGATTGCCCCGAAACAACAATCCATCCTGGATCAGGTAGTCAATCCACGGACTCCTATCCCTGAGAACTGGGTTCTCGGCTGCCTTGTACGCTTCACCGAAATCAACATCGCCTGCATACATATCTTTCAGGTTTTCAAAACCCAAAGTCTTGACCCTGAATTCCTGCAGCAATAAACATTTTCGACTCAAGGCGTCAGCTACCTTATTAGCAGTCCCCGAAATGTGCTTTATGGCAAAGGTGAAATTTTGCATATATTCCACCCATTTCGCATGCTTCTGATTCAGATTCTCTTGCTGATTCACGAACTGTAACGCATGATTATCACTGTACAACACAAATTCCTTGGGTATTAAATAATGCCTCCACTTCTTCAATGCTTGTATGATGGCATAGAATTCCTTATCGTATGTGGAGTACTTTATCTTCGCATCATCCATCTTCTCGCTGTAGTATGCCACATGTCTGTCATCCTGACTCAAGACCCCTCCAACAACATACCCGCTGGCGTCACACTTCACCTGGAACGTTTTCTGAAAGTCAGGCAGCACTAACACTGGCTACTCGGTGATCTTTCGCTTCAACAAATTGAAGCTTCTTTCAGCCTCCGCTGTCCAATGGAAAACTTTATGCCGCTTCTTCACAGTGTCCATCATTGCGGCACTGATTCCACTAAAATTCTGAATGAATTTTCTGTAGAAGCTTG
>ML793857.1:25769-40702 GCA_009831015.1 Picea engelmannii | reverse complement strand
GAGATCTATTTTTGAAAAATAATTTGCCCCGCTTAGGCAGTCCATCAAGTCGTCCATTCTCGGCAGTGGAAACCGGTATCTGATGGTAATCTTGTTTATCGCCCTGGAGTCTGTACACATCCTCCAGCCTCCGTCCTTCTTCGAACTCAGCACTGTCGGAACAACACATGGACTAAGACTTTCCCTCACCAGTCCTTTGTTCTGCAGATCCTGTACCTGCCTTTTGACCTCCTCGTTCTCCTGAGGTGTCAACCTGTACGCTGCCTTGTTTGGCAAACTTGCTCCGGGTATGAGGTCAATGTGGTGACTCACACTCCTCATCGGTGGCAATGAACGAGGTAGTTCATCCACGATGATATCAGCAAACTCTCCCAGCAGTTGTTGAATCTCGTCCGGTAAGTCATCCACTCTCGTGCTTGTCAGGACAATTCTTGGCTTCCTGACAACAAAGAATTGTGGATCCTCATCCTTCTCCATCTCTGTGAGAAGTTCCTTCCCACTCATGAGAAGTATCGTGCTGGTTACTTCCGGCTCCACCTTCTTATCCTTCCCCGGAAGCAATGTATGTGTTTTCCCATCCTTCTCCAAGGTATATGTGTTCATCCTCCCATCATGAACAACGTTTCTGTCAAACTTCCATGGTCTTCCCAATAATACATGACAGACATCCATGGGAACGACATCACACAGAATTTCATCTCTATATTCACCCATTTTAAAATTGACCAAGCATTTCTTTGTAACACATACCTGGTGTCCTTTTTGAAGCCATGTCACTTTGTATGGACTCAGGTGTTTGTGCGTCTTCAGCTCCAGTTTCTCCACCATCTCGGTCGAAACGAGATTATCGGTGCTTCCACTGTCCACTATGACCTTGCATTTCCAGCCCTGGGTCTTGCAAGTCGTCCGGAACAGTCTGCATCTTTGAGCTGTGTCCACCTCTTTCTCAGGTTTCAAAAGAACCTTATGCATTGTCAGTGACTTCCCACTTCCAGTGTCTTCCTCCTCCACGTCACGCCTTTGCACCTCAGCAACGTGAGCTTTTCCTCTATCCATCTTTCTCTCTGAACAGTCCACGACTTTATGACCGTCTTTTCCACACGTGAAACATGTGATGACTCCTCCTCTGCCTCTTCCTCTACCTCGGGTACGAGGAAATGTATTGGCATCAGCGTAATCTCCTTGTTGATCTGTTTGTTGTCTCCTTGGCTCAGCAATTTGTTGCCTCTGCTGTGAGGTCTCACCTCTTTCAGCCTTTCCCTGAGGTCTCTTCCAATCCTCCTTGGGATTTTGAGTTCTCTCTTGGGCAACTGCTTTGCCTCTGGGTTGGCTTCTGCCTCGCCCTCGCTGTCCCCGCTTGCGGCTCAGCTTCTCCTCAGCTTTCAAATCCATCTGGTACGCTTCCTCAACTGTTCGGATGGTGACCATGCTCATTTCATCCTGAATGTCATACCTGAGACCGTTCAGGTATCTCGCCACCTTTTCGTCATCACTCTCCCGATGACCAGCTCGAATGTTGAGCCTGTAGAATTCCTCGGTGTATTCTTTCACCGTCATCATCTTCTGTCTCAGGTTCTGCATGCGCCTGAATAGAGTGATCTGGTAATCCCTCGGAATGAACTTCGCCTTCATCTTGGCGATCATCCGATCCCATCTCTTTATCTTCTGTTTCCCTTTGGAACGCCTGTCTGCCTGTAGCTCGTCCCACCATAAGGCTGCATGTCCCTTCAGCTTGGTGACAGCATGCCTCACCTTCTTGTCCTCTTCGATGTCTTCGTAGTCGAAGTAGGTGTCGAGTGCTCGGATCCAATCCAACAGCTCCTCTACGTTTAGATTTCCCTCATAGGCGGGAATATCCATCTTCGTCTTCGAGCTCATCCTCGAAATGGCTCTGATCAACCTCTCTGTCGAGGCATCTTCTGCGGCGACTTCTTCTTGGTCGTGGCCAGCTTCCTCTTCAACCTCTGGATCGCTGAACTCTGCTGTACCCGCTCCACGTATCTGGGTGGTCTCCATATTTTCGAGTCTCGCCCTGAGATCTCGTATTTGACGCTCCACCTCTAGATTCCCTGCTGGCCTACCCCTTCTTCGGGCATCCCTGTCCTCACGATCAGGAGACTGCCTTTCTCTCCTGGGCGGAATTATATCTCTTCTATCTCTGCTTCAGAAAGCAAAGGTACTCCCGCTCTGATACCACCTTGACGCAAGTCGTGTGTATCAGAGTGCTTTTCTTTCCTCCTTCACTCCTCTTGCCTGAAATATACAGACAAGATCTTCAGGGATCTGATACCACTCTGACGCAACCTACCCCTCACCGAGCAAGCCGCTCCTACCAGGACCTTCCTCAAAAACGACCCGAAGAGTCAAAGTACTCTTCCTCCCCACTCGAGAGTCCACTACCCACAGTAGGTTCCTTCGGTGATCTCCCTCTTCGGAAATCGGGATATCGCGACTCGGGAGTTCGCGGTTCACGCGAACACAATTTTCATACAAACAAAACCCCGATCCCCGATGGTCAACCGGTCAACACTTCCCTCTATCGGAGATTTCCCTATCAGGAATTCGGTGCATGAAATGCCGTGATTCACTTACTCTATGAATCCCCGAACCTCGAACTCCGATATGCTTCCACCTGTACTCCACTAGTGATAGCGGTCCCATACGCCACATCACTTCGAGATTTCACGGATCGCGAATCCACGATGCAAATTTTCCTGTGGTCAAAAACCCCGAAACGCCGAATCCCGAGTACCCGAACCCCGACTCCAAGGGATCCCTTGACGCGTGTCTCACAAACCTATGGTTGTGGTTGTATCGCGGAATCACAGGTCACGATTTCACCCGTCGTAATTCTTTTGCATCACAAAACCCCGAACCCCGATTTTACGATGCCACCTGTCAATGTCTCCCTGGTGAGGCCTGATGCCCTGACACCTGTCTCCCTTTCGTGCTGTCGGGAAATCACGATTCAGGAATTCGTGGTTCCTGATGCACAAGGCCATAGTGCTTGCAAACCCCGAACCCCGACTCTTCAGGGTCTTACGCCACGTGTCCCTGTCCTGATCGACGGTTCAGGCTGATTCGGGAAATCGTCGGTCGCGATTTCAAAGAGTTTGAAACTCTTGTCTCCAGGAAACGCCGAACGCCGAATCTCGATCCCTAGGGATCTCACGCCACACGTCCCTGTCCTGATCGACGTCTCTGATCAATTCGGGGAATCGCGACTCGCGATTTCACGGGGTATGAACTCTCGCCTTACCAAACCCCGAATGCCGAAACCCCGAAGTCCGATGGACCTTAATCCTCCTCGCCTCAGCTTACAGTTTAACTCCCGTGTAACTCCTCCTTGATATGACGATCCTCAGGATTTCGCAGAACTTCACAGGGGTTTCAAACCGTCGATTCTTTTCCTCTTGAGAACTCTTCCGCTGCGCCAACTTCGTCCTGTGCAACTAAAGCAAAGGGTTCTATCCCTCCTGAGCTTGGTCCCTCTTCTCCTCCAGAGACTCTGTACCAATGCCCCACGCTCAAAATTCCCCAACTCTTTAAGTGTTGAGTTCTTCTGGACTATGTGCGCTTCACAAAGACACTGGTCGCGCCATTCTTCTCTCAGGATTTCTACTAAGACTTTAATCCGCCCTGCACTTCACCTGCATGGCTCGAATGACCCAACACGACTCTGGGCAAAGGAGAACAAAGGTTCAACTGCTTAGCCTCCTCAACGCACTCTATGCGGAAGAATTCAAATGCACTCTATGCAGGAATCTCCTGACTTAAGCAGAGAAACAATTGAAACTCATTCCCTCATTCTCTCAGGTTTCGAACCTGATATGCAATCACATATGCAGCATAAAGAAGATAAGCATAAAAAGAAGCAAGCATGCAGAAGCATAATATCAACAACACACATAGATCAAACACATCCATGGAATTGAATCAAAGCCTTTCCTATTAATTCAATATTTGTACATGGGGTTCCTTCACAAGCTCTCTGTTCTGCTCTCTCTTGCTCTTCCTTTCTAATGCTGGATTCTAATCAAATTACACAAGGAGGGTGCCTGTATTCGTTTTCCCTCCTGTAAGATGAAACTGTCTAATCTACAGCTAACCCTATCTACCAGCATTTAAAACAGTTAAATGCCTTCTTATCTATATTACATTACAAGTGTGCTCAGCTTTGAATGCCTTTAGTTAAACGGTGGCGCAACAATACCAAGGTAGAATTCAAAATCTGAAGTTTGCTAGCTTGTCTAGCTGTCTCTTCTTTCTCCACACGTTGTCTCGGAAGATGGAGTCGTCGATGCTCCTGCATCATGAAGTGCCCCCATGGGCCCTTGAAGGAGAGCGTTAGAGCTCCATGCCCCTATACCTAAGGTCTGTAAAGTGGAGTAGGATAGTACAAGGCTTGTACCTGAGCTAGGCATACCGTATGAGAATGGAGGGCCTGTCGCACTCTGTTTAAAAGGAGCAGTGGCCACAGTCAAAGACGAGATCGGACCACTGCTCGAGGTAGAGGAAGTCGATACCATGGTGGCTCGGACCGACGATGGTGGGTTAGGAGGTGGAACACCCCCTATGGTGACAGTCGTAGTGGGAATAGAAGAATTCCCAGAAGAAGTGGCAGCATTCGTTTCCATTACTGCCCGCTTTAAAGGAGACGAAAGGTCCTTTAATAGAGGTTGGTCAGGTGTGGTTTCCTGTGACCCGGTCACTTCAAAAGACCCTTGTTGGTCTAGCTTTCTCCTTAGCGATGGTGGGGGTGGCTCCAGTGTAACCGGTGGCAGGCCAAGAAGCCTTCGTGACTGGAGGAGATCGTGATTCTCCACTGTGTGAGAAGATAAAAGACCCACTAGGGATCTCTATTCGTTCAAAAACAACACACACTAGAAAAAGGTCCCTACAAGATAAAACAGGCAAACACACTAAACTAGTTGGAAGAATAGTTACAACAACCAACACTAGAGCAACTTACCAGTGCAAGTGAAAATCGAACACGGAAGCACCCTCTGGGTATAATCTGAAAAGCATGGCCCGATGTTTTTCCTAGGTACCACGGTATACCCCCACAGTCACCCGTGTATGTCACTAAAAAGATAGGCAACTAGGTTGCCAACGCGCGAACAGTCACCAAGCGGGTACAATCGACAGTCGGGTAGACTACAATGAGCAGGGTATCAAGCCCGAATCCTGTCAAGGGTATCGAAAGCAAGTGGTCTGGAAGATAACTGAGGACCTCAAATGGATTCGAGGCCCACAAAGCTTCGTGGCAAATGCAATCAACGGAATCCAAAGACAAGCATTCTATATGTGTTCTCCACTACGATTGGTCCAACTTTGGAGGGATTATCTCCACTACCTTTCCCCACGCGACCGCATTGTTAGCCCCTGTGTTAGAGGGGGGTCCCAGATAAATTTCACGATACTAGACTTTTGACACTCTGTTGCAGATCCCCGACCCTCTGGCCGAGATCCACACAGGATTGTTCTAAATTCTCCTCGAGCCGAAGCGGCTCCCTCGGATCCCTATTGGAACCTCAAAAATTCGATCCACAAGTCCTCGTGAAAACCTTCCCTGTGCAATTTAACGCTAGGCAGGAGCCTTACATCTCCATGTAACCACAATTGAGCCTTAGCGCAAGCACCTTTCACAACTCGCTAGTTTGTGAGTCGATGACACTCGGCTCCTCTTTCTCCAAATGTCAATACCCGAGATGCGATACGGGTATGGCTCCTCCTTATTAGCGCCTTCCACACACAACCACTGGCTAGGAATAAGTGTCAGCACTACTCGCAACTTAGGAATTTTGCGAGTTGGAGTGTTGAACCCTCGTGCTGCTCCTTTGCGAACCCTTGAGACGTGATAAATCAACAATGGGTTGACTCCTTCCCAGGCGACGTGTGTCCACCACCTATCACTCGCTTCCACTTTTCTCTGGGCGCTTTTTTTTACGCCACCTATCAACCATGTGCCCCCACCTGACGAATGTGCCACTTGTTTTCACGAGCCATCAGCGCTCGTCACTTCGTGACTTCTGCAGTCGAAAAGGAATTCTTTCAAACCCCAAACCCCTAATACGTGATACCACGCGGAGGTTCTGATCCAACGGTTCTCCCGTGGCTTGAATCCAACAGTCTGGATCTCCTTCCCTGCTCCTCGCAACTCAGGACTTTGTGAAACCAATAATTTGGTCTGGCCTCCAAACTCATGAACCCCGAATTCGCGAAATGATCCAACCACGTGGGTTGAAATGAGATCAACGACTCATATTGACCCTAGAATCCTGGGTGGTGGGTTTCACCGGCCTCTAACCACCTTGCAACTCTGTAAGATCCAACGAATCGTGCAACTTCGAAACTTCCTTCATGAAGGCCTCTCACCATCCATATGGATCCTCTCTCGTGCGACCTCCCAGAGGTTAAACTCTGTGCTCCTTCCTTCGGATTTGATGGCTATCGGTCCTTTGCACTAGATCTGACGGCCCAGATTTGTTTCTCTTCCTTGTGTGCTTTCCTGCGTGCGTCTGGACATAGACTTCAACGACCCAGATCTCGCCTCTCCAGCTGATCTAATGGCAGCTGTGCTCCCTCCTGAGCTTATGCTTCTTTCTTCCCCTTAGAATATTTCTTGCTCCAAAATGCCTCGACCTTTGTCTTCTCTATGAAGCCTATAACCTTGGCTCCCGCCTGTATTCTAAGGGATGTTCCTCCTCACTGAACTTTGTTACTCTGAACCTTAAAATGTCTCTATCCCTTTCTCTCTTTGAAGGGATGTGAGTGCCTTCTTCTACAACTTCCTGCTCAAGCACGCCTTGCTGAGCCTACAGGGTGTTCAGTAACCTTGTGAGTTTCTCCTCCTTGGCACTTCTCTTATCTCAGAACTCAATAGAGAGTTCTTCTCGGTGCACTCCTTGCACTCACTCAATGTCCTCCTGGCAGAGCTTCTACAGAATCTTTAGTGACTATGTTTTCTTACTGAACTCAAAATAGAGTTCTCCTCAATGCATCATGTGCATTTACTCAATGCCCTCCTGGAAGAGCCTTTACATAATTCTCAACAATTCTGCTTCTCCTCTCTGTGCTCTCCTCTGCACAGTTTCTCCTTCAAGTTGTTCAAAAACCTTGAGGCTTCCTCCTTGAGTCAATGACTTCCTCCGGTGTGCCCTCCTGGCACGTCTTTGTCTAAATTCCGCAGAATTCAGAAGTGCACTCTATGCACCAGCTTACAGAACCCGCAGTATTCTGTCATGCAACCTCTTGCATGAAGTCACAAAGAATCCAAACCTGGAATCAATGAACCCAACAGACAACGACTTATGTCTATAACTTGCAAATGCAAACTAAACACACATCTACATCATATCATAAACGCATAAAGACATTCATCAACATACACAGAATAACATGCAGGAAAAACCGCTCTGATTGTATTAATATGAAATTCCTTTTTACAATGTGAGCTTGGACTGCAACAGAGTCACGGCTTCTTCTCTTCTCTAACCTATTCTTTGTTCTACTCTTCTCTTCCAACTCACTAACTCCTACAGATACAAAGGATATTTTTTACAAAAGGGGGCTCCTTGAGCGCTTCCCTCCATCTCACCAACTCTCATTAATTTACATTCAATTACATTGAATGGTTGTCTAGTCCGAATCGTATCTAGATCTCAGCCTTACAACCATTTAAGGCAACCTTTATCTAAAGCCTGCGTACATGCATGGGTTTGGCTCTACCAGCCTTACAAACATTTAATACAATTTTTCAAAATTTGGAAAATGAGAGGGCTGCGCCTCTCTCCTTCCATTGAATGCGCGCTTGATGTGTTGGTTGGCTAGTGTGTAGATGGCTTGGAGCGATTCTCTTGCATCATACTCCTCTGCTGTGAAAATTTCATGAGCTCTTGCTCATGAGCTTCCCAGCATCATTGTTGAAATCCACCTGGATCCCAAACAGTTCTTTGGATTTGTCCATCTACTACACTGCTTCGCTGCTACTGCTGCATCTAGTGCCCTACTACTATGACAGGTTCTTCTCTGCTCAACTCCTCCTCACTAGCAGTTTCTGTTGCTGACATCGACATCAACCTTTTGATTCTCTCAATTACCTCGTCCAGTCGATCTAGTGGATAGCTCTCTTTATGCAGTCTCCTCGGCTGCACTTCTTCATCCTTATCAGTGGGCAGATCAACTAGATCCCCCATGCTATTTTCTTCCTCTGTGGCCTCAGCTTTCCACTATGTGAAAAAATTCAGTTCTGTAGTCTGATCACTGAGTCTCTCTCAGCTTTCCCTTCTGACAACTTTGCTTCTGCCAGTTCTCCTGCTGGTGCGTCTCCAACTTCCTCCAGCTTCTCCTCAGACTGGAATTCTAATTCACCTTCTGCTGCAGACCTCAGCGCTGCAGTCATCATCTGTTCAGCTTCTTGGCTGAAATTTCTGAGAGATTCCTCGAAATGCTCCTCTGCTAACATCTATATGACTATCTGCTCATGGCAGTCATCTACTGGCTCTGGATGGTTCAACCAATCCTCCAGCATCTCCAACTCCATCTCCCATGGAGTGAGCATCTTATCTGCATGCTCTTCTTCTGCTACAGCTTCCAGTGCTGTAGTTATCTTTGTTTCATCTACCTAGCTGAAATCTTTGAGCCATTCTTCCGAATTCTCGTCTTCTTCTCCTTCTATTGGGGTATCTCCTGATGTCTGCCCCAATTCTCCTTTCGTGACAGTTTTTGCTAGCTGTCCTTCTTCCTCTGTTGCACCTTCACCCTATGCATCAACCTCCATTCAACTACTTGGTAGGAATATCCGAATTCCTCCAATGGTCATAATACTTTTCTGACCTTCCTTCTCTGTCAGCTCCTCTTGTTGATATGAACTCACCTCTAAGTTCATCTGTTCTCCCTTGCCCACTTGGCAGTATGGGATTTTTCTGCTACCCACCTGACAGTCTATGATATCAGTCGATCCCATATCAGTTCCCTCCTGGAAATTTGAACTTTCAGCACCACCCCCCTGGCAGTATACGAGACCTTCACTTGATCTCTTTCTATTGCCCACCTGGAAATTTGAAAGTCCATCTCTGCCCACTTGGTAGTCTATGATATCTCTAATTGATCTCTCCTCTTCATCATAACTTAGATTTATCCCAGCTTCTGGCTCATAGATGTGAACCATTTCCTGTTCACCTTTGAGGCGTTCAACATGCCTCAACCACCCTATTAATAGCCTTCGATGTCCTTTGGCCAACAATTTTTTGACTGGCCACTTTGCTTTCCTCCTCAGAGGCCATTCATACACCCAATGTGTCTTTGCATCCCGCTGCATTTGCAGTGAAATCTCTTCCATTCTCACCCTTATCTTAGTGAGCTCTTTATCCATCTCATATTTTCTCTGCTACTGATGGTTCTTCTTTCCACTGCATCCATGGCCTTCAGTAGCCATCTTTTTGTTCTTGTCTACCCTCCTGGCAAACTTTTTGTTGTCACTCTGCAACCGTGAGTGTTTCCAGTATCTCCTACAGTCCACCTGACTTTACCATTTGACTGTTGTGTCCCGCAACAACCTTCACCTTTTACTTGTCTCCTACAGGCTCTTCTTCACCTCGCTTCCTCTTTTTCCTGAAATATACGAGAAAAAATCTGCTCTGATACCATAACTACTGCGTATCAGAGTATTGTTTTCTTTTCCTTCTGCCTCCTTCTTCCTACAGTATACAGACAGAGAATCAGGCTCTGATAACACTTGGCATAGACCCCCGATCCTTTGGCCAAGATCTGCACAGGATCATTCTAAATTCTCCACGATCCGAAGAGGCTCCCTCGGATCCCTATTGAAAACCCATAGGTCCACAGGTCCATAGGTCCTCATGAAAACCCGCCTTGTGCAATTTAACGCTAGGCGCGAGCCTTACATCTCCATGCGACCACAACCGGGCCTTAGCGCAAGCACCTTTCACAACTCACTATTTCATGAGTCGATGACCCTCAACTCCTCTTCCTCCAAACATCGATACCCGAGATGTGATACAGGTATGGCTCCTTTTTATTAGTTCCTTCCACACACAACCAATGGCTAGGAATAAGTGTCAGTACTACTCGCAACTTGTGACTTCACGAGTTGGATGTTGAACCCTCGTGCTCCTCCTTTGTGAACCCCTGAGACGCAATAATTCAACAATGGGTTGACTCCTTCCCAGGCGACGTGTGTCCACCACCTGTCACTTGCTTCCACTTTTCTCTGGGCGCTTTTTGTTATGCCACCTGTCAACCACGTGCCCCCACCTAACGAATGTGCCATGTGTTCGTACAAGCCCTCGACACTCGGCACTTCGTGACTTCTGCAGTCGAAAAGGAATTCTTTCAAACCCCGAACCTCCAATATGCGATACCACATGGAGGTTCTGATCCAACGGTTCTCCCATGGCTTGGATCCAACGGTTTAGATCTCCTTCCCTGCTCCTCGCAACTCAGGACTTCACGAAACTAAGAATTTGGTCTGGCCTCCAAACTCACGAACCTTGAATTTGTGAAATGATCCAACGATGTGGGTTGAAACGAGATCAACGACTCATGTTGACTCTCGAATCCTGGGCGATGGGTTTCACCAGCCTCTAACCACCTTGCAACTCTGCAAGATCCAACGACTCTCGCAACTTCGGCACTTCCTTCATGAAGGCCTCTCACCGTCCATATGTCTCCTCTCCTGCGTGACCTCCCAGAGGTTAAAATCCGTGCTCCTTCCTTCGGATCCGATGGCTATCAGTCCTTTGCACTAAATCTGACGGCCCAGATCTGTTTCTCTTCCTTGTGCACTTTTCTGCGTGCGTCTGGATGTAGACTTCAACGACCCATATCTTTCCTCTCCAGCTGATATAATGGCATTTTTTCTCCCTCCTAAGATTATGCTTCTTACTTCCCCTTAGAATACTTCTTGCTCCAAAATGCCTCGACCTTCGTCTTCTATGTGAAGCCTATAACCTTGGTTCCCGCCTGTATTCTAAGGGATGTTCCTCCTCACTGAAATTTGTTACTCTAAACCTTAAAATGTCTCTATCCCTTTCTCTCTTTGAAGGGATGGGAGTGCCTTCTTCTACAACTTCCTGCTCAAGCATGCCTTGCTGAGCCTATAGGGTGTTCATTAACCCTGTGAGTGTCTCCTCCTTGGCACTTCTCTTATCTCAGAACTCGACAGAGAGTTCTTCTTGGTGCACTCCTTGCACTCACTTGATGTCCTCCTGGTAGAGCTTCTATAGAATCTCTAGTGACTCTGTTTTCTTACCGAACTCAAAATAGAGTTCTCTTCAATGCATCCTGTGCATTTACTCAATGCCCTCCTAGCAGAGCCTTTACAGAATTCTCAACAATTCTGCTTCTCCTCTCTATGCTCTCCTCTACACAGTTTCTCCTTCAAGGTGTTCATCAACCTTGAGGCTTCCTCCTTGAGTCAATGAATTCCTTTGGTGCGCCCTCCTGGCACGTCTTTGTCTAAATTTCGCAGAATTCAGAAGTGCACTCTATGCACCGGCTTACAGAACCCGCAGTGTTCTGTCATGCAACCTCTTGCATGAAGTCACAAAGAATCCAAACCTAGAATCAAATAACCCAATAGACAAGGACTTCTATCTGTAACCTGCAAATGCAAACTAAACACACATCTACAAAATATCATAAATGCATAAAGACATTCATAAACATACACAGAATAACATGCAGGAAAAACTGCTCTGATTGTATTAATATGAAATGTCTTTTTACAATGTGAGCTCAGACTGCAACAGAGTCACATCTTCTTCTCTTCTCTAACCTATTCTCTATTCTACTCTTCTCTTCCAACTCACTAACTCCTACAGATACAAAGGATACTTTTTACAAAAGGGGGCTCCTCGAGCGCTTCCCTCCATCTCACCAACTCTCATTAATTTACATTCAATTACATTGAATGGTTGTCTAGTTTGAATCGGATCTAGATCTCAGCCTTACAACCATTTAAGGCAACCTTTATCTAAAGCCTGTGTACATGCATGGATTTGGCTCTACCAGCCTTACAAACATTTAATACAATTTTTCAAAATTTGGAAAACGAGAGGGCTACGCCTCTCTCCTTCCATTGAATGCGTGCTTGATGTGTTGGTTGGCTGGTGTGTAGCTGGCTTGGAGCGATGCTCCTGCATCACACTCCCTAGCTCAAACTCCAATGTTTGATTTAATGGCCTTAAAGAGTTTCTTCTCCAACCTAATTCAAGGCCCTAACCCTAAACTAGTTGGTTGACCCTACAAACATAAAAAGTCTAATTAATTTTAGATTTAGCGTTGATTTTAATGGCTTGTCTTAAGTCAAAGGTTATGAAAGTGAAACTAGTGATGTTTTGAGAGATGAAAAGAAAGATAAACAGAATGCTAGAAACAAAACACTTCTTGAAAACTTCAGATTTTCTCTTTTAAATCCTTTAACCAACTTTTCAAAATAAAATTTTCTAAGATCTTTTAACAACAAACTCAAAACATGATTTCAATCGACTGCGAGCTACTTATCGTCTAAGTAAACCGTCAAGAACTTATGAAAGCAAAGACTTTTCCTGGTTACTAATGCAAACCAACAAGTATTTAACCAAACAAAGAAATAAAATATTTTTTTTATTTTATTTGAATGCTCACAAAGAAAAAAGGAAAAATTTCAACAAGTAATGACCACGGAAACTTCTGGCCTAAGCGAAGATCACAAAGAGTCACTCTAAAAATAACACACAAGAAGATTAAAAAGGACTCTCACACTTGTCTAAAAACCCTATAAAAGGAAAATTTTGAGGAAAACTTCTTAATGAAAAAGGAAGCTATTGTTGCGATCAAACCTACGTTACTAACTGCTATGATAGAGACCAAAAAACCTGAGAGGGATAAACTCTTGACAGAAAAGGATGATTTCCTCTCCTTAAACAAAAATTTTCTCAACAAGCACGTTGTTGATAGTTCAACAACCAGTGTGTGCATGTGATTTGTGTAAGGTCAGAGAGCATGTACATGCATGTAGACCTTATGCAGGCTACGTGTACTTCTGAAACTCTCAAAAATGAAAAGACAAGCAATCAGGCATTGGCAGAGACTACTGGTATTGAGGACCATAATCTCTTGAAGACTCAGAAACTCACTTTGACAGAAAAAAGAAAACAATTCAAAGAAAATTTCATAGAATAAACCAATATGAGGTGGAACTTAAGCTATAAACTGCAAACAACAAATACTAGAATGAGTTCCAGAAAACCCCTGAGAAGGACTACTTCTGATAGGGGAGAGGATCACTGCCTCTCTAAAAGAAATTTTATGAAATCATACACACGACTGACACTTCATCAGCTAGCGTGTACACGTGGGCTGTGTGAAGGTAGGGCGCAGGTACATGCGTGCATACCTTATACAGGCCACGTGTACCTCTATGGGTCCCGTAAAAAAAAATTCAGTCAAGCAAAGAAACATAGATAACTGGTATGGAAGACTAGAATCTCTGTTAGCTTAGACTTTTGCAAAAACTTTAAAAACAAGGAATGAAACCAGTTTTTGAAAGTACCCAAGAAAAAATATTCCCAGAAACCCTAGAGTTCCCCAGTACGATCGCCAATTCTGTTGTGAGTGGGAAATCCCCCTATGGACTAGAACTTAGGGTTTTATCATGCATGCAGAAAAGACCTAAATATTCCTACTTTCTACCATCATCCCAGACCTAATCCCCATTATTCTTAAGAAAATACACAGTTAAGAATATCAAGTGAACATACCTTACTTCTGACGTCTGTTGTCGATCCCTCTTTATGCTTGGTCGCTCTTTGACTGCAAATCTCCTCCCAAGGCTGACCTACATTCACAAAAGACAAACAAAGAAATCCACATGCATTTGATCTACAGATTAATGGGTTAGATATTTAATCAATATGTACACAATAAACAATGAAAACCTCATATGGTGGGACGAGAAAAGTACTTCTTTATTATTAACTTCACTAAAGCAACTTACAATGATGAATCCGGCCATTGCTCCATGAACCTGGTCGTGGGCTCCTCTTTTACTATGCACCAACTGCTAACACACTTGCTTCTCTTCTTCGTTGAAACCACAAAATGGTTGCAGAATCTTGGGCAAAGGGGAATACGAATTTGGGTAGAGTTTCTTTACTATGTTTTTCCTCCTTTCAAATGGGACCCCTAGCCCTTCTTTTATAGGCTAGAAGGAGCTAGGTATTTGGTCGAATGACCGGCCATGCATGGCCGAAAGGTTTAGTTAACTTGCCCAAAGTTGTGTGTTTCGTCAACAACTTTCCTTTTTCCGTGCTTTTGTAGGTACACGCGGGTTGTATTGGGGCAGCTAGCGTGTACACACATGCAATAATGGAGCAGGGCGCGTGGGCCTTTATAAAGGGGGTTTTTAAAAAGAGTTGTTCAATAGTGTTTTGGAAAAGAAGGAGTCTGAGATGGCCTATGCCAGGTAAGTATGTCTGGTGCAATTTAGGGTTATAACAACATGCCTAAGGGAAAATATGTGGAAGCAGGGTCATCCAAGACAGCTGCAGAAGGCAACGCCATGACAAAGAAACCAACACAGTAGGTGAATCCTGATCAAAATACAATGCCACAAAAGAAGGGAAATGCCCCAAAGAAGGATGTGCAGATAGGAAAGAAGGAAAATTCCCAAACACATGAAGAACAAGGAAGGAGGGACAAAACAATGCAGGAAACCCCATCATAAACTACTCTCCAAGAGACACGACCACCCAAATGACTAATCATACATATAGGTGGGCCGCACAATAAGGCCAAGGCCCATACACAAATCCCGGAATACACAATCACTGAGGATGATGTTGATCTTGTCGCAGAGAGGGTAAAGGACGACGCAGTGAAGGAGTTTCAAGAGGCCAAGAACTAAAGAGGAAATATAAGGAACGAGT
>ML793856.1:332308-343075 GCA_009831015.1 Picea engelmannii | reverse complement strand
TCACACCCTTAAATACTTCTTGAGAAGAGTAGGATTTATGACATGATATAAATTATTTATCTATGACACAACCAATTGTGAATCCAACTTAAAAACTAACTTGTAGAGGCCAAGGGGAATGAATTTGGAAATAAGTTCAATGATTGCACTATACTCTACAACATTATTGGTTGCGGGACTAAGGCATGAGCCTTCTAAACTCACAATATTATTAGTGGGAGAACATACCACCCAAGCAATGGAAGCAATGTTCCGAGCGCTACACCTGGTACCATATATGAATTCTACATAGACTGGTGTGACTGATGACATCTACAAATCAAGAACCAAGCATGATAACCGTTTAACTAAAAACCAAGGTACAAAAAATAAAGTCGCTCAAGTACAAAACTTTGGTATACAACATGTTACACAAGTATCACATGGAATTGTTGCCTATCCATAGTACTTTTTTCAAATAGAGCCATTGTGGGGCTCTTGCAAAAGAATCCCTTCATAATCTACTAACTCATAGACTCCCTTTTTCAACGCACACCTCACAATGTAAAGGCCATGCCACAAAGGTTCAAATTTTCCTGCCCCTAACTTATCATGATTTTGGTCATAAAGCAAAACCAATTTTCATTTAGAAAAGACTTGAGAACAAATACTTTTGTCATATTGAGCTTTGATACATTTCTTGAGTCTCGTTGGTGAGAACAACTTCTAGAAATTTCTCATCAAGATAAGTTAAGTAGATGAGACATTTTTCCTCAACAAAGGTATTGGACAATAACTCTACGACTAGTTTCAAAGAAGGGATCTCACATTCAATTGGAAGCATTGCCTCCACTCCACATAAAAGTTGGGATGGTGTGAAATCAATGGTAGTCTTAATCAAGGTTCAATATGCCCATAGAACATAAAAAATCATGAGATTCAAGTCGGTCTTGTTCTTAATGACCATCCTTTGTATCATGGTTTTCAAAACTTTGTTGATATCTTCGACTTGACCATTGGATTGAGGATAGTAAGGGGACAATTTTTCTTATTAAAAACCCAACTTGGAAGCTAATTTGGTTACCATATTATTTTGAAAATGAGACCCATGGTCAGTGACAATTATCTAGGGCATGCCAAACCTAGTGAAAATATGATTGAACACGAAAAGGTTCGATGCAGTACCATCGCTTGAAGAAGTTGGCATAGCCTCGACCCACTTTGTGAAGTAGTTAATAGCCACAATAATGTAGTTGTGACCATTAGTTAAAGTAGGCTTACACATCATAAAATATACCCCCCACTTGACGAAGGGGATGACAGTAACAACCAGGTGTAGAGGAGCAGGGTGAGCATGCATTTTCTTGGTGAATATTTGGTAAGGATTACACTTTTGGACTACTTGGATACAATATTTGAAAATGGACAACTAGAAGTATCCTACACATAAAAATTTATGGGATGTGGCTACCCTAGAAATATGACCACTACATTCTCTAGAATGACATACCCTCTAAGCTTCTTCATGGACTAGACATTGATGCAAAATCAAGTCTACACCTTGACGATAAATAACATCATCAATGACATTGGGTTTGACATTATACAAGGACATATCCATACCAGAGATTATAAGAGTCAATGAGCAATAAGCATTTGTTTGGAAATGACTCATTAACCATAGGTTCCTTAATGTCTTGGGGAACTTCAGACAATAGCTTAGCAAAGGCCAAGGACTTCTTGTATTTAGAAGTAGAAACTTCCAATTCAAACTCTTGTAAGATGACTATCCATTTTGAATACTTTCACCTGATGATTTTTCTGGTCAAGATATGTTGCATCAAGTTGGAGTCTACTAGAAAAATTGTTTTTTTAAGAAGGTTGTAATTCCTGAGACAATGCAAAACATATATTGTTTCCAATGCCAACTTCTTGACATGGGAATAACACGATTCGATAACAACAAGACCCTTACTAAGATAGTAAACCACGCTTTCTTGTTGCAATTTATCCTCTTGGATCAACACCATAGCGATGGTGGATTCAAATGTGATGAGATATACCAAAAAATATTTACTATAGTCTAGAGGACTCAATATTGGGACCGACAATAGAGATTTCTTCAAAGCATCAAAAGAGCTTTGAACTTGGTCATCCCATATGAATGACACATCCTTATTCAAGGGGCACATAAAAACTTTTGTAATCTCCGCATAATTCATGATAAATCATTGTAGGAAGTTTTCCTTCCCTTGCAAACTCTGAAGTTGTTGAATGGTAAGTAGGGGAAGCAATTGAACAATTGCATCAACCTCGAAAGGATCAACCATGATCTCATATATCACATGAATGATGCACTTATGTGGATTCAAATGAATGTTATAATATGGACATTGAGTAAAGATGGCACAAAGATGAGTTGGATAGTCATCCTACCTCTTGGATCAAGTGGCTAAATCATCCATATACACTTTAAAAATAGGTTTGATGTCCTTGAAAGCATACGTCATGGCTCATTGGAAGGTGGCTCTAACAGTTTTTGGACCAAATGACATTTTATGATAGGAAAATGTACCCCAATGATAGATAAAAATGGTTTTGTGTTGGTCCTCCCATTTAATTTATATTTGATTATAGCTTGAGAAACCATTCATGAAAGAAAATATTCCATAACCAACACATTCATCGATGATCCAATCAATGAATGGGGTAGGATAATTACCCTTTGGACAAACTTTGTTGAGGTCCCTGTTACAACAAAATCTAGAACCCCAAAATGTTGTAAAGTCCTAAGCATCGAGGGGCTACTTTGTGCAACTTAGGAAAGCTGCCCACTATCATCTCAGTAGCTCTTCCTCCCTATTTAGGTTGGATGTTCTCCAACTCAAGGGGGGCTTCCCTAAAAATGAGATTCCCAAGGCTATGGAGTGGATTCTCAAGGTGATTTTGTGAAGAGATAGCCTAAGAAAAACAAATGGTTGCAGTGAAATGGAAAATGAATCGAAATGGGAATGATAGGAAAGGAAGAAGAAGGAAAAAGGAAATGGGATGATATGTGACCAGTGCTTATCAATCTAAAGGCTAATGGAGTCACGTGACATTGCAAAATGAATGTTCTTATTCATCACCAACAAGTACTTTAAGGTAGGCTACGAGGTAAAAGGACTAATCTAACACCTTCCAATAACTTAGATAAAATATATAGTTTGATACTTTCATCAACTAATTATGTATCTAAGGTAAAGTTAACTCATTTGATAAATTGAACCTTAAGATGTTTGCTGGAAATTATGATATGAAAACTGGTTTTGGAGGGCTTAATTTGCCACACATCAACTCAACATAAAGGTGTTGTTTTTTAGCTGAATTATTTCCCAATCAACAACTATATATGATAGAACAAAGGTAATAAGAGAAAAAATCAAACAACAAATCAAACAAGAGAAAAAATTCCTCACATTGCTTATTCCTAGAAGAGTAAGGTTCTCATTACTAGGTCTTTATGTTAGAGTGGAAATAAGAAGTTCCTATACTAGATTAACAACAAATGAATAACATAAATAATAACCATACTATAAAGAAACAATACCTCATTATTCATTAATGTTTACATTTTATATACACGGGAGCCTAACACCATCATCTCTAGCTCCAATATTCAATCGCTACTCTCTTTTACAATCATCGAATTGATAATCACCCAATTCCCAATAAAAGGGAGAGAAAATCCTCTTCATATAGAGTGAGTTAAATCTCTCATAAAATAAAATATATTATATTTCTAACTAACTCCATGACAAATAAAAATAATGTTATAATAATGGAGTAGTTAGATCTCTCCTCAATCCATGTTTGATCATGTTACAACATATGGAAAATAGCCTCTCTAGTGTGATTCACCCTCATCCAAAAATAGTAAGAGTATGTAGCAAAACATGCTCATGAAGGGGATGCACCACCAAAAATAGGCATTAAACCAAGTCAAATGCTAAGTGTCCACATGAAATGTGCCCTCCAAGAATGTGCATGCATGTAACCACTTCACATGTGTGAGTTCCAAGGTAACCAACTATGTGGATGAATGTGCTAGATGCCAAGTGGATGAAGCACTCCACAAGAAAAGATGTATTAAAAACCACAAAATAGCGAGTGTACCATCTCCATAAAGCAAATCCAAGGAAACAAGGGAAAATTAGGGTTAGGGTTTTGACCATGCCAAAACTCCATGAAGTAATAATAATATATATATTCAAGAATAGCAAGAAATGTCTCCACAAGTGTGCCCTCCAAGAATATTCCAAATAACAAGAAGCAAACTTCCACATGTGCACCCTCCAAGAATAATCTTCCAAAAATAGCAAGAAGACCAAGTGCAAGAGCATGCTAAGTCACATGTGTGACCCTCCTTATGTGCCACGTGCCTTCCAATAACAACTTCCATAACCATCCCAAATAAAATAATCTTTAATGCCAAGTCAAAGAGGTGAGGGCACTCTCTAATGAAGGTCAAATGATGTCAATTGTAGCTAAAATATCCTTGCAATAAAGATGAGAGAGAACCTAGGAGAGGTGCACTCTAGAAATCTTTATTTTATGTTATGTTGCTTTTAAAGTTTGTTTGTTACTCAAAGGACATGAAGTGAAACTTTTATGTGTTCTAGACTAAAAAATCTATTGAATTTATAAAGAAATAAGTAAGAATGCGAGATGCACTTTTATCTTTTCTTTCAATGAAGCAACACAAATTACAAAAGGGAAAGATATTTCCATTTAAACTTTAAATGCAACATACAAAAGTATCATTCAAATCTATCCAACCATGCAATTTAAAATTTAATCAAACCTTAACATGCACACTTTTTTTATATTTTTTATTTGTGTAAAAATACCTAAAAAGAAAAGCAACTATGCAATTGTTTTACCTTTTCATTTTCGAATTAATGAGCTAAATATGAAAGAATATATATGCACAGGCTAGGAAGAAATAAATTTGCTACTTTCCAAGCAACCAACAGAATAAAAAATGACAATTTAAGGCTAGATTGTTTTTTGTGTGTCACCTACAAGAGGTGGTGGCGGGTTTTTTGGCAACAACTAATGGCCAAAGGAGTATGGTTGTGACTTTGAATTAAGAAACATGTGACCAAATACCATGGTCATGACTTTTTTTAAGACAACTCGCAGTCAGCTATGAATTTCACTGAGAATAGTTGTGAGCGCAAGGTAAAACAAGTGCCAAAAGAAACACTAAACAACCTAGAAACTAATCTAGCTCTGGTTTGCATGCACCTATTAATTTTTGTCAAATAATGCAAAGTCCAATGAAGCTTCCTAAATGAAAAACTAAGAAAAATAAACAAGAAATTTCAAAGTACTCTCTCCAGCGAAGTCGTCGATTCTATTACAAGAAATTTCACTATATATGGCCTAAGCAAGTCCCTCGGTGAATGGGTTAAGTTCACTAACAGACAGAGGGATAGATCCCTATCTAAATTCCCCTAGGGATAAGATGCATATTAAAAATAAATGGTGAAGATTGAGAAGAAAACTTGGTTACACGACGAATGTCCTTATCTTTGGTGTGAGCTCCAATCGATCATATCCTGGTTCCAACTTTGCATCAACATACTTACACACAAAGAAAACAAACATATAATTTCTCATTATTCATTTACCACAATTAATAACATGAATTGACATGCAAATAATAGTCCTAATTTAATATTCAAGAAATTATATCTTTGATCAAAACCTCATTCAAACATGATAAATTACCAATGAAATACAAAGATTTTGAGGGTGGAAAGAAGATAGATCCATATATTCAATAATGAAGAAGTAACAACAAGTTTGATACCTAATTATGGTTTTCGTACTTCCTTCTCTAAAGTTGGAGTCCTCTCCTTAGCCATAAGTCTTTATCCATATGCTAGTATGATCTTGGAACTTATTGAAGTGAAGTATCAAATTGAATGGTTGATCGAACTTCACTCAAGCTCTTATCTCTACCATGAGAATTAATGCCTAACCCTTTCTTAGCAAGGATGTACTAATGACCAAAGATATTTTGCTAAATATTTCTCCGACATAATGGTGTTAATATTTCTCCAGCACAATGGTGTTTTCATTTGAATCTCCTCCTCTTTGCCTTGGTTCTTGAATTTATAAGATGTGTAGGTGATAAGATCAATGATGCATGGAATGCATGATGTGCATGTGTGAGCTATGCACAATCCCAACTTGTAGCTTTACCTTTAACAACTTTTAGATTTCCTTGCATTTTTTCTATTTTCAAAGCATAAAGAGGCAATCACAGTTTTTCCATTGAAATCTAGCGGCTGGTCATGTTTATCCCTAAGAAAAAGCACAATGATTTGTGGTTGTCACTAGGAACAACTACAGACTATGTGCTATTTTGAGGGCAAAACTCATACCAATGTGTCACACTTTGGCATAAGGATGCATATCTTCTCAACTCAACTTTATTTGGTCTAGGGTTCCAAATAAAAGTATAACAAATGGGTTGAATCCCTCTTATCAGGAGACTACATGGTCCCATCCTTGCAATATTTAGGATGTGAACTAGGGATCGCATCTCAATACGGTCTTTCCTCTTATTAGTTCTAAGCTTCCAACTTTATTTGGTATCCATTGAACTTGAAATTTGTTGAGGCATTATTGTTTCTCAAGAGGAGGTAGGTTGATGCCTTTAAACCTCAAAAGAAGAAGATCTAACATATTTGGATTGAGCATGCTCCAAAGTAGGAACTAAACTAGGGGTGGGAAGCTTGTCAGGTAAAGAGGATTGGGTTTCCACTAAACCCTCCTTACTTGCATGTTAGTAAAAAAACTTAGAATGCTCTAGAATTTTGGAGAGGAAAATCTTGAATAAGGTGATCCTATGTTTAGCATGTCAAGCAATCATTAGGAATATTCATATATCAAAAAACATTTGTCACACTCTATCCCTAATGAAAATGAGATGAATAGAGGAAGATTTTTCTTTAAATCAATCTTTAGATAAACACATAGATTGGCCTTGAAAAAGTTATGTCAACCATAAGAGATTAAAATCTTACTAAACCTCTAAGCAAATAAATCAACGAAATGACATAAATTAGCATAGAGCCTAAATTATTGAATCCACATAAGATAGTTTTCCTAGAAGATGAATCATTGGAATTGAAGTTCAATCTCCAAAATTACATACATGCTATAGAACTTGCAATATTCCACGTAACATATTGAAGCACATTATGAGACGGGGCATCAAAGTTAAACATAATCATAAATATTTAAATTCAATATCCTTGTATCAATGAGGTACATTTCACTTCCCAATTCAATACATGTCATTTATTAAATGCATCATCATATGTCATTTTACAAAGGAAGAACAAAATCACCCCTTTATGCTTAAGATTATTCCTGCCTTGTCCATACTCCTTATTGTTGCTTATTAAAAAAAAGTAAAATGTAGTACAACTTGAAGAATTTGAGGTTTTTGCAAGATCCTACGAATCCTTCTTATAGTTCCTATTGTGTAGCTTTCGTTGTAATTTATTTATGGATACATGTGTTTTTATGATCTTTATTGTTACACTTTCTTTCTTGTAAATATTAATCATATTAATCAATGTGCATTAGTGTAATTTGAAGAATTTGTAATTATGTAAGGAAAAATATGGGTCATGACATTTTTTATAATTGTTACTAGTGATATACTAGTAAATTTGATATGTATTAAGTGATTTTGTTATCGATTACTAATATAAGTATAGTTTATGGACAAACATATAGAATTAGTCTACTACTATGTCAATATAAATGTGTAATATATATTAATATTTAATTTTATTTTAGTAATTATATATAATCATTTTAACATAAATGTGTAATACATATTAGTATTTAATTTGATTTTAGTAATTATATATAATCATTTTAACATTCTTTAACATGTTAATTAGGATGATTCATATTGAATTAATTTTTCATGCATTTATGTTTTATGGTCAGATAACTTACTACATGTATTAATAGTAAATTCGATTTTCCGCTTTGATATACATCAAAGAATCTATATTAATAACTGCCATTGATTTGTATACATTTTTTTTTATGATCAAGTGCTTTCAAGAATTCATTTGGGCCCTAAAATTAATTGAGATTCAACATAATTTCCTAGGAATGCCTTTATGAAGAGTTGATCTCGTGGTTACACTATCAAAAATATTAGTCTGGTTATCAACTTTATACTTTCCTTACATTCAATAAAGTGGCTATCGAATTCCTAAATGTCACAACATCACCACTTTGGAGATTTATGGTTTTTCATTTAGAGCCATAAGTAGGATTAATGCTATCAACTTTCAAGGGTAACATGGTTACCAACTTGACAAGAACCTTTTAGAATTCTCATTTTTATAGATGTTGCATTTAGTGTATGATTTTACCCTCATTTTGAAAAGTGGTGCTATCGATAGCATAATTTTTCTCAAAGTTAAAATTCACCTTCTTACAACCATGGCGTTAACATCCTCATCATGTTGCTAACAAAAACCTTAAAATAAACCCCTGAATCATAAATGGTGGTAACAAAAGCGCCATTTTTTTCCAAGGTTAAAATTGTAACTCCTTTAAAACCGCAAACTTAACAATCAATACCGTTACAACCAAAATCTTCAGATTAACCCCCAAATCAAAAAGTTGTGCTTCCAATAGCATGTCCTTTTTTTCGAGGATAAAATTACTACTTTTTTAAAATCATGGCTTTGACAAATTGATATCCTTTCAACCAAAATCTTAAAATTAAACTCTAAATCAAATCTTCAAATTAACCCCCAAATCAAAAAGTTGTGCTTCCAGTAGCATGTCCTTTTTTTCGGGGATAAAATTACTACTTTTTAAAAAATCATGGCTTTGACAAATCGATATCTTTTCAACCAAAATCTTAAAATTAACCTCTAAATCAAAAGTAGGTGTTATCAATAGCACTCACTTTTATTTCAAGCTTAAAATTGAAAAAAAATTGAGACCATGACCTAAAAGCTCGATATTGTTGCAAATAAAATCATAAAAAAGAAAACTAAAAAAATAAAGGAAGAATAAATAAAAATAGAATGAAAAAACAAAAAGAGGGAAAAACTAGAACGGGATTTTTTTTTTTGTATTCTTATCAATAAAATAAGCATTTTAATAATAATAAATGAAAAAATAACATTAAATACAAATTTAAGGGAAAAAATACACATTAAAAAATGAAATTTAAAAAGAAAAATAGAAAAATAAATGAAAAAATCAAATAGAAAAAATAATAAATGAAAAAAATAAGACAAAACATAGAAAATGTGAAAAAATAACAAAATTGAATTGGGGGAGATTAAAATAGAATGAAAAAACAAAAAGAAAGAAAAACTATAATGAGATTTTTTTTTATTCTTATCAATAAAATAAAATAAAATAAGCATTTTAATAATAATAATAATAATAATAAATGAAAAAAAAAACATTAAATACAAATTGAAGGGAAAAAATACACATTAAAAAATGAAATTTAAAAAGAAAAATAGAAAAATAAATGAAAATAACAAATAAAAAAAATAATAAATGAAAAAAATTAAAACAAAACATAGAAAATGTGAAAAAATAACAAAATTGAATTGGTGGAGATTAAAATAGAATGAAAAAACAAAAAGATGGAAAAACTAGAATGAGATTTTTTTTGTATTCTTATCAATAAAATAAAATAAGCATTTTAATAATAATAATAATAAATGAAAAAAAAAATTAAATACAAATTTAAGGGAAAAAAATACATATTAAAAAATGAAATTTAAAAAGAAAAATAGAAAAATAAATGAAAAAAACAAATAAAAAAAATAATAAATAAAAAAAATTAAAACAAAACATAGAAAATGTGAAAAAATAACAAAATAGAATTGGGGGAGATTGTGATTCTCCCTCCCTCCCAACACCCCATGAAATTTAAAAAGAAAAATAGAAAAATAAATGAAAAAAACAAATAGAAAAAATAATAAATGAAAAAAATTAAAATAAAACATAGAAAATGTGAAAAAATAACATAATTGAATTGGGTGAGATTATGATTCTCCCTCCCTCCCAACACCCCATGAAATTTAAAAAGAAAAATAGAAAAATAAATGAAAAAAAACAAATAGAAAAAATAATAAATGAAAAAAATTAAAACAAAACATAGAAAATGTGAAAATAAAACAAAATTGAATTGGGGGAGATTATGATCCTCCCTCCCTCCCTCCCAACACCCCCCTCCTACCACTTAAAGGAGCGAGCCTCTCCCTTAAAACTTTTTTAAGTTTTCTTCTTTTTATGATTTCGTTTGCGACAATAACAAGCTTTTAGGTCAAAATTTAAAAAAATCTCGCAATTTTTAACTAAAAAGAAAAGAAAAACATGTTACTGATAACACCTCTTTTGATTTGGGGGTTGATTTTAAGATTTTGGTTGTCGGGATATTAGTTGTCAAGGCCATGATGTCAAAATTATTGTAACTTTATCCCTAGAAAAAAGAGGGGGGCGCCTCTAGGAGCACCACTTTTTGATTCGAGGGTTGATTTTAATATTTTGGTTGTTATGACACTAGTTAAACCCTTGGTTTTAAAGGAGTTGTAATTTTAATTTCGAAAAAAAATGGTGTTGTTGTTGGTGCCACTTTTCGATTAGAGGGTTGATTTTAAAGTTTTTGTTGACAACATTATGAGGTTGTTAATGCCATGGTTGTAAAAGGTGGTAATTTTACGCGCCACC
>ML793856.1:299278-332294 GCA_009831015.1 Picea engelmannii | reverse complement strand
ACAAAAAATAGTGCTACTGATATCATCACTTTTTGAAATGGCAGTTGATTTAGTGTTTTTAACCAAAAAATATATGGATTTTAACTGCTAGAGTTCTCATTCTGATATCATAGTTCTCATCAAGTCGATAACTATGTTGGGTAAAGTGGATTCAAGAAAGTAGCTTTATTGGTAAGAGATATGAAATGTATTATTTAATGTTTAAAGTTAAAAATAAATTTTAATTATTTACAAGTTAATTGAATTCTTATTTATTTATGTTAAATGCACAAACTTATTTGTAGTTATAATAGTGATCACTTACAAGTGATTTTGAAAGCATCAATCTTGCATGTTGGAAAAAATAGATTCTTATGATCAGATTCTTGTTAATGGAAAAATTGGGGCAAAAAATAATCAATTATTGATTTGTAATGTTGTGGTTAGAAAGCTAACATATCAAAAAAATAATTTGAATTGAGTGATTGTAAACATTTATCAAGTGCCACAAGCACTAATTAATCACTTGTAGATACATTTAAATGAATAAGATAGGATTTTGGATTTGTTCTTGGATTCATGTAAGATTTATGATATAATAAATATAAAGGTACACTTTAGTTTTATCATTATTAAGTTATGTTGTTTATACTATTTTACTTAATTTTTTTTCTCTATTTAGTGATTAGGTACAATATTAACATGTTACTTAAAGAAATGATGAAATTGCATATCCATTGAAAATTACACACTATAATACAATTTTATTAAACAAAGAATCAATGCTATTAAAGTTCTTCTAAATGAAATGCAAAAAATGTGTTTGCAAAGAATTAATGTTGAGATGAAATGCAAAAAGTGGCTTTGAAGAAAGGAGATTTTAGTGCATCATATGTGAAACAAATGTCAAAGGAGCCTCAACAACTATTGAAAGTGTTGTTTGGAAAATGTCAATTTTGGACAATTTATAGACCTATAAGATCCAATTAAGGTGCAAAATAATGTTCAAGTAAAATATCAAACTCCTAAGGTTGAAGATGTGTTTGTTGAATGTGATGAATTTGACATATTAAGCGTTATTGATTACTTATAATATGTATTTGAAGAAAATGCTATGTTTAACTATTATTGATAAGTTATATTTATAATGTTTTGGACTTACATATTTTATATTATTTTATATTAATAATATATATATATATGATTTTTTTTTATCGGGGTAGCAAGTGCAAGTGGGGTCATTCTTGACCCCGGGGGGAATATTGAGACAAGTTTTGCTTGGAGTCTAGAATACACCACCAATAATAAAGCAAAAGAATATGCTCTCCTTAAAGGAGTCCAACTAGTCAAAGAGAATCAGATCGAACGCATCATCATTATTGGTGACTCTATGAACACCATAAGAAGTATCATTAAAGGGACTCTACCTAGGGATTCTCAAATCAACAATATAATAATAAAAAAATAGATATTTGATAAGCGACATCCCCTAAGTTTTCTTCTGGAACGTCACGAGGGAGAATAATCAGTTGGTCGATTCACATTCCAACCTGGCTACATCAATCCAAAAAGGGACCATCGGGATTAATGGGAGATCATCCCATCACCCAATGCCATAATCAATGCAAGTTCATTCACATTCAATGCATGCCATCTGGGTGTCACACCCACAAAGGACGCAAGTTGTCAAAGAAGTGGTGGCCTCCTCCATCACACAAGAATCATCAGCCAAGTCTCAACATCAAAAATCCATAGTATAGTTAGCACATGAGCAAGGTGGGATATCTCGGTGAGAGTACAGTTCAGTTACAGTTCTATCTCCTTTGTTCATGTGGGTATCAACATATACGATGGATGTAGGGTATACTATAGTATTCATACAATTCAACGACCTGATCACCATCATGAGAGTGTGTAGTTTATCCAAAGCGTATGAGAATTCTCCCTACATGCATAGGCACATATTTGAACACCTAGGGAATTGAAGTGCCAACATTCATGTGCATAGTGTAATTTTGGGTCCATCCATTGCTTGGTTTGAAGAGGAAGGTGTCGATTCACGACAGACTCAAGGGTATGCAGGTTGGCTTTGTTAAATTTAGAGAAACTATTAAGTTTTTTTTCAATTTACTAGACAATAATAGCATATGCAGGATCACTGAGAGAAACACAATCACAAGATACACAACATTTATCCTGGGAAACCCTCATGGGGGAGAAAACCCAAAAAAAACTTCCTTAATATAGATAGTAAGTACAATGCCAAGACAATAAACCAAAACAATAGAGAATATCCAACACTGAGCAATGTGCCTCTCTCTTCCTTCTTTCGGCAACTGACAACTGGAGTTTCCTTCAAACTTGCACACTAGATGAGTGAGCTGAGTGAGTGAACAAATGAGGCGCTAGCCTCCTTTATTTATACTAGATGGCAGGCATTGGAAAGGTGTCTCTTCACTGGGCAGAGCCGACTTCTCTTCTCAGTGGTTAAAACCACTTTAATTAGGCCTGGGCGACGAATTATTAATTAGCATAATATATTTAGGGTTTGACCCATCCACAAAAGGGGATTTGGTCAAGTACAAAGACCAACATGATCAATCCAAAAAAGGGGATTGATCTGATGAATAATAACTCAATAATAAATAGAATACTCTTTGCAGTTACAATATTTCAACACTCCCCCTTAACAAGAAGAGTATTCTACAACATCATTAGGAGAGAGAGAGGGAAGCGACATCGACAACATATGGAACACTGACTGGCACATCTATAAATCATCGAAAGTTTTTCTCTGGCTCGTTTGGTGGTAGCAACGGTAGCACTGGGTTTCGCGTCTATGATCCATCTCCCCCTTTCTGGTTCTGACTCAGATTTGGAACCAACATCTGATTCATAGGATTTCACCTCAGTCACCGACGACTGCTTCGAGCGGAAATCAACAATGTTATGCCAGGGGCTCCTATGGAATTCACACCACTTCCAATTATCATTCTTTGTCTTTCTGTTGTCCTTATTTTCTTGCGGCCTGGACTGGTTGTCCTTAGGTTTTCCATATTTTCTCTATCCTTTGTTTTGCAGGTTGGGGCTGCCCTTTCCTGGCTTTTGTTGTGAGGGGTTACCAGGCCCAAAATGTCACTTCTTTTGTTTGAGATTCTGCTCGATTTTGACGACATATCGGTAGGCCGCGCCCAACGATGAGATGTCTAGAAACTCCATTTCATCCTGGATGTATATATGCAGACCACTGCGATACTTGAGCACCATATGTTGCTCAGAATATTTGATACCCAGCTTGGTGCGCAAGGTATGGAAGATATTTGTGAACTCAGGCACCACTTGGTATCTTTCCTACCGCATCGTGGTCCATTTTGTGTACAGGTTGTCATAACTTCCAACGGGGTAGTATTGTTCTTTAATAGCATCCCTGAAGGACTCCCAAGTGACTGCGATTGTAAATAATGAGGGTTCCTTTGTTTCCTTTTTCTCACAGAAAGTTTCCCACCAATCTTTGACATGGGGGACGACTTTGAGGAGCGCAAAAGTAATATTTTCTCTATTTGAGAAGTTATGGACAAAGAAATACCCTTCTAGCAGATTCAACCATTTGTCTACCGCATATGTGTCTATCTGAACTTCAAATATAGGAATATCGAAGTTGATTTGTACCTTGAAGGGGGCGGCGCCTCCGTTTGAGGAAGATGTGTCGCATGTTGGTAGCCGCCGAAAGATTTGCGCAAAAATATCCATCATCTCGTTCCTCTATTGCGTGAGGGATTCCTCGAGAAACATTTTGAAGGGATCTCATGTCCCATCGTCTTTCTTTTCTTCTTCCATGAGAGGTCGTTTGGGCATGCAAGAGATTTTGTCCTCAAGAGAAACAAGCTCGAGACCCAATTCTTTGTACGCTGACCTCGTTGGGGACATGCATTGAGAACGACAAGGAGAAGATTGCTCTGATACCACTGATCCATAATATATTTGCAGAATGAAATGAATACAGATTATTATCAAAAGATGATTAACACAGAATAACAGATATGCAGTAAAATTGGTTTCTATTCAATAAGGAAATAAGCTAAAACTGTAAAATGCAGCAGAAACAAGCTTATTAGAAAGCCTAGAATGGTGGCGGCTTATCTCTGAGAAGAGATGTGACGGCTGCGCTCATTCGCAAGAAGATCATTACAATGAGGCTTTAAAGGCCTTTTTACAATAAACAGGAATTTCAAAAACCCTAGACATCCAAAAAACATAACCCTGGGAGATGAAGCACCAAAAGTCATGTGGGCCCCGTTTGGGTAAGTTAGTACATCAACTTCCTGGGGTCGTAACTTTTGCATACGATCTCTGTTTTAGGTACACAATAGCCCGTTGGAAAGGTCTATCCAAGGACTATACATTTTGCTACTATCTATAAAATACCTTTCTAACTGTGTCGATCCCTAAAAAACGTTGTTTAGGGCCTCAAAATGACCCCGCAAGTCAGGGACCCGAAAACTAGGGAAAAAATTGCCAAAATGATCCAGTTGGAATAGGTGGGAGGCCACCGACATCCATTTGGATCATAGATAATAATAGCCTATGCAGGATCACTGAGAAAAACACAATCACAAGAACACAACATTTATCCTAGGAAACCCTCATGTGGGAGAAAACCCAACAAAAACTTCCTTAATATAGATAGCCAATACAATAAACCAAAACACTAGAGGATATCCAACACTAAGCAATGTGCCTCTCTCTTCCTTCTTCCAACAACTAGCAACTACAATTTCCTTCAAAACTGTGCACTAGATGAGTGCGCTGAGTGAGTGAACAAATGAGGCGCTAGCCTCCTTTATATATATACTAGCTGACAGGCACTAGAAATGTGTCTCTTCCCTGGGTAGGATAGACTTCTCTTCTTAGTGGTTAAAACCACTTTAATTAGGCCTAGGGGCTGAATTCTTAATTAGCACAATATAATTAGGGTTTGACTAATCCACAAAAGAGGATTTGGTCAAATACAAATTCCAACGTGATCAATCCACAAAGGGGATTGATCTAATGAATAATAACTTAATAATAAATAAAATACTCTTTGCAGTTACAATATTTCAACAGGTTTCGTTCTACCCTTAGGAATTGGGAGGAACACACTGAAAATAGAAGCTTGGAGCTGAAGTATCAATAATTATATGCAAGGAACGTTGTAAGTAGGTCAATTGCGATTTTTCAGGAAATTGAAGCAGGATCTCCAAAGGCTCGATGGGATGGTCTTACTCCTCATCTGAAATCTAAAAGCAGGCATGTAACACCCATGTTTCCCCCAACTTGTAATTAATCATAAAATAGGATTACCATGCTAAGGCATGTGGACAATGTAATTGTATTATTGTTAAACTGCCCATAACTGACTATTGGGGGGTGAAGCCTTGAAGTACGAGCCATGATATCTCTAGAGGAAAGAAATCAGTTAATAAAGAAAGGACCAGTGGTTGAATCATCAACCACCCCCATGAATGGAAGCATGGTCTAGCTGCAGGAGGTCATCTTGAAGTACCACAGATACCTGCAAACCCGAGCTTCCTTCTAAAAGAAGGAACAAGACAGGTCAGAAACCTTCCAGAGGAGGGAAGGTAAGATACATACAGAGACACATCAAGAGAAGAGAAACGGGGGGGACGAGAGCACAAGCTCATAAGGGAGATGTGAGAACCCAAAGGAAGTGCCGAGAACATGTCCTGAAGGACCCGAATGCGGGCTTGAAACTGAGGAAGCATCTGATAAACCTCGCAGGGTCGTTGTGACAAAGAGAGTTTCTTTGAGACATGGCAGAAATTCCCTAGTGATATCATGGCTTGGCACGGGGGTGGCCAGAGTGCTAAGAATGAATTCCTCTTAGCCTATGGTTGGGTGGAAAAGTGCACACCCACAGTCAATTGGTTGGATGCAACTTGTAATAGATAAGTATTCTCATACCCTGTGAAATTAAGTTGTAATTATGTAAAGAAATGGGATATATTGTGAATGACCTAGGGATGTGTATGTTTGCTTAATGGTTATACTGTATCCCTTTATTCTTGTTTAAATTGTGTATTTAAGAAAGTATAGATTGGACATGTTTTGTATTCATAAATGCTTGCGCCCTGTGGTGGCTTAAGATAGATTCACGAACTGTGAGTTCGTCGACCTTGGGCACAGTTTCATGTATGCATGTCGACACTCTTAGTCGTTATGAGTCCCTTAGAGGAGGGAGTCTATTAAAGCTTAGGAGAGATAGTGCACATATGCATAGGCTCTTTGTGAGGTAGGCAGAGACCTAGAATCACTTAAGTTCTAGAGTTGGCGAATGAGTGTAAGGGGTGCGTGTAAGGATTCTTCCAAGCGTTAAGTTCAAGAGAAAACTCTTAAGCCTTTCAGAGCTAACAAAGCTCATGAAGAGTAGCAAGGCTGAAGTATAGAAAGGGAAGGTTCCCTTGTTTGGAGGAAGAATAGACAAAATCTGTTCGGAAGAAGCCACGGTCTGTTGTGACCATTGGATATGGGAAAGAGCATGGGAGTTAACCCTTGGAGTCATTCGAACTTCACGAGTCCCGAAGTCCCGAAGTCTCGAAGATAACTCTGAGCCTTAGATCTGAGGATGCCCAGGAACCATCCCAACCGTCAAATCTAGGAGGTAGACGATATT
Source organism: Picea engelmannii (assembly GCA_009831015.1). Lineage (NCBI taxonomy): Eukaryota > Viridiplantae > Streptophyta > Pinopsida > Pinales > Pinaceae > Picea > Picea engelmannii. Next base: position 325,642 of record ML793856.1, on the reverse strand, counting down.
CAAGTCACTAGAACTACCCATGACTTAAGAAACTGATAGCAGAGATGGATGCGATACGCTTAACGGGAGGAGAGGCCATCCCGGTCGTCGGATCGAATCAAATACTCACTGGAGTTACTGAATCAAACACCAGCCACTTGATTTAATCGACGGATGGGAATCATTGTGGAGTACGAAGGTGAATTTAGCGGACCTGCTAGTTCACGGCCTGCAATCAACCCACGTCGTTGATCTCGTTGGGGATGGATGATCAATGACTAGGATTTGATTAGAGTCGAGTGAGCACTTCTCAGATTGCGGAGGTGGGACCCCATAATTACTGTGAATCGTCGATCGTTGTCGACCTTTGATCTGAGTTTGATGAGATCCCTGAAACGCAAGGAGTGTGTGGGAAATATAAATCCTCAAAGAGATCAAGATCATAAGAGATAACACTTTCAGGCGTGCAGATGAAGTCCAAGAGACAGACCCGTAGGAGAGGCAAGGGTCGAGTCCTTTGAACCCTTAGTAAATCTTCTAAGTCGGAAGATATCAGAAGCTCAGGAGGAGGAGCGACAACAACTGTCAAATCGGTTGCGGGGAGAAGCCTTGACCATTAGATTAGTGTCCAGGGAAGCAGAGGAGAAGCGCTAGGAAGGAACATATCCTAACCATCGGATCTGAGTGCAAAGGGATGTTAGTCGTTCGATCTAAGGTAAGGTGCATGAGTTTTAACGTTGGTGTGCACGGGAGGGTTGACTGGCCAAGGTCCTGAACTCTTGAAGTGAATTGGGACCTTTCATCGCCAAGAGGGACAAGTGGCGCAAGATCTAAAACTCTTGAGCGAGAACTTGTGGTCAAGGAAAGAGCGGAATCGCCGAAGACCCAAAGTAGATCCTGACCATTGATCGCTAGGAGACATGTGTCAGCAGATCAGTAACTCCGGAGAAATCACTTTGAAAGTTTCAATCGAGAGTTGAAACTCCCGAAGCCCGGAGAGCCGGAGAGCCAAAGTGAATCTCAACCGTCAGATCCAGAGGGCACGTGGCGACCAATCATGAACTCCGGGTGAAAACATTCCGGGAGAATGCGATGGATAAGAGTTTGAAATTGTTGAAACCCAAACAGTCGAAGCAGCTGGGAGTCATCGATCTGAAGGAGGACACATGTCATCAGATCGTGGACTCCAGTAAAACCATTCCAGGAGAAACAAAGATTGAGGAAAACTGAGATCTGAGATCTCCGAAGGCCAAAGTCCCGAAGGAAACAAGGGTCATTGATTTAGAGAGGACACGCGTTAATAGATCGCAAGATCCAGGTGAATCGCATCGGGGTTTCAGTTGAGAATTGAGATTCCCGAACCCCGAAGACCCGAAGTGAATATGGACAGCCAGATTCAGAGGGACACATGGCGACAGATCATTAACTCTGGATAAATCTGTTCGAGAGTTTTCGGTTGAGATTTGAGACTCCCAAAGTCCGGAGAGCTAAAGAGCCGAAGTAAATCTCAACCGTCCAATCATCCGAAGTAGATCTCAGTCGTCAGATCGTCCGAAAAGTAAATCTCAAGCATCAGATCATCCGAGGTGAATCTGGACCGTCTGATCCAGAAGAGACGTGGCGTGAATATGTGGATTTCAGGCAAAGGCCTGAAGCAAACGTTGATCGTCGAATCGTTCGAAGTAAATCTGGACAGTTAGATCTAGAGGATAGGTGGCATGAATTTGTGGATTCCAGGCAAAGACCCGAAGTAAACGTCGACCGTCGGATCGTTTGAAGTAGATCTGAACCGTCATATCCGGAGAACACGTGGCGTGAATCTGTGGACTCCGGGTAAAGACCTGAAGTAATCCTTGATCGTCGGATCAAGTGGATTATAGCCTTCGGATAAAATCCATTGGGAAAAAGGGTGAAGTTTGAGATTTGAGATCTCAGAAGTCCGGAGACCCGAAGGAGATCTTGACCGTTGATCGAGAAGAGGGCCACATGACTGTTGATCTAGTTGAAAGGTCAAACACTCGAAGTAGATGCAGGGTCATTGATTTAGGAGGAAAGGTGTCTGCAGATCATCAACTCCGAAAGATTGATGTATGGAGGAAAGCAGGGTTTGAGATTTGAAAAGTTCGAAGTCTGAAATCATGAAGGAGATCACATCCGTTGATTTAGGAGGGGAATATATGAACCGTTAGTTCAGACAGTACCATTAAGTTCAGGAGATCGACGGTCCCGTAGCATTTCGGGGATCGGAGGTGCGCGGACTTTAAAAAGTTGAGGGCGGGCCGCAATCCAAACCCCAGTTTTCAAGAAAGGACACATGGAGGCTCAAGGTGAATTGCGAGGCGAAAAGTAGTTTGGTTTCAAACCAACCTTGGTCGCGCTCGCTATCGCATGGTTATGTAAGGCCACTGCCCAAGGTCATATCAAGGAAGGGGCTTATCAAAAAAGGAGTTAGCTCCCAGACTCTGATATTTCATAGGCGCAAAGATGAAGGTCGCGGGTACCATTAGACCTACACCTAAAAGTTGAAAGGGTTTGCGTTTAATTATAGAGCGAGACCATCAGGGTCTCAGAGATTCCTTTGGCTTCAGAATCAGAGATCCTTGACCGAGAGGTCGGACTAGTACCCCGACTTTCCAAATTAGAAACCATGAATAGAGAATTTGTCCTGTAAGGAGGACAAAAAATTGTATGCCCCGTCGTGGGTGTGTTACAAGGCAGAAGCGCATTGGTATCAATTGGATTTACCAGGAATTTGAATTCCTTTGTGTTGGCACAGGGGCAGACCCAGGGTTCAACGCTACAACAACGCACCAAAAAAACCCTAACTACCAGCCCTTTCGACAACACTTGTGAAGTAGATGAAGTCTCACCTGAGGTAGAGGCAGGGGTGGTTGCAGGACTCGGATGTATGCAACCTTAGCTGGGACACCGATCTGTGATTACAACACCTTAACAGAGCACTTAGCAGTTATAGTTCACAGTATTCACTTTGCAGAGAAAACCCTAATTACAGAGCAACGCAGTATTCAACCAGATCTAACATATAGACGCACTTAGCATAAGGGAATAGATCAAATCTAAAATTTATTCACATTACTAAGCACTAAGCTACTATATCAAATGCATATAAACATACATTACTGCATTAATGATATGGACAATAAACAGTCACAATTCACAAAGCAGCCATAACAAAACATATACGTGGTTCACCCCCCAGCCTGGGGCTACGTCCACCAACTCTTCTTCTCTTTTATTATCTTCGGTCAATCAGCTACATGAACAGAGCATCAAAATCCTACTCCGCATGTGGCAGGAGATCTGTGCGCACTTTGCTAGATCCTCCTTCCCCGAGCTAGGTCACAGCATAGAGCCTTTACAGAGTCTCTTACAGTCACTTGCACTTAGCTCTACAAGTTCTCAAAATAGCATGCACGAAGCATTTACAATCTATACTTAGTACTTAGCACAGTACCAAAAGAAACCTTCTCTCCTTTCTTACATTGCCTAGACTTCTATTTATATATTACAAAAAGGGCCTAAACATGGGTAACCCCATGGGCTGACATCCCCATACCCATTACATAAGCCCAAAAATCCCTAAAAAGGGGCTGAGATCCCTTGATCTCCGCTTCGACTTGCGCTCTGCCTTCGAGAGCCTGTCAAAGTCTCAAAAGTAAGTCAAACATGACCAAGGATCCTTAAAACTTGGTCAAGGGCCAACAAGCCCTCAACACTCACCTGTGACTCGTCTCGAGTCACTCTAATCTAGGTAGCTCTGCTTCAAAATCCTTGAGCTTGGCTCAAGATGCTTCGACCCGTTGCTGCACCAAGGCCTCATGCTCGACGAACTCTTGGATAACTACTTCGCTGACAAGTCCCTCTAAGCGTTGTTCAACTGTAGTGACGACTTGTTCTAGTTCTTCTCCTCGGCCTTCAATCTCTACGAATAGTTGGCAAGCCTCGTCCTGGATTGGTTGGAGCCTCTGAGTCACTTCCATGACTTTTCTCTGAATGGTGTGGACCTGTTGTTGGGCAGTGCGTTGCTCTTGGGATCGCTTCATCCTCTCGACTATTGACAGGGGATTTAACTGTGCATGTATTGTTTCTGCTTGTTGCTTTGCCTCCTGGAGCTATGACTCTAGTGCCTTCAATTCAGGATCCTCAGTGAGTCGCTCATAAGTCTGGGCATTGCGATCATTTATCTGTTTACATTCCATGGTGAGGGCCTTGATTCTCTCAACCGTGCTTTGAGCAATTGCTTCTCTTTGATCTCGTACATCCTGCGAAGTGTTGGGCACTGTTTGTAGCTCCATATCTGTGATTCTCTATTAAAGTTGTTGGATAGCTTCCGCAAGATGTGCTACTTGATGCTCTACTAGTTCTTCCACTTTTTTCTCTAAGCCTGTCACAGAGCGAAGTGCTCTGCTGACTACTTCTTTGACTTCGAACTGCTCTGTGAGCAACTTTTCTTTCTCTTGCTGGATTTGTGCTTTATCCTCTTCAAACTTTGTTTGGAGAGCAACTTTCTCCTCCTGCACAGCTCGATGTTTCTCTATGACTACTTTTTTCACTTGCGTTAGAGCCTCTGTGGCCTATTCTGTTTCTTCCTGTGTGCGACGAAGGCTAGATTTGGTTGCATCAGCTAGTCTGCCGAGTTGGGTGGGCTCATCTCCTAACTTTGGTGCTTTTGATGGCGGGTTGCAGTGGATACTGCGTGGCTAGATTGAAGGACCTGTTGTACCCCTCTGAGTTCAACCTCAATTCTATCATACATCTCCTCCTTCTTGGCTTCATGTTTCTGCAAGATGTCCTGCGAGGCATATGCTATAGCTGCGATGATGAAGTTGAAGTCATCAACCGTGAGCACGGTTCGCACCATGGTTTTGCTCCCTCTTGACTTCTTCCATGAGGTAGGTTTCATGGGGGAAACCTTTCTTTTCTTTGAGGGATCAGCCTCATCAGCAGGATCCCTAGGCGAGGTTACTTTTCCTTGCTTCTATTTATCTTCTTTGCCATTGGTCTATTCTATATATACTTCGTCATCACCTCCTCGTCTAGGTGATACTGAAGTAGTTGCATCTGATGCACTGCTCAGGTTTTGTACTGCTTCAGTCTTCTTCCTTATGTTGGTTCCAGGTGTGTCATGTTCTTTGTGAGTGGCCTCCGAGCTACCAATTAGTTCGGGATCAGACATTTCTGCAGGGTCAACAAGGATAAGGAGGTTTTCTAACCAGTCCTTATTTATCTCATCGAGGTCCTCCTCTGTGAGCTTATAGTATGACTGAAGCTCTTCTTTATGCTCATCTGCACGCGAAGTGATATAAATGAAGTGTCGATCTACGCAGAACTTCATGATAGGTCTGAACCAATGCAGGGTGTTCGACGTCATGTGAGGGACATCCTCGATAGCCCTCTTCAAATGCATATAGTACGTGTGGAATACTCCGTTCGATTGCCACTGTTTTCCCATATCGCTCGAGTACCAAAGCATGGTGAACTTCACAGCGAGCGGTTCGAACGGCTCAATGTCCGGGAAGGTCGCACCTTCCAACATCTCCCAAGCAGTAAACGCTATGAGGATCAGGAGCCAGCTAAAGTGGAACTCATAGCCCTGATCCTGAGCTTCACGACAATCCAATTCCAGCTGGTTGACTAGGTACTTCGCCCAGTTCATTTGGAGTCCTTCTACACATTTCCCGACGAGGTCAACAACAAATCCTGTGACCTGTGTAGGTATGTTCTTTCTCACGATCTTTCCTGCGATCAACTAGCAGGCCAGGCACACTACATCATTCTGGATGGAAGCTACCTTGTAGCCTCGCATCCCCTTTTCTACATCACCATATGTGTATTTGATCCTATGTGCCAATGCACGATCTGTAGCCTTCCCTGGGTAGAAGTCTTGTGGGTCGGGTCCCTACATGCTCAATCTGGTGATCCTATGGATCAGCGTCAGATCGACTGTGATGCGTCGGTCTAGCCATAGATAGCCACCATGGCAACATGATAGTAGGAGCTTAACATACACGTTAACCTCCTTGTGCCTTCCAAAGTGTGGAATCTTCATCACATTCAAGAGGGTGGACTGCGCGAGGTTCATAGTCCATGGCTTAGGGATTATTTTCGAATTCTTCCCCTTCGTCCTAATCAAATACTTGTAAGGAGTGAGCATGATGTAGTTCTTGCGGTCCCCTAGGTTGAATTCGCTGAATTTTAATGTTGTGATCTTATCTTGTTGTGTACTAATTGCATGTATCCCCTTCGAGAGGTACGCAGTAACCATGGTGTAATCAAAGTCTCTTGGGACACTGTCACGACTCACCGTGCTAACCAAAGGCGGGATGTAGTCGGGCAGGATAGTCGAGATTAACTTCGTGTTTGTCAAGTCATCTCGATGCTTGGTTCTTTTCTCTGCTGCAGGTCAGGATGGTCCGGATCCACGAACAGTGGATGGGGAGGCTTGCACTCCTCTCGTCGATGAGGCTTGAGCTCCAACGGACATCACCTTCTTAGCCATAAGGTCGATTAGAACTTCTTCGATGACTTTCTCTACGTCGTTGAGCTTGTCCGACATGCACGCTTAGATCGGATAACTCAGGTGGATGAATGAGTGCTCAAAGCAATAGAACAAGTGTTGATCTCAATAAACACAACGCGGTAGCAATGAGTTGGCTAGGATACAATTCGCAAAAGTGTTTTTGGTGCAACAGTCAACCAATAAGTAGACAGTGGTGTAATGGATCTCTCCAACGGACGAGAGACCTTCATCAATGAAGTTATGTCCGTTGCGACGTGGTCCCAACGGTCTGATGGTGATATTTCTGGCCATAACTGTTGTTCTAACCATTTAGGGCATCGGGATAACGGTTATAATGCTTTCAACGACTATATTTCTTTGTCGTGGCGAAATGCCAGGTTGCGTTGTTCTGATATCTTAGTGAAGTTCCAGTTTTGCAAACCTTCCTTCTGCGAAGTCCCTTCTGGAACATTCTGCAACTTTTCTATCTTTTCTCTCTTCTTACTGAGCTTTCTAGCTTTCTTCCCTGTAATCTTCTTCTGGGTATTCATCTTTCCATTTTGATTCTTATCTCCTTTTAGCATAGTAACTTCGCGTTATTGATAGTCTTTCGTAGGGTTCAAGGCCAATACTTCTTCTCTGTCTGGGGTAGGTGCTCTACTCTTTGGTGAGTTTTCTTGTGTTCTTTCAACTTCGACATCCAAGTTTCTAGTTTTGAACAGCTTTGATATGTTCTCCTGTTCTTCAATCAAGTGCGCTATCCTCCTAGTCACGAAATCTTTTAATTCTTTCTTCTTTTGTTCTAAGACTTCCTCTTCTTTTCTTCCGCCTTGATATTTCTCAATCTAAGTTTTTCCTAGTAATATATCAAATGGGGCATTGTTCTCAATAAATTTAACAACCTCAAAATCTTCCTCTGTCGTAGTTCCATGAGAACTCATAGATATCTGGGTGAGTCTTCCACATAGGGTTATCAACTTTCCTCTAAATAATCATATTCCTCCTAATGAAGGAATCATAGCAAGCTTTCCCAAATTTTCCCAAGTTCTTTTTGTCATGATATTCACCTGTGTTTCCTCATCCAAAACACAGTCAATGTCGAAGTCTCTTATTCTTGTTTCTATGCATTCTTTTTCTTTGAAGATCTCTGATAAGTTGATATTTCTGTGATCATTTAGTGTGTCTTTCATTTGTAACAATACATTCTCTGATTCTTTTTGGGTTTCTGCCATGGTCTTAGTTTCTTGATCTTTCTCGGGGTTTTCTTGTCTCATATTTATTCTTTCAACCTTAGCAATCATTCTAGGGAAATCCAAAATTTCATGATCCATAGCTTGACAACAAAGACAACTAGGTCTTTTACCAGGGCATTCCTTAGCAAGATGTCTCGGTCTTCTGCAATTATAACAAAGGGTTAATCTTCTTTTTCTTTCAAATGATCCCCAGCCTTTCATGTACTGCGCACTAGGTTCATAGTAGCTAATTTGCAAAAAATTATTGCTAGGGTCCTGCATCCATTTGTTAGTCCAAACATTCTTTATATGCATAGGAAAAACATATATTTCATTATTTCTATCAGATCTACTCATATCAAACCTTATTTCATTTAACTATGCCGTATTTTCCAAGTTATGACAAAATTTATCAAACATACCTAGATCCATACTTTTGAAACAAAAATTTCCACTTATCTTACCTTTTTCAATCAAAACTTTTCATTGTTCTTACCTTTAACAAAGAAAAAATCTTTAAGATCTTACCTCTTTTCTTCATATCTGAATTTTCTTCTTAGCACAGAGCTTCACAAGTCAAGTAGACTATTGCGTACTAAAGCAACAGATCTATGCACATAGCTTTCTTTTCTTCAGTTCCCAACAATCATAGTTTTAGGTCCCGACAACGAAACCATTTGTTGGCATAGGGGCAGACCCAGGGTTCAATGCTACAACAGTGCATCAACAAAACCCTAACTACTGACCCTTTTGGCAACACCTGGAAAGCAGATGAAGTCTCACATGAGGTAGAGGTATGGGTGGTTGCAGGACTCAGATGTCTGCAACCTTAACTGGGACATCGATCTGTGATTACAACACCTTAACAAAGCACTTAGCAGTTATAGTTCACAGTATTCACTTCACAGAGAAAACCCTAATTACAGAGAAGCACAGTATTCAACCAGATCTAACATATAGATGCACTTAGCATAAGGGAATAGATTAGATCTAGCATTTATTCACATTACTAAGCACTAAGCTACTATATCAAATGAATCTAAACATACATTACTGCATTAATAATATGAACAATAAATAGTCACAATGCACAAAGCAACCATAACACAACATATACGTGGTTCACCCTCCAGCCTGGGGCTAAATCCACCAACTCTTCTTCTCTTTTATTATCTTCGGTCAATCAACTACATGCACAGAGCCTCAAAATCCTACTCTGCATATGGCAGGAGATCCGTGCACACTTCGCTAGATCGTCCTTCCACGAGCTAGGTCACAACACAAATCCTTTACACAGTCTCTTACAGTCACTTGCACTTAGCTCTGCAAGTTCTCAACATAGCATGCATGAAACATTTACAATCTGTACTTAGCACTTAACACAGTACCAAAAAAAACCTTCTCTCATTTCTTACATTGCCTAGACTTCTATTTATATATTACAAAAAGGGCCTAAACATGGGTAACTCCATGGATTGACATCCCCATATCCGTTACATAAGCCCAAAAATCCCTAAAAAGGAGCCGAGATCCCGTGATCTCTGCTTCGACTTGTGCTCTACCTTCGACAGCCTCTCGAAGTCCCAAAAGTAGGTCAAACATGACCAAGGATCCTCAAAACTTGGTCAAGGGCCAACACTTTGGGAAATTGTGTTAGTGAGGCATCCAAAATATCGTTTTTGGTGCGTACTACCCTTCAACAAGGGAAAGATTGGCTCAAGAAATACTCTCTTAAGTTGGCTCGATATATTAAATCATATTTCTTTGGTCCCAATGCCTCGCAACATAATACAACAGTAGACTCCAGAGGACCCCCTAGATACTTTGGGGAAGGAACTACAACAACTTCAAATTGCTCACCAAAGTCTGTTCTCCAGGGTCTCTTACACCTTGTACATACTCATCCAACACAAGATGGTTATGCGTCAACAACATGATGAGGTCGATGTTATATGGTCTCAGGTGAAAAGTTTGCAGATGCAGGTTGCACCAGATCCTATGGATATTGCAGAAACTCCTTCCCTTGGTGGCTCCTCTTCAACGGTTTAACAACCTTATCTTGATCTAATCATGCCCACACATGACAACAAAATGGAAGACCAGATCCTCGAGCTAATCTCCCGCCAGGTAACTAATGTTGTATCTATGCATTTTGGGTATCTTTTATAGAGTAGCCTTTGGGCATTTTTTGGACTCTTTTGTACTCCTCTACGTGCTTCGACCACGAACTTTTTTCATTAATATAATATCCTTCAGTTTTTGTTAAAAAAAAAAATGTATCTTTTTTATATGTTGTTTATCATATTATTGAGTTTACTTTATGATTTTCATTTTATCGCTTTGATTTTTATGTGAATTATTACTTTTAGGAAAATAACATTAAATATTGTTATTAGATGCCCATACAATCCTCTAAAACCATAAGATGCCAAGTCAAAGAGCTCGCCCTTGTGGGGAAACCATGCCAAAATTTAGAAATAAACAATTTGAGAACTATAAGTCTAGATGACCAACAATGCAAATTAACAACTAGTAGAATTATAGTATTCTCGGCATACAAAAACACTAATAGAGCTTGAGTAAAAAGGTTGGACATCATGTTAGCCATTAAAATGAGGAACCTAAGGGGACTATAAGATCATGGAAGGAGCCACCATGGCACTTTGCAATCTAGGAGACCATCGTGATGAGTTGAGTGTTATGATCCTCCAATGTCTCCATGTGTTGCTTGAGCTATCTTAAATCTTGATCTTTGGGGGGCATCCCCAATGCCACCATCATTTTTGTGTGTCAATAAAGTTCGAGAGCCTTAGTTTTGGTGCAACCTTGATTCTCTAACCAATTTCACTTCCACTTCCAGGGTGAGCATAACAGCCTGATCCTCCTGAGGGACAAACTCATGATAGAACTTTGTTGCCTCAAGGGATGCCTTAGTAGCATGCGAGGGGCCAACAAGCGAAAGTCTAGGTCGCCTCCCACGGGGAGCCAACAAGTGAAAGTCTAGGTCGCCTCCCACGGGGAGCCAACAAGCGAAAGTCTAGGATGCCTCCTGCAAGGAGCCAACAAGCGAAAGTCTAGGCCGCCTCCCACGAGGAGCCATAATGAAACGTGAAAGAAGGGGGAAATCCTTCTTAACAGATACAGGGCGAATAGACTAGCAAAATAACAGAGTATACCAGAGCATATAGTGGAGCCATGAAGCTTTGGAAGTCACAGCCTAATTCGAATGGCGATTTAACTTCCCCATGGTCATCATACCAGCATGAACGAGGAGTACAACAACGTCAATGCTTTGATTGGTCATGAGAGCCAGTATCATTCGACTTTGTGCATGAAGAGCTCGAATTGTGCAAGCTATCTCCCCCCATTCAATTCCTTGAATGCCTTCATAATCAACCTTGTACTCAATGCATGGGGTTAGTACTAGAGAAGTGGCACCTGGAACCACCACCTTCTCAATTGACGAGTTTTCGTATCCATCACATAACACCCCATACAAAGGGTTTATTAAAAATATGTTAAATATTATTATTATTATTTAAAAAAAACACTTTTCTATATATATATATATAACATTTTAATATATATTTTTTTAAATTAATTTTATTTCGCAATAACTATCAACTATGCATTAGAGTAGCAATCCAGGTCACTCAGGCTATGGAGCGGTCATAAGAAACGGCTTGGGCCAAATTCAAAGCCTCATTGCAGAAAATCTAGGGTGCGACACCAACAATTCAACAGAAATTTGGGGTCTTATCAAAGGAGTGCAAATAGCTCTAGATCAAAACCTCACCTGTCTAATCATTGAAGGAGACTCCAAAATCATAATAGACTTGGCAACAAAAATATTGAATGGAAGAGATCTAGGGAAAATCACTCCCAGTGGGCACCTCCTTGACCCTCTTTACAGCTTCCAAGCACTTCTTAGACCCTCTCTAACTCTTACCGCCTCACACATTCAACGAAATGAAAACAAATTTGTGGACAAACTGGTCAATGCAGGGGTTGACTCCATGCAACAGATCATTCTCCATGAATCCAGGCAGTCCCAAAGCTCACCCCTTTGGCTCCAATGCAAGGAGCTTGCCCAGCTTTGGCCCTAACTCGGACGGGGTGTCACCTTTGATTACTTAAAAAAATCTTCCAAGTCAGAAATGATCAAAAGCTCAGGAGAGAGGGCAACCGCAAGCGTTAGTGCAAAAGATCGATAGACAACAAATGATTTCAGGAACTCGATAATCGGGAGTCTGGAGCACGGAGGGAGTTGTTTTCCAAAGAAGCGAAGTCGCGAAACACGAGAGAGGATCTGGACCGTTGGAGCACGAGGAGATCTGGACCGTTGATCTGGTCCCATTGATCTAACGCGAGAAGATCTCGAGAACTCGACAATTGAGAGTCTGAAGCATGGAAGAAGTTGTTTTCCAAAGTCGCGTAGTCCCGAAACACAAGAGAGGATCTAGACCGTTGGAGCACGAAGAGACTCGAATCATTGATATGGTCCCGAAGGACTCGGAAGTTCGGGTAACGGAAGAAGGGGAACACTTAGTCCTTCATTCTCCCGAAACGCAAAGCCCCGAAATCGGGAGAAGCGAAGAGTTGTGAAACGCGAACTAGCGATTTGATGCAAGTTCGAAGGTTCGAGTTTTGAAAAAGGAGAGCAAGTTATTCTTCCGACAACGCGTAGTGCGAAGTCACAAAGAAGATCTCAGTCGTTGGTTGTTGGCCAGCATGGACCGTTGATCTGATCTGTTATGATCTGAGGGTTTCGAGGATTCAGACTTTGGGAAAATCGTGAAGAGCAATGTAATCCTGTCACCAGTAGTTCTACCTTCAATTGCAGGCATTTATGTGTACACAGAAAGGGTGCAAGTTTTTGTAAGCTTACAATTGGCATTAATATAAGGACCCACTTTTATTTACAAAAAAAACTATGCATTAGAGTAAAAATAAACAATTGTTTACAATTAATATTTTCAATTGTATTTAATATATGGCATCCAAAATTAAATAAAATTACATACAATTAAATAAAAATCACAACTTTGATAAAATAAATCCCTAATTTTTTTTAAAATTAAATGACAATAATATTTTTTACAATTTTAAAAGATTCAAATTTTATGTTTTAAAAAACATTTAATTTATTTTTGAAAATAAAAATATTAAAAAAATACATTTAAAAAATATTTATATGAAACAAAATAAAATAAAAAACCTTTTAAAAAAATGTTGATACTTTATAATTAAGGAGATCCATCCTTTCTTAATATGACCTTAAATCATCACATGATAGATGTTTGTGTTTCACTTTGTGTGGAGGTTTTGACATTGTGTGGAGGTTAAGGCAACTGTCATGACATGTGTTTGTATTTGATTTTGTTTAAATTTGTGTGTGAGGTTAAGGCAAGGTGCTACTTTTGAGAACATAATCTCATTAGAGATAGCTTTAGTGATGACCTCAATGGAATATTGGTTTACTTGAGAATGCAATCTTTGCTATAACTACCTTTTGGTTTTGGAGCATGACTTAAGGTTCTTCTAAATGGATAAAAACTCATCTTTCTCGGATATAAAGAAACAAATTAACAACACAAGATCCAGAAGCATTTGGTAGGAGTAGAAGTTTACCCCTTTACAGACCACCCACAAGTTATTTCAAGTGACTAAATTTTGTCTACACATAATAATGCTGCTACATGTTGGGGTCTTGAGAATGTGTCAATAAATACTAGAAAGACCAAATAGGTTTTTCCTTATTATGAAAAAAAAATATTCAAACTATCAAAACCTAACTTTAAATAAAAATGTCAATAATAACACCACTTGTAATATAATCACATGTAAAAAAAAACATTCTAAAAAATTATCATCAAATTAATAACTATATTTATAAAATAAATATTTATACAATCACAATGAATATAAAATAAATATTTATACAATCACAATGATGATCAGATCGATTATCTCTATTATAAATCACAAGTTAAAATTGTCCTTGATGATCCGCAGTGATGATCAGTTGTCACTATTATAGGTCACAAGTCAAAATTGTCCTTTGTCACGATCCCACTAAGGATAGATCATAGCCCATAAAATAAAATAAAAATTTGATTAAAAAAAAAAAAAAATCCCACAAAGGATAGATCATAGCCAAATATCATAATTGCATACTTCATCTCACCAATAAATTACGAAAGCATCGATCGCTATGAATCATATCATAATCATAATTGTCCATTGTAGATAGGAATTAAATAAGCTAAAATCCTCAACTTTAGACTTATTTGGCGGTGAAAAGTTAGTAAGGCAAAGTGAAGTTCAAGTAAAAATATGAAAAGGAATTAAATAAGCTAAAATCCTCAACTTTAGACTTATTTGGCGGTGAAAAGTTAGTAAGGCAAAGTGAAGTTCAAGTAAAAATATGAAAATGGTGCCAACGTGAATCTTAAGATACGTTGATAGGGTTTTAACATAAGTTAAAGCTATCAAACCAATAAATTCAACATACAATATGTTTAAAAATGCAACATAATGTAAAATGTCTAACTAAAAAGTTACTTCAGAAAACAAATTAAATAAACATAAGATGAAGCAAAAGCAAATTTCAAAGTTAAATAGGAAAGAAATAGTGTAATGTAAGTGGACTAACCTAGGATCATTAGTGAAGTGAGTTATATAAAATGTTAATACAGTAAAAAGATAAAAACAAAGATAAAATAAGGCAATAGGACAAACAAAGCTTCCATGTTATAACAAAACGTGGTGATAAATACCTACTTGGAAATTTAAAAGAGTATTAGAAGGATTCCATTTCAAGCTTACGTTTCTAAATATTCTTCATTTACTCATTATATTCTATCTCAAATATTTCTCATCTACTCATAATGTTCTATCGCTGGGTGAGTTATTAATTAAAATATTTACATGTGATAGAATAGGTTAAGGATATTGAGATAAATAAATGTTGTAAGATGTACATGAAAACATAATAATAATAATAATTTATTTTTAAAGTTACAACTAAGTCATACAATAAAATGGTGTATGAAACCTCTTTGTTTGTGGGAAAAGGACCCCTCCACACAAGTTGTAAATAGTCATACATGGTTATAAAACATTAAGTGATAGAAAAAGAAACAAAATTTGAATAATTTGATAGGTTCCAATCATCGATTATATCTAGCAAGTTCAATCTTCAAGTCCAATCCATCCATGTACATAAGTGTAGTAACATGATGGTTTATTGAAATCATTATAGTTGTGGTTATGAAAAGTTTTGATCTAAGGCCATAAAGAGAAACCCATAAAAATAAGAGTCTGGGATTGTTAGTGCAAGTTTAAGTCCATAGTCATAGCAGTTAATCAATATTTACCAAAAGTGGAAGTCGTGGCAGAACTTCAAAGCAGCTCTCCACATGGATTGGCTAGTAGCTCTCTATAAATTAAAGAACCTTAGCCACTAATAGGAAATCAATTTGGCATTTATATGTCAATATTTAGCTAGAATGAAAGAGGAGACACTTCAATAATTTGTGAAATTCACAAAGAACCTAGTTAGAGAAATTCACAAAAAGATTGCAAAAATAACCAGAGAGAAAGAAGCAAGAATGAGATAGTTGCATGACCAAGAGAATTCACCTTAGTAGTGATTTAGAGTGATATAGACACTCACTGACAAAAACCAGAATTTATCTACCACCTAGTTTGAGTCAACTATCAAAGCAATCACCAGTTAACTAAGTTCACACGTGTGGAGGAGAGAGAAAAGCATGCATGCATGAGATATGCACCCCCCTTCTCTTAAGCATGAAAAAAACAACTATTGCATGAGGGAAAAACAATTGATGCATGCATGAGATATGTGCCCTCCTTCTCTTAAACATGAAAACAACTATTGCATGAGAAAAAAACGATCGTTGGATGCATGAGTTGCCCTCCACTGATCTAATTAAACTCTCCACTAGTCTAACTGAACTCCTAACTGAAGTCAAACTAAAGAGGGAGGCACCCCTATTTTATAGAAGACACCCTACTTTTTAGGAAATACACTCTAGAGAGAATATTCATTCTCTGGATAGTGCCCTCAACCTTAGAGTATCAAACTTAGGAAAATTAATCACTAAGTGACTATAATTACTCCAACACCCCCCTGAACACTACTATGGTGTAAATAAAGAAAGGGTCTTGACTACAAGGCCATGTTGGGTACCCATTTTTTAGTCAATGTTAGGTACCCATTTTACAATGCATCTAAATGAATGAACACTAATAAAGTGAGGAAATAGAAAAAACCTCATGGGAAACCCCCTCAAAATACAATGCATCAAAAATGAAGAAGGAAAGAAAGACAACTGCAAAGAAACTGTGTCCTTCACTCCAAGGAGACCAAGCAAATGTGCAAGGTCATGCTCGGTGAAGATTTTGTTGAAGATGTAGATGTTTATATGGATTTGATGAAGTTGATGCACTAGTGAGATGTCCGCATATATTCACTTTCTCTTATTGGAAAGAAGAAGATCCAAATCCCCTTCATTCACATAAATTTTCCAATACAAATTCGCTTCAGACTTTGCATAGGCCTGAGGGTTAAATGCAAGAACTATGTAGCAATGCATGTGCATTATTAGCTCTGTGGTTGTGAGCACATGTGGATCTCCCTCAAATTGGAATCCCGTCCCTCTATGATCAGCAGGATCATCTGTAAGATAATTGGTTGTCGATAGAATCGACTATGTCCATTTGGGTCTTTGATCTGTATGCTCAATATCCTCTGAAACTGATTTGAAAAACAGATCTAAAATATAGTAGACATCATCTTGAATGAATGGAACAAAAGGATGCATAGATACCTGTATGCAAGTCTCTGCATGTGGCCCCCGAGATGGGGAAGTCTCTTCAAACAGGGAGGTTCGTTCTTCTGGTGGCTTTTATGTTGGCATTGTCTTGTCAATATCATACATGCATTCTTCACAATCTTCTTTCATAGAAAATCAAGCCTCCAATTTGGTCCATAGTTCATCTGGAGTT
This sequence comes from Picea engelmannii, assembly GCA_009831015.1. NCBI lineage: Eukaryota > Viridiplantae > Streptophyta > Pinopsida > Pinales > Pinaceae > Picea > Picea engelmannii. Next base: position 308,878 of record ML793856.1, on the reverse strand, counting down.
GAGAGTGATGATTCCTCTACATGACACTGCCATTCAAGAGAAACAGACATGCAAATAAGTTCGAGACCTATATCTTGTCTGTTGAGAAAATTGTTCTCTCTTCTGGAGAATTAGGCTTTGCTTTTGTTGCCATGGTTATTTGATATAAGCCTCTTCTTTCGAGAAGAAGAAGAATTTTTGGCTTCCATTCAAAATAAGTGTGCAGCATAAGAAGTGTTGACAACAATAATTCCATTCTTTCTAATTGCACAATCTTCCAATCGAGAACCTGCAAATAAAGTGCTTATGTGCTTTCTCCTAGCAACAAAGCTTTGATACCATGTGAAATTCACATAGAAACTAGCTAGAGAAATTCACACAAAGCTTGCAAAAAGAACCAAAGAGAAAGAAGCAAGAATGAGAGAAATAATTGAGAATGAATGTGTAAATTGTATTACATGGGTGTGTAATAAATACAAGAAGAAACCCTAATAATAGGTCAATGCACCATAGATCGTTGCATGACGAAGAGGATTCGACTTGGTAGTGATCTAGAGTGATATAGACACTCACTGACAGAAAATGGAGTTTATCTCCCACCTAATCTAAGTCAACTATCAAAGCAATCAACAGTTAATTGAGTTCACACGTGTGGAGGAGAGAGAAAGACATGCATGCATGAGATATGCGCCCTCCTTAAGCACAAAAAACAATTGTTGCATGCATGAGTTGTTCTCCACTAGAGGGAAGTGCCCTATTTTTTAGGAAATACTCTCAAGAGCATATTCCATCTCTAGATAGTACCCTCACCCTCAACCTTCGACTATCAAACTTAGGAAAATTAATCACTACTCACACAATTAAGCTGGGGATAATAAGCAAGTGTGGTTCAAAATAGTGGTGGCAGTAAAGGAGACAATGATCGTAAGAGGAAGTCCTTTTGAATTCTTTGTCGATAATACCAATAAAAGCAGGTCTTAACATGAATTCAGACAGACTCAAGAATCTCGAAGGATCTAAGAGGACCTTGAAACCACAATTGCTTATTAACCTGGCAACCCAGCAATATCTAGACTGAAGAAACAAAGAGGACTTTCAGCAAGGGCGAAAGACTAAGCTAGACGTTCCATCTGTTGTCATTTGATGAACTCGAACCAGCAATATCTAGACAGAAGAAACAAAGAGGATTTCAACAAGGGCAAAAGCAACCACTAAGCTAGACGTTCTATCTGTTGTCATTTGATGAACTCGAAACAAACTTATCGATAACAAACAATTTACATAGTTATTTACATTGCAAAAAGGGACATTGTCAAGGCTGGATTTGGAAACTAGTATTTGTTTTCGGTATAAAAAGGAACAACTTACAAGTTATAAACCAATTGTGAAGTGACAAGATAAGCAAAACTCAGTTGTAAACTAACAGAGCCTTCCATGCCTAATTGTGGACCAAAGGAACCTACAAAGTTCACTTGCAAGTTTAGGAGGAGGCGACGGCCCATAAAATCTAATTTGTGAGATCATCAAGATCGTCATTGTCAATTGTGGGATTGAGAAGGGCTCGAATGCCCTGTGGAATGATGCAAGGGTGGTCTGCAATTCAAGAAGAATTTGTGAAAAGCAAGAAACAAAACAAAAGTGAAACCTTCGGTATTTTCAGCAGGCCTTTAATATAAAATCCTTTTTAACTATCAAATGAAAAAGCCAGACCGTAGTTTATAATCTGATGTAAGAAAGAACCCAAAATAATGTTGGACTAACCGTGGCACCTCTCCTCTCATGGACTAAACGCCATGCTGGAACATGGGACTAACCGCCCACTCAAGGTGATGTTGCTGATTTGGAAGTTTACTAACACCTGTGGGTTTTGGTGTAATGGCAAATCTTAACATGGTATCAGAGCCTTGGCCCAGGTTCAATTCCCTCGAGTTACGTCGGAGGGGGCTGTTGGACTAACCGCCGCACCTCTCCTCTCATGGACTAACCGCCCACTCAAGGTGATGTTGCTGATTTGGAAGTTTACTAACACCTGCGGGTTTTAGTGTAATGGCAAATCTTAACAAATAACACAAGCTAATATGATTACAAAGGTTCGGTTGCCACCTCTCCTTCCCAACCACAAGTCAAACCCAAACATGATGACTAGCAACAACCAGAAAAAATTATCAGTTCCATCAAGACTTTAGGTAAGTTGTTCTAAGCTTCTCATGAACCAAAAATGGTAGGGAAACTGATGATCTGATAGTAGATAGAGAAGGTACCCTCAAAAGAAAGAAAAAATACAAAGGAAACTTCTCTTATACAAGTCATATTGTAAGTACGAAGATCATACTGTGCCAAAAGTCAGAGCCCACTTTACCTGGACTAAAAAAATGGATACTGACAATACCTTCAACCCCGCAGCTCGTTTCTGTTCCAACAAAGAAAAAAATTGCAATGGATATTTCTCTAAGAGGTTGCTACTGTATATATTTCTCATAAAAACTGCAACAGTAAAATACTGATCAAACTCTGCCATACAAATGGCATGGATAGTCACACTCTTCTATGATAGTTTCAAAAGAGGGTTACCCACAACTGATCATTTAAAAATGTCACAGACGGAAATGGCAAGGGTTGCCTGTATCCTCTAGCCAGRCACACAATTTAAGGTCCTTACTGTATATCCTGTATCCTCTRTAATTCATATTTGTTTTGTAAAAYTGAATGCACTCACACAATGAATACACARAACYTACCGACCACTACACAGTCATTTTTCAGAACTTCAGCTAATAGTTGGAAAATTCAAATACATATGCCACAAGCAACACATTCATYGACATACATATAAGAAACCATGGAGAAAATCTGCAAAAGGGAGTAGGGGTAAGGAAATTACCAGATACATTTACCATTCAACTGAACACACTGAATTGGAATGAATAAGAAACTCTAATGAGAAACATTGGCATCTTGCAAACAACATATGATGGGATAACATCAGGACATGCACTGCAAGTACTGGAATAATAAAAATTTCTGATTCAAACAGACTAATAAGCATCCACTCTCCAAATCAAAAGAAACCAAAACTCTAAAGACACAAAAAAGGAGCAAAAAAGAACTGTTTAAAAATTTTAGTCCAACTGACAACTAGAACTCCACCCATCCACATGAGCAAAACAAACACAGCATTCACTCCCAACGTCAAATTAACAGTTTATAAAAAGGTAATTTATTGACTGTTACAGGATTAGTCCATCCAAATCATCCACCAATTCATAGGTATATTCTTAAATTAACTACTAACATGATGTTGCATTGCAAAATACCAGGATCACACTGAACTTAGCAAAGCAGGTAGGACCTCAAGCTAGAATAGACAATTAAACAATAAAACTAAAACAAATAAAGAATGGTTATTAAACGTTTTTCCCCTCATGTCCTCAAGTGATATAAAGGGTTCTTACAAATGTAATCCAAATGGTACTAAAAACTATAAATGAACAAAAGCTCCAGAATCTAGCATCACATTGTCCCATTGCAGGTCAAGCACCAAAAAGTATTTGCATTCTTGCAAAGTGAAATTCAAGCATCATAATAATCCACTACCAACCTCATTCCTACAAAAATCAAGATCCCATGTCTGAGCCTTACTTGATTTATGATCCTTTGTACCTGAGAATGATCCAACCCATCTTATACAATCCAGTCAAAAGTACCAGGGACCCTGTCCACTTTGAATAGATTGTGATGTATAAATGGGATAACATTCTATCTTCCCAAACTGAATCCAATCACATCTTCTTCCTGTTTACTAACTCAAACTACATGAATTGCATTGCTACTAGAACTGAAACCACTGTCGCTTAGAGCTGGATTTGTATGAAAAGCTGACTGTCTTGAAGATTTATTTAGAAGCTTCAGTGACAAGCCTGAAGGTTCAATAGAACCAGGTGGGTCACCGATACTCAGCTTTGAGATGCCTGTTTCATCGATAATATTCATAGGAGCTTTTGGAATCTCAGCCCTTGGCTTAAAAATGTTGGAATTTGGTGGCAATTCTGTTGTAGCAGGCCTAAAACCAGGCCACATTGGGAATGGAAAAGGAAGCAATGGTGCCATGAAACCTGGAAACACCATTGGAACACCACAAGCCATTGCTGCCACACCTTGTGAAAAAGAGGTTTCTGCTTCTGCAGTATTTTCTGAATTATTTGATTCAAATTCCTGATCTGAAGCTGTCTGTGATGATAATGGGGCACCATTGTTAGACTCAACAAGAGGACCTTGATTAAATGCAGAACTTAGGCTAGTAGGTAAAATCTGATTTTGAGCAGAGCCATCGCAAACGGTGTGGCCAGTAGGTAGTATCTGATTTTGAGAAGAACTATCACAGACAGTATGGCCAGTAGGTAGTATCTGATTTTGAACAGAGCTATCACAAATAGGATCAATGGAAGAAACTTTTGAATAATCTTCTACTGATACTGCTGTTGCACTGGGATCCTGTAAAGCATGAACAGAAACAAGTCAAATCTCCTAAATCCCAGATTGGTGAGGATAAGTCAATTATTGAACATACAATTAGTGGATGATGTTTTAGTTAATTGTTGAATGAATAGACATTAAAGAAACAACTTCAAACAGAAGAATACCAGTTAAGATTCTTGACAGATAATATTACTTCTTAGCAAAACTTTTCAGATCAATTATGATTGATTCCAAATCTAATTTTTGAGATGTTTTCCCAAGAAGCCTCCTGAATCCCTTCCATCTCCCCCGCAGACCAAGAAATTAAGACAGGAAAAAAACTCACCGGTGTCATGTCAAACAGACTGGAACGTCTCTTCCTTCTAGTCATATTGCTCTGTCGAATAAAATATTTCTGTGCATGGCTGGCTACCTGTGTAGGTGTTCGTGTTATGACAAAATTCCGTGCTATTCCTCTCCAATCACCTTTGCCAAGCTTCTGCAAACCTAGCAAAAACATTCTATGTTCTTCCTCTGTCCATGGCACACCTGCAGAAATTTAGAAAGATAACAAGGTGATGAGATCATCCAAGAAAAATCAAAGAAATAATGTAAAGTTGAAATATCATTAAATTTAATGAATATCGTTAGTGAAGTTCAAGAACAAATCAGTATCTAGTAGTGAAGATCTAAGAAAAACTTCCAAAAGAATAAAGATATATAAGTTCAACACTCTTCCATGAAAACACAGTTTTGCTGAGTTAACAGGGAATTCGCATCCAAAAAATTCTCTTCGCACTTCTTACATCTGATTGTTCTGTTAAAGGTACAGTTCAATAACACAATGATCTCTAACCTAAATGGTTAGGTATCTAATGGCTACTTCAAAAAATCTTGTGATCTATTAAAATACTACTGTGATCTATTAAATTTTAATAACAGACCGATATCACATATTGAATTCCAATTTCCAGACTGTGCAAGAAATTATCCAAGGATCACTTCTTGCACTCTGTTATCTAGATGTGAATTCCATTTTAAACATGCCTAACATGTCAATTTAATAAATATGTATTTCCGAACCGAGAAACGCAAAAATGCCAGGAAACGAAATTTACCAGAACAAGAACAAATTTGCACGAGAGGACGCAAATTTCAAACAAGATATGCCAATATACAAGATAAAGATGTTCTTGAGAATGAATTCGGTAAGACGACCAGAAAGCAAGGTACGGCAGAGCTTTAGATTTCACCAAAGCCTACAGAGATCTTTCTCTGAAAGCCAGTGGATATTTGAAAACCAGAACAATTTATTCAAACCAGAAACTAGAAAGATGCCCCGGCGATTCAAAAGACATGAAAAAAAGAACAAAGAAGAAGAAGATCGCCGATTTGGAATTCTTTAGAATGAAATGAGCAGAGAATCCCGAAGCAAGCAAATACAACCTTATTTTTTAACCACATCAATATTTTCTCATTAAATATTAAAGTTATAAGCTTTTATTCCAAGCATGAAAACGGAAAAGCAAGAAGAACGCCGATTTGGAAGATAAAAGGATCTCTAAAACGAAAGGAGCAAACAATCCCGAAGCAAGCAAATGCAGCCTTCGTTTTTACACTAAAAGCTAAAGAAACGTTCTCCTCAAATATCAGTTAGAAGGTTTGATTCCAAGAACGATCACAGACATCAGAGCCCGAACACAGGACGTCTTCTTGAACATTCTGCAGAGAAATGATATTTGACAACCTACCTACATAGATTTTTTGTCTTCGAGCAAGCACATATTTGAAAACTAGAACAGTTTATTCAAAGCAGAAACTGAAAAAATGCTCTGAAGATTTAGAAAGATAAAAGGAGCAGGGGGGCAATTTGGAACCCTTCAAAATATAAATGAGCAATCAATCCTGAGGCAAGCAAATGCAGCCTTATTTTTCACCTACATATATATTTTATCATCAAATATTAGAGTTATAAGCTTTTATTCTAGGCATGATCACAGAAAAGAAAAAGAAGATCTCCGATTTGGAAGATAAAAATGATCTTTCAAACAAAATGTGCAAGCAAATGCAGCCTTGGATATTTAAAAGCAAAAGCAATATTTTCTCATCAAATATCAGGTGATTCCGGGCACTTCAACGGACATCAGGGCCCGAACAGACGACATTTTCTTGAACATTTTGCAAAGAATTGAATCTAGATCTTCCTTTTTTAACTACATAAATATTCTCATTAAATATTGGAGTTATAAGATTTTATCGCAGGCATTAACACAGAAGAAGATATAATGATCTTTAAAATGAAGTGAGCAAACAATCACGAAGCAAGCAAATGCAGCCTGGATTTTACACTAAAATCGAAAGAAACATTTTCTCATCAAATATCAGTGATAAGCTTTGATTCCGGGCATGATCACAGATATCAGAGCCCGAAGACGCAACATTTTCTTAAACAGTTTGCAGAAAATTGAGTCAAGATCTTTCACCTTTCTTCCTCTCGCGAGAATTGGAGGAGGTGGAGGCCTCCACGAGGCCATCGGAGAGGTAGCCGTCGGCGGCCGCGGCTGCAGCAGCGGCAGCGGCAGAGGCCGGCTCGGAGGGGTCAGCGGGAGAGCTAGGGCTGGCCATCATCATCAAATTCCCCATGCTTGCGCTCTTTCTGATCGGGCCATCGGTGAGCCGAACGCCGAAGAGCTTCACCCCGCCGCGGTTAGGGCACGTCCTGGAGTTGTGCCCATTGTTGCCGCAGTGCGAGCACTTGCGCGTCATCTTCTCAATCCTTGTTACTCAGGAGGATTCAAATCGGCCTCTGCGATTCGATCCTGCGACCAATCTGTAACGAAAGAAAAGGAGTCCAAAACCGCGTTATGCTGCAGAGTATGAATGCAGCCTGGGAAGCATCTGAGGGAAGGAAGTCGTGCTGTCATTTGAATAAAAAGAGAGAAAAAACTCCACAGCAAGAAGAAGACGAGTGCTTTTGCAAATAAATTTTAACGAATATATTTTTAGGCTAATTATCGTTATATTTTAATTAGGTCGGCTAAATCATTAGACGGTGCGTAGTTGCCAATGGATAATGGATTGGATATGACATCTGTACATCATATATCCAGATGCATGCATACATACATGTTGTTTTTCCATTAGCGGTTGTCGGACGTTTCGAAGTTGTAACCTAATTCTTTTTTATTCTCTCTGGCGGTCTTTCACATGGGCCTTGTGGAAGGATAGGGGGATTACCTTCTAAATGTGGACCCCACCCATTGAATATTAAACCTTTGAAGTATTTATAGTTCTAAAGAGTCTTTTGGAATTTGTATCTTTCTCTCGAATCAAGTGGGTGCCACCCTTATAAATCTTATATTCAAACATTCTTATCATTGCAAGATTTAAACAATATTTTCTAATCTTGGGACAACTTATCTTTTCATTATTTATATCTTATTAATCCCCCTTCCACGGAGATGATCCAACTTATCTTTCTATTATTTAAATCTTGTTAATTCCCGTTCCAAAGAGGGTTATTTGTTTTCAGGCGAAATTGGTTTGACTTTCTATATTTGGTTTGATTTATATTTTATAAAAAATATCATTGATTTCATTTTCTTAAACTAAGTTGTGTGAAAAATCTCTAGGTGAAAAATCTTTAAAATTAAAATTATTTAATAAATTTTAATATTAATAAATTAGACATTAAAAATTAATGTAACATATTTTAAATATTAATAAATTAGACATTAAAAATCAATGTAACATATTTTAAATACATTATTTTTCTAAAAATATTATATTAAATTGTGAATAATACAATGACGGTCAAATACTTTTATGGCTATTTAATTTATATCCATATAAATTTATATTATGTATGAAGTTACTTGTAAAACCAATATGAGTAAGATGCAATGTCACAAATGTTTTATTTGAGTGTAACCCTAACTTAAACTATTATAATACTTATAATAAATAATAAATTGCATTGAATATAAAGTAGTATTATATTAAATAATAATTGCATTGAATATTAAGTACTGTAGGTGACCTGCGTCGCATATTTAATGCTTATAAATTAATATGTTTCATGTGTTTAATATTTATAAATCTAAATAACTCCAAAAATGTAAAACTAAAGTGAAATTAATATGGTTGATATGTTTCATGTGTTTAGTATTTATAAATCAAAATAAATTTTAAAAATTGTAAGTAATGTAAAAAAAGAGTGAGTAATGGAAAAAAAAATATGTAAATAATAGTGTTAATATTTTGTTTTAATGTCTTATGATAAAAAAAAATATTGGAGAATAAGTTAATAGTGTAAGAAAAGTATTTTTTATATTTAAGATTGTTATGTATGATTAGAGTTTCAATATGATATAAGTTCTATGTATTTTAAAATGATATTTTTATAGATTTTGTTCAACCTTGAATTAATTTAGATTTATCTAAAATTTAATTCGAGTTTGTTAAATGATTAAATGATTCTAGTTAACATGAATTACAAGTTATGAAACTCAAATGACTCTAGTTAGTATATGTATTTTAAAATGATATCTTTATAGATTTTGTTCAACCTTAAATTAATTTAGATTTATCTAAAATTTAATTAGAGTTTGTTAAATGATTAAATGACTTTAGTTAACATGAATTACAAGTTATGAAACTCTTTAAGATTCTAACATAAATTTATTCAAAATTCAATTAAAGTTTGTTAGACTATTAAATGACTCTAGTTAACATGAATTACAAATTATGAAACTCAAATGACTCTAGTTAGCATGAATTACAAGTTATGAAACTCTTTAAATAGTTTGATACGTGATTAATGCATCTAGTTAACATGAGTTACAAGTTACAAAACTCTCAGTTTTCATCATCCATTTCCTTAATATCCAAGATTGCAGATTTTTTATTCTCACAACTTCTTAAATGTCATCCAACTCCTCAAGTGGATAAATTCCATAATAAATTCATCTTAGTTGTGGATTTTTTAACACTAATAAAATGGTGTATGTGTTTCTTTTTTATCCCTCTTGTTCGCTGTGGATTTTTTAACACTAATAAAATGGTTTATCGTTTTTTTTAATGGAAAGAAGTAAAGTATATTATATATCCCATTAAGAATGAGATATGTAACCTTTATATTTATAAATTAAAAATAAGAAAAAAGTT
>ML793856.1:238129-273575 GCA_009831015.1 Picea engelmannii | reverse complement strand
TACATCTCCTGGTCCAGCTTCCAATGGATCATTATTATTAATTGCTCAAAGTGCTCAAAAACATGCCTTACAATGCTCAAACTGACCAACCGACTGCTCCAATGGCTTCAGAGCATCCAAAAACCCCTAGCTGGGCTTTTTCAGCACCTCAATCGATCGAAAAACGAAGAAGTTGGGCCTCCTGGAAGTCCCTCCTTCAAGCTTGTTGTCTCTGCATCTACAAAACACACCCTTGTTTCATGAACCTGGCACACACGCAATTTAAAGCGTGAAAACCCAGCACTAGATGCAACTGCGCCAATGGTGCAAACTGTAGGACGGTTATGGGTGCGCCGGCCCCTAACCGCCTAGCACCTGGGCACATGGGGTCATAATATGACCACGTGCATCAAGAAAAAGGCTAACCGTGCCAACCGTTCCAACTTCCCCACGCACTTGGTTGTGGTCATATGTAAATAGGCATATAGCCATGAGCTTAACCATTTCAAACCATATTTAAAAACCACGCACACACTATATATTATAACCGTGGTCATATGTTTAAATGGTGCGCGACCAAGGGCTGGGGCTAAGCCTCAGCCCGGTCGCGGCCCAAACCAACCCACATTCAAATTCAAATATAAATTGAACCACATACATATTAAACAATGCATGGTGGCACGCTGGTTAGCAGCTCCTTGCCAAGTCATTCCCCTACCCGGAGGTCGCGGGGTCGACTCTTGCTAATGACAACTTTTAACCCAAACAACGAGTGAGACGTGGCGCCCATGGATTGGGCCACATGTCAACATACCATTAGCCACCAAAAAGGACACGTGTCAAACTCTCATTCGACCACATCTTCCAATCAACAACTGCCATGTCACCACATGTCACATCAGCATACGATCGTACGACCCTACCACGCCAGCCTGTACGGACTGTACAGTCAGAGCCCTTTTTTTTTGCTTGTTTGACATTTCGAACAGATTGCAATATCTCTCACTCCCGATGTCCGTTTGAGATGAAATTAGTTGAGTTGAGTTCGCAACGACGATGCCTACGCTCTCGTCCAGTTTGAAGCGATTCTGAGCACTTTGAATTTTTGAGCAAAATTTGATCCCCTGATCAACAAGGCTCCTCGTTGTCGCAAGTCACAAAATCCTGATATGTGAAACCCCGAAGCGCTCTGTGGATGAGCCCTAGGTCACAGGGCAGAGTCATGTGGTAGAAGGAGGAGTCCTGAAAGAATCTGGACCGTCCATTTGTAGGGATGCGTGGTGAAGATCTAAGGCCACCAGGGTTCTGGACATCAGAGGAATAGGAGTGAAGACCTCGCCAGAAATCCCAAAAGGTAGAATGTCAGGATTTAATCCGGGCCGTTGATTAGGTTGACGATCTGGACCATAGATCTGGATGATACCGAGCTTTCGGGTTCCAGGGATTTGAAAGGGAAAGGAGGAATGCTTGCATTGCGATTTCCCGAATCGCGAAACCCCGAAAGCATTTAGAGGAACAACACCAAGTCATAGGACCAGTCGTATGAAAAGCGACCCAAGGGAGGGGCTAGGGATGTGTTAGACCCTTTCGAGTTTCGACATTTTGAAAGACAGAGAATAGGGGAACGCTTGAATCGCGATTCCCTGAATCGGGAAAGCCGAAAGTGCCTTTTTGGTAAGGCCCGTGGTCATAGCCAACGATCACATGGGGGAGCATAAGGGAAGGGAGGGTCTGCGTTAGGCCCCATAGAAATTCGAGGATTTTGTTCCTCAAAGAAAAGACGTAAAGAAAAACAAAATCTTAGTTGTCGTAGTGGGTGTGTGACAAATTGGTATCAGAGCATGGTTACAACACTTGGCTTGCTTGGGCTCATGGATGAGTTGCATAGAAACTCCATTCGAAGACTCTTAAAAGGAGTAACCCTCTACCTTAACCCCCTTTATAAAAAACCGAAGTTAAGAATGGAAATTTCCTATTGTGTGTATGCATTTGAAAAATATGAATTGTGCGTTGATTGTGAATGAATATAATGTTGACTAACAACAAGTGTTTTTCTTGCACAAGAAGTGGACGATCAACCGCGGGAAACTACAGACGCATAGAATGGTGACGCACCACGAAGTGGGGCATGGCTCCCACAATAGAGACGAAGAGTCTGACGAAGGAGAGTGGTAGAGACCCCTCCAGATCCAGATGAGACTGTGAGAAGCCTCATGGTCGAACTACAAAGCTGCAAGGCCGACAACGAGAGGTTGATAAAAGAGCAAGAGAAGCAAACGGAAATTAATGTAGTCTTGCTACAGATCTTATCCGACATACAAAGACAATTGCAGCATGGACCTGACACCAGTCACGCAGACCAATGACATACAAAGAGAAGTCGAATCCCACATGGGATACGGAAACGTGGTCCTTTAAGTGGCCACACTGGGAGGAGAACCTCAAGAAAGTTTACCCTAGAGATAAGGGACAAGCATCGGACGATTCCTTTGGAAATTAAACTAGCGACTCAGAGGGATCTTCTAGTAGCATAACTAGTTCTTATTCCCAAAGAAAATGGAAGAAGCGAAATCATTCCAAAAATCATAATCTCGAAGAATTCAAGAAGGCCAAACCACCCTCTTTCAATGGTGAAATAAAGAAGGGAGAGGAAGCAGAGGCCTGTCTGCTTGGACTAAAGAAGTATTTCAGAGTCCATGACTTCTCGAAAAATTTAAAGTCCCAAGTAGCCACTTTCAACCTAAATGGGAAGGCTTCCATTTGGTGGGAAGACCTTAAGAACATAAAAGGGATTCATGAAGAGGACCTATCTTGGGAACGGTTTGAGAAATACTTCAGGAAGAAGTATCTGTCGGAAAAGTATTTCGACGAAAAGACTAAAGAATTCTATGAACTCAAGATGGGACAACACACCATAGAGGAGTATGTCAGTAGATTCCTCGATTTGCTGAGGTGCGTACCCTATATAAAAGAAAAAAAGGCAAAGGTGCAACGATTTATCAGTGGACTACCTAAGGACTATCAGAACATGATTGAGTTTGACGAGCCAAAGACCCTAGAAGATATTATCCGAAAGGAAAGATATTGTTATGAACAACTTGGGCATCGGACAGAACCTCGTGAAGGCTAGAAGCAGAAGAATAGTTTGGGATTCCAGAAAAATGGGCTTAAATCCCCAAGATTTAAAAACTATAAAAAGGACTCAAGGATGAGCTTCCCAACCCGAAGTGTACACCAACAGAATTTCCCCTCCTAGAGCGGAAATAAACCTTTTGGATCTACCCCAGGAAAGATTGATAACCCGAAGAAAGAACCCTTGAAATGTTGGGGTTGTGGAGAAGAACATCTACTGAGGAACTGCCTGCACCGACAACAGAACAGTCGGAGAATTTACAACGTTCAAGAAGCTACCACCATCAATGACGTGGCTAGGAGTGTGCTGCAAATTTATGCAGCCTTGAATAATAAACAAGCTGACCACCAAGCTTCAGTGGTGGAGATGGAAGGTATGATCATCAACCATCTAGTGTCTATTCTAATTGACCTTGGTTCAAATTTGAGTTATATAGCCCCTAAGGCTATTGATAAGTGTTAATTACAACCACATAAACACGCCAAGCCATGGTTGGTACAGTTAGCCACTGGCACCAAAAGAAAGGTAGCAGAGGTCATACCAGCTTGCTAATTCACTATGGGTGAATTTCCCACCCAAGCAACCCTTCATGTATTACCCCTAGGATCGTATGACCTATTGATTGGTATGGACTGGCTAGCCACATATAAAGCGAGACTGGACTATTAGCATAAAACATTAGAATGTGTAAGTGAAGAAGGAAGAAGGATAACCCTTAAAGGGATCCAAAAACCTGTCTCCATGAGACGAATATCATCCCTTAAAATGAGAAAGTATTGCAGAAAGGGATGTCCACTATATGTGATACAGGTGTTGGAATCAGTTGAAGATGACAAACCAAGCCTCGAAGACCACCCCACACTAAGAGAATATAGAGATGTATTTTCAGAAGAGGTATAGGGTTTACCTCTGAGAAGGGACATTGACTTCTTGATTGAACTTGCACTTGGAGCAATACCCGTGTCTAGGACACCCTATAGGATGAGCACACCCGAGCTAGTTGAGCTTAAATTACAACTAAAAGAAATGATGGACAAAGGCTATATCTGGCCCAGTGTTTCCCCCTGGGGAGCATCGGTTCTGTTTGTGAAGAAGAAAGATGGTACCCTTCGACTGTGGATAGATTATAGACAACTCAATAAGGTAACCATAAAAAACAAGTACCCCTTACCCAGGATCGATGATCTGTTCGATCAATTGGGAGGTTCTTCCATCTTCTCAAAGATTGACTTGAGATCTGGATACCATCAAGTCCGAGTCAAGGGTGAAGACATCCACAAAACTGCCTTTAGGACGAGATATGGTCACTATGAGTTTGTGGTAGTACCATTTGGATTGACCAATGCCCCTGCCACTTTTATGTGCTTGATGAACAATGTGCTCAGCAAATTCCTAGACAAATTTGTACTGGTTTTATTGACGATATATTAATTTACTCCAAGAATAGAGAGGAACATGAGGAACATCTTAGACTTGTGCTTCAAGTGCTAAGAGAACATCAACTCTATGCCAAATTTAGCAAGAGCGACTTTTTCCAGAAGCAAATACATTACTTGGGCCATATCATATCTGAAGAAGGAGTAGCAGTAGACCCTGACAAGATCAGGTCTATCATGAAATGGCCTACCCCAAAGGATGTTTAAGATATCAGATCCTTTATGGGCTTAGCAGGATACTATAGGAGGTTTATAAAAGGATTCTCCAAGATTGGTTGCCCAATCCCTTCTCTCCAGAAGAAGGGAGTTAAATTCCTTTGGACCCCAAAATGCGAAGAAAGGTTTTAGTTCCTAAAACATCTACTAACCCATGCACCGGTGTTGAAGATCGTCGATCCCGAAGATGACTTCCTAGTGTGCACAGATGCTTGCAAGGAAGGGCTCGGAGGAGTCCTTATGCAAGAAGGAAGTGTAGTCTACTATGAATCCCGAAAATTGAATGAGCATGAAGCCAACTATGTGACCCATGATCTAGAGCTGGCCGCCATAGTGCACGCCTTAAAAATGTGGAGGCATTACCTCCTAGGAAGGAAATTTGTACTTATGACAGACCACTATGGATTGCGATATCTGTTTGACCAACCAAAGCTCAATGCCAGACAAGCTAGGTGGATGGCCCTCCTTAGTGAGCTTGATTTTGAAATAAAAAATGTTAAAGGAAAGGAAAATAAGGTGGTCGATGCCCTTAGTAGAAGTATGAAAACAATTCACCTGGCAGCGGTGAGTACCTGCGAGACGAATGTCAAAGAAAGAGTCAGGAATGCATAATAAACAGACACATTCTTCCAGACCGTGACCTCATACATGGAGAAAGAACTTGCAGGAATAAAGTATGAAGGCTACCAGATGATAGATGGAGGTCTGCTAACTTACAAAAATATATTGTATATTCCAGATTGTGATGACTTGAAGAGGTTCATAATGGATGAACTACATAAAATACCATATACTGGTCACCCGGGATATCAGAAGATGATCACGGCCACTAGGAAACAATTCTATTGGCCTGGGTTAAAGAAAGAGATAGTTAACTATTTAGCTAAGTGCCTAGAATTCCAACAGGTTAAAACAGAACACCAGCACCCAGCAGGATTATTACAACCTCTACCAATCTTGGAATGGAAATGGGAAACCATTTCCATGGACTTTATCACCGGATTACCAACATCGACCAAACAGAATGACGCCATCATGGTAGTGGTGGATAAACTGAGCAAGTCCGCTCATTTTATCCCCGTCAAATTGACTTGCAAGGCAATAGATATCGCCACCATATTCATGAAGGAGATATCCAGACTACATGGTATGCCTAAAGAGATCGTGTTTGTCAGAGACACGAAATTTACTTCCAACTTTTGGAAATCCTTGATGGTTGGTCTAGAGACCAAATTATTGTTTAGCACAGCCTATCATCCTCAAACCGATGGATAGATGGAAAGAGTGAACCAAATATTGGAAAACATGCTAAGAATGCATGTAATGCATCAACCCAAAAAGTGGGAAGATTACCTACCACTGGTGGAATTTGCCTACAATAACGGCTACCAAGAATCCTTGAAGATGAGTCCCTTCGAAGTCCTCTATGGTAGACTGTGCAACACCCCAGTCAGTTGGAGTAATCCCATAAATAGAGTTACTATTGGACCTGACATGCTGAAAGAAATGGAACAACAAGTGATTCAGATAAAACAAAATCTGAAGGTCGCTCAGAACATACATAAAAGTTACGTCGACCGAAAGAGAACTCCAAGAGAATTCAAGACGGGAGACCACGTATATCTCAGAGTTAGGCCCAGGAAGAGTTCGTTGAGGATGGGAGCTTGTGCCAAGTTGGAACCTTGGTATTACAGACCCTTTGAAGTTCCAGATAGAATGGGACCTGTATCCTATAGGCTAGCACTTCCTCCCACAGTAAAATCACATAATGTTTTCCATGTTTCATTATTGAAGAAATATGTACGCGATTCTAATCATTTATTTTCTGGTCTGTGATCCAGGTGGAACTAGAGGGAGAATTCCTGCTAGAACCTCAATGCATATTGGACAGAAAGGAAACCCCACTCAAGAACCGAACCATTGCACAGTTCAAGGTGTAGTGGAAACATTTTGGCCCAGATGAGGCTACATGGGAAATGGAAGATGCCATGAAACAAGCATATCCGATTTTGCTTACTTCTGTACATACATGTAATATATATAGATATAACATCGAGGCTGATGTTCCTTTAAGGGAGAGGGAATTGTAACACCATGTTTCCCCCAGTCTGTAAAAATAACTATATTGGCCAAGAACTATGGCAAACACAAAAGATGTGAATGTTTGATTTGGCGGACCTTTGTATAGAAGGTCGATGAATGTAAATTATGTTATGATTATGTGTTGCATGACTACTGGGAGGGGGATGTGCTAAAAGAGACCACGATGGCTAATGAGAGGTGGTGGAAGGGACCTGGAATGGTTGCACTAACTTCCACTAGGCCAATACCGTACTGGTTTTTACTTTCTCAAAGATCAAAGCAACTCTCTGACCTTGGAATGGATTTCCCGTCAGATTGGTAGGTGGGGAGGCTCCTCAAGAGTTAATGAGGGGATGGGGGTGAACCTCCCATCTGTAACATCTCCTAGAACTGACCATGGATGGGGAAATTCGCGCCACACACAATCTTGCAGAAAAAAGGTAAGAGAGGAAGTGTAGTAAAGGAAGGGAGGAGAACACGCGCGACAAAAATCATGGAAGAGAACCGAGAGAAACTTGAGAAATATAGGGAGTTGTGAACAGAGGAGAAGGAGAGTAACCTTCATCCTTGACTTCCGTTGAGTTGGAAGTAGGAGACTGAATCTCAAGCATCGTGGTCTAGCTCGGGGGTGGCCAGTGATAAGTCCATTTGGAATCACTAAGCCTACAGTTGGGTGGAAATGACCACCCCTCTCAGCAGTCGCGTCACACCCGGTGTTTTCTGATAAGTATTTTATGCCTTGTATTTTGAATTGTATATCATGAATACATGTTCATGTTTATACGCCCATAATGATTTATGTGTGGAATGATTGTCTGGTGTTTTAGACTGAAAATAATGGGTGTAGGTGTATACTTACGTGCCATAGTTGGTTTCTGTACAAATGATTAATTCTGGGGCATGAGTTTTCTCCATTGAGAATTGTCTTGTTTGCTTTATTCTCATAATATTCTAGGAAGGCTCCTCGAGAGTACTCTCCCCCGAGAATTACCCCATAAACCTTGGAACCGTACCAAACATTTACCCAGGAACTCAACTAAGATCAGGGACAATTGCCCAAGAACCGTCTGAAGGTTCATGCGATCCGAGTCTGGAAATCTTGTGCAAGAAAGAGTAGCTCTCTAAGGTCTTAGAGTTGTGGGAGTTTGAAGTTTTGAGAGGTTGAATTTCGTAATTCAAGCTCAGAAAGGATAGTGAGCCCAACTATCGAAAGAGATTACCCCATCGTTTGGTCGATGAACGGTAGGAATCCTTTCGGAAATACCCCAGATCTGTCAAAGACCGATGGATCTAGAGGAGGAGAGTGTGCAAGGGGGACAGATCTGAACCGTCAGATCTAGCATCAATACCCAACATTCATTGGATTAGATGAAGGCGCACGGGGTTTAAACCCTTGAATATCCACAGATTCAGAGTTTGGGGTTTGGAGCGGCAAGGGATTTTGGAGTCGCTGCATCACGAGTTCCTGGTTTGCGAAATCGTGCCAGTTGTCGAATCTGTCGGAGCTCTATGGACCATCGGATCAGGGGAGGCTCACAGCCGTTTATCTCATACATAAATTCCCATATCGACAATTCGGGGATCGAAGTTTCGAGAGGTAAGGAAACTCTCTACTGTGGATCTTCACCAGTCGCGAAATCCCAGTATGTGAAATTCCGAATTAGTTTAAGCGTGAATGGGTTTCGACACCTGGGAAACCCAAGGGCAAGACCCCTCGTCCTCGCTAGTTGTGAAATCCCGGTACGTGAAACCCCGAATCAGTTTAAGCATGAATGGGTGTCGGCATTCCGGCACCCAAGAAACCAAAGGGCAAGGCCCCTCGTTGTCGCAAGTCGCAAAATCTCGGTACACGAAATGCCGACGTGCTCTGTGGATGAGCCCTAGGTCACAGGGCAGAGTCATGTGGTAGAAGGAGGAGTCCCAAAATAATCTAGACCGTCCATTTGTAGGGATGCATGGTGAAGATCTAAGGCCATCGGGGTTCTGGACATCAGAGGAATAGGAGTGAAGACCTCGCCAGAAATCCCAAAAGGCAGAATGTCGGGATTTAATTTAGGTCATTGATCAAGTCGACGATTTGGACCATAGATCCAGATGATACCGGCATTTCGGGTTCCGGGGATTCGAAAGGGAAAGGAGGAACGCTTGCATCGCGATTTCCCGAATCGCGAAACCCTGAAAGCATTTAGAGGAACAACACCAGGCCATAGGACCGGTCGTATGAAAAGTGACCCAAGGGAGGGGCTAGGGATCTGTTAGACCCTTTCGATTTTCGACATTTTGAAAGACAAAGAACAGGGGAATGCTTGCATCGTGATTCCCCAAATCGTGAAAGCCAGAAGCACCTTTTTGGTAAGGCCTATGGTCATAGCCAATGATCACATGGGGGAGCATAAGGGAAGGGAGGGTCTGTTCTAGGCCCCATAGAAATTTAGGGATTCTGTTCCTTGAAGAAAAGATGCAAGGAAAAAGAAAATCTTAGTTGTCGTAGTGGGTGTGTGACACAAACTAGAAAAGGGAGTTTTTTGGAATTTTCAGGCCTGCTATTCCACTCATCCATACACTCATTAAGAGTATTTCCATACCATTGGGATCTCAAATTTAGCATCTGAAAACAATGAGACCGTACCTCTTTTAAAAATGGACAATGAATAAAGAGATGTGGAATGTCTTCATCATCATTCTTGCACATAAGACAGTAACCTGGACCGATCCAACCTTTTGACTATAGGTTGTCCCATGTGAGTAACCTATTCTCCACTGCTAGCCAGAAGAAAACAATAATCTTATGTTGAACTTTCCGCTTCCACAAACTTGCTTTCCAACCTTGGTTGATGGGAAAATTGAAGGTGGAAATGAGAGCATCATAGCAATTTTTAACGGAAAGAACACCTGAACCATCCCCTCCAGACCAAAGAAGCAAATCGGCTTGGTCCCCCGTCAGAGTTACACCTGATTTATTCAACTCAGCAATGTATGTACTCCACTCAACCGCACGTGCACCTATCAAATTCAAATCAATGTTGGATTTCCAAACTTCTATCAAGGTAATCAGGTTTACAAAAGTTGTGGCTTGGGATAATGTAGTAATTTGGTTGTCGGTTAGAGTCTGCACAAGTTCCAAACTGAGTCGTTCTTGATCCCCCATGCCAAGAATCTTGTATCTACCTATGGCGATAAGACGCCCATCCCTTGGCCTCCAATAGAGCCAGTGAATAATAACCGACAATGATCTTAGCAGACTTGACCACATCCTCGAGACTGCACACTGATTGTGCTGAGGCTGTCTGAGCCAATTAACAAAAGAAGAAGATTTTAAATACTTGTCCATAACAACATGGTGCCAGGTGCTTTGATGAGTTATAAGTCTCCAAAGAGTTGCAACATTAAGGGCTAACTTGAAATGATAGAGGTTACGAAACCCCCACCCCCCATTTTTTTTTGGTCTGGCGAGAAGATCCCATCTTCATAGATGATGTTGACAAGAGTCTGACCGACCATTCCATAAGTAATGAAAAATCATTTTACGTATCTTATTGAGGATAGAGGGAGGCAAGGATTCCAGAGACATCTAGAAGACCAGTTTTCCTTCCAGGATAGATTTAATGAGAATGTATCTTCCTCCTAAAGAGAGCCACCAGTTATACCGACCCAAAATTTTATGAGAAAACTTGGCAACTAGACAGCCCCAATTTGTTGCTCGGCTTGGACCACTCTTTAAGTAATACCCCAAATACTTGAAACCCTCTAAAAGTTTGCTAGAATAAAAAGCAAGGAGAGATTTGAACGTAGAAAGCTCCAACTCATTGAGACCTTCATAAATAATAGTTGTTTTTGGCTAACTTACTATGAGTCCCGTTTCACTGCAAAAAAGCTCAATGATAGCTTTTATCTGCTTCCACTAATCAAGACACGCCTTTGACATAATAATAACGTCATCTACAAAGAGAAAGTGCAACATTTTAGTCACTCTAGAAACATTTATACCTGAAATCAGTCCATCAACAATTGCTTTCTTCAATAATAGGCTGAGTCCCTCCATCATAAGAATGAATAGAAGAGGGGAAAGTGGGCAACCTTGACGAACCCCCCTCTCGATTCTAAATACTTTCGAAGGTTCTCCATTTGCTAAGACCGCGAAGGATGGAGAAGTTACACATGACATAATCCAATTTGTTAATTGGATACCCAAGCCCACTTTGAGAAGAATCAATCTGAGTTGACACCAGTCAATACAATCATAAGCTTTTCACAAATCAAGCTTTAAAACGAGAGCTTTAATATTCTTCTTTGTTATGTTGTGAATACTTTCACTAGCAGCCCCTATAGCGTCCTGAATACATCTTCCTTTTAAAAATCCCAACTTTTTCGGAGAAATAAATCTGGAAAGCATAGGTTTTAGCCGATTAGCAATTACTTTGGAGATGATCTTATAACAAATATTACAGAGCGAAATAGGGCAAAAATTGTCAAAAGTCTAGGGCGCTTTGATTTTGGAATCAAAGTTAGGAAAGTAGAATTTAGACCACCCAGTATAGTTCCCTTAATTCTAGACTCTTCAACCATTGCCAGAAGATCCTCTCCGAGAAAATCGAAAAAGAAAATGAAAAATTCAGAGGTCCAACGATTCAGGCATGGACTCTTCTCCTTCTGGAACTGACCAAGAACTCCTTCTTGAACTGACCAAGAACTCCTTCAAGTTCTTCCAGAGTAATCGAGGAGACCAAGTCAATAGATTCCTCTTCATTAACCCACTGAGAAAAGAGCTCCGTAATTATGCATTGGTCACTAATATTCATTGATACTAGCTCCTTGTAAATAACTTTAAAATAAGTTATTGCTTCAATTTTAATTGCATCCTGTTCAGTTAGTATTTCGCTTGAACCTGAAAAAATCTCCCACACATGATTTTTTGTCCTGTTGTGTGAAGCCACTTTATGGAAATATCTGGTATTTCTGTCTCCACTTGAAATCCATAGTGCTCTACTATGGAGTCGCCACATCTCCTCTTCACACTTTAGAATCAAATTCCTTTATGTTTCACTCTGTTTCAGGGTTGAAAAGTGATCTATGCTGTTAGGATCCGCCAATCATAGATTAGTGTAATGTTTTATATCTGTTTCCAATAATATCAATTTCGTTCTCTTTTTTTCTTGATTCTCTTTATACCATAACTTGGTTAACTTTTTAATGACCTGTAGCTTCCAAAGCAAGCATATTTGTTTATTATCTTCACGAAGGAACATAAGATCATTCCAATTCTTGTGAATAATATCAACAAATTCTCTCTCATTCAACCAATCTACATTGAACTTAAATAGAAAAAACTCACATGCTGGGAGCTGCTCCATCTGAAAGCAAATAGGAGCATGGTAAAAAATGAACGGGGATTCAACCCATGATCAATAATTGCCAACAACTGAAAGTCGCGCCTATGATACTAGAACTCTATCCAATCTCTTTGCTATAGCATCCTGTCCAGACTGACCATTCCTCTAGGTAGGCTTTAACTTTGTCGGTTTAATGTCCACTAAGTTATTCATCTGGAAGAGAGTTTTGAAAAAATCATCCATATTCTTTATAGTCCCAGATCCTCCCCAAGACTCTTCCCCAACCAAAATAATATTTAGATCACCTGCTAAGATCAAGTTTGGTATACTTAAGATACCACTATCAACAATCGATTTCCAGAAAGTAATTATGTTCTGGAAAGGCCCATATATATTTAAGAAAGCCAACTTATGATTTGTTGTTGTGCTTCTTCCAGTTAATAAAATACCTCAAGCAATATGAACAACTTCTAAAATGAAAAGAGAAGGGTCCCAGGAGGTTAAAAGTCCTCCAGACTTGCCCACAATGCAGACAGAGAAAGAAACCTAGGAGGGGCGCAACACCTGTAAAAAACCTCTAGCTCTAAGAGGCCCACTGTCTGAATGATGATCCAAGGATGTTGAAGGCCATGGGAGACCTTGTGCCATCTTCTTTCACCCACTCCTAGTTTTTAATGGCGATAATTCTAAACCAAGCCCTCTAGACCTCATTGTATCTCTCTCCTCCTTAGCCATAGCAAAAATGGAACTCAAGGCCTCTGATTGAGGATCCTGAGAAAATATAGTCTTCCCTTGAAATATCAACAACTTTGTCGCTTTAAATGAACCCCTATACGTCGAAATTAAGGGATCAATTGCTTCTAAGAATGATGGCTCCTCTGGCTCCGGCTCTCGAAAATATTTTACAGAGGACAAACTAGGGCCCGTCGATATAGAAGTAGTGAGTGGAGAAGTAGAGGAAGCTGGCGGCCTCCCCAGTTTCAGCTCAGTGAAAGGTTTGGATAGGGGATCCTCTAACAAAGATGACAAAACCTCTGCCCACCTTTCCATATGCATTGGGCTCTACCGACAGGCTGGCTCTAGTGGTGACAAAGAAGAAATAAAAGACATCTTACCGGCCTCTGGTGAGGGTGAAATATACCCCTAGCTTTCTCTTTTCACATCCTTATCACCTGTAGTATTGTTAAATAACCAAGTCAAATTTTCAAGAGCATCTAGTTCCCAATGACTAAGAGACGAGAAGAGTGAGGGACAACATGTATTTATCTTACCAGCCAAAGAGGAATCAAGAGAAGTTTGTAATCCCATCCCAAGATCAGAGTAGGATTCCACTTCGTGAATGGAATCATCCTCAGTCATGTAGTCCTGGGGGTCTTCACATAATAAAGAATCTTCGGACTTTTCATCAGACTTTAGGCCTCTACAATCTCTTCGAAGATGTCTTGTGCAACGACACCTACTACATCTGAAGGGGATCGCCTGATAATCTAACTTCTGCTTTGTGTGCCACCCTCTCCACTCAATGTCCAAGAGCTTCGGTAAACCTTCATAGATATCAATAGCCACTAGGACTCTCCCCACTTTCCTGTTTGAACTTGCCAAAGATGAAGCATCCAGAGAGATAAAATGACCTAAGGCTTCTCTGATTTCCCTCAGAGCTCCCTCATTCCAAAAATGTATCGGTGACCCTGTTACTAAGACCCAAAGATGTCTAAGATAGAAGTATTCAGTTAGTGGATCAAAGTCCACCCTCCATCTTTTTAACATCAGGCTACTTCCTCCCAAAACCCAAAAGTTGTTTAAGAGAAGAGTAACATTGTTTGGGATTTTACAAACAAACCCCATCCACCCCTTAGTAAGCAAATGGAGTTCTGGTTTGTAACCCAGAATATGAACCCAGGTTCTAGCCATCCAATCAGTGAAGGGCTCAGTAGCCAGATATGCATAAGAAAGATGCCCCACTGGTCCACATAATGCTATTCTGCAGGTCTCCTCCAGACCCACATCGGCCCCCAATACCATTCTCTTGACTTTTGTATTCGTCTTCCATGCCTTCTTCTGAATGCTCGCCCGTGGAGGAAGAGCAGGAGCGACCCTAGCTCTTGGCACTCCAATCTTTTCCTTTATGTGGTCTTTAGTGGAATGAGCCGAAACTTGTCCTAGAATAAAAGGGTTTATACTACAAGCAACTGGGGCCTAAATCTGTGTAATAATCGCCTGAAAAGGCAGGTCAACCTGACAAGAACCGACGTTTACACCCAAGGCTGAAGAGCCGACCCCTAAAGAGCCAGAGTGTTTAACTGGAGGATAGGAACGTGCTTTAGTCAGGATTGGATTCTTGTGACTAATATACCTCTACCAGACTATCTCCATCTCGAGATTGGTTAAAGAAGTGACTTCTAGGAAAGGATCAGGACCATTCTCCATCTCAAATGATTACAATGGTGGACCCGGGCACTGTAGCGGTCAGAGACTCCAAGAGAGTCCAATTGGAAATGAAACTCTATGAGTCTAGTGAACACTTGAAACGAGAATACCTTCAATCAGAGAGACAAATAAGAGACAAAGAATCCCCCCAGGAAGGAATTGAGCAAAGGCTCTAAAACCAAGGGAAAGACCAAAGACAGTCTCGAAACCAAGCGACTTAGTGACAAAGGGAGACAAGAACTACCTTGAAAATCACAAGGAAGGCTAACGAAGCAGAACAACAATAGAACAGGAAAGTATCACACAGAATGATAAAATCTCCTCCACCATAAGGAGAAAAGGAGTCTCTAGGACTACAAATCGGTTGTAAAGGCTCCTCCTAGGAGTGATAGAGTCACCCCCCCCCAAAAAAAAAGAGAAAGCACCACCTGTAGTGATCAGTTGGTAGGTTTCGTTCAGTTGTTAAGTTCGCTCACAAAGAAAGGTAATCCCCCGCCTGTGTCCAATAGACCCCCGACTGGGTCCATTAGAACTCTCTACCTCTCACGTTTGGTTCTGCTTCAAGATCTCATCCTTCCCACCAAAAAAATTCAAAAATATTTATTCTACTCGACTCTGAACCTCAGTGACCAATTTGTTGTTTGTTGATCCATGAAAGTAGCTATGCTTTGTTGAAAATGTTGATTTACGGAGTTAAAACGTGCATATTTACAAGTATGGGTAGGTATACCTGTCTTTCATGTGCTACTACTGAATTTGCTAAATCCATCAAATGAAATGTTGTTAGATGTATGCCATAATATCATTTAGACAAACTAGTGGGACATTCGAATTATACCAAAAATTATTATTAGTTTATGGGTTCTAAATTATCTTTGCATAACACCTTTTACACTTTTTTTTTTTTTAATTAAGTAATTTTGAATTTTTTGATTTGATTTTTTAATGGATAAAGAATATAAATAAATATGTTATGTAGAAACTTCAATATACATTTATAGAACTTTATTTGTACTAACTTAACAAACTATTACTTATAATTTATTTATTTCTTTCTTTTTTCTGTCATTTGTCATTTACAAACTGTTTTTTTGTTTTGTTTTTAAGATACACTAAATGCATTAAACTTTTCATCCAATCAATCTTATCTTCAAATAATGTTATTATATTATAATGTAAACAAACCCATTAATCAATTTAGGAATTATTATATTATAGTGTAAACGAACCAAATAATCAATTTAGGAAGTGGGCATAGATAAAGTGTATAGATTATTTTATCTTTCATCTTAATAGGATATGGTTATCCCGTTTTAAAATAAAACTCCATACACTTTCTGATTGGTGTATTATTTTGGATATTTGAGTGTAAAATTATTTTATTTTATCTTAAAAGGAGAGTTGCATCCTATTTCAATAAAATACAAACACTCTCTGATTGGTGCATATTTTGGATATTTTAATTCGCTGCAAATAAAAAAAAATGTATTAGTAAAATTATATCATATAATGTTATAGGTATTTAGGTTTAATTAGTTAAATCATTTACTAAAAACATATTGATAATGAGTAGTGAATTTTTTTAGGGTTAGCTCTTACATCTTGCGGTTGACATTGTCCTCTATCTAGATATCCTTAAAGAGGGGACCATGCAAAGTTTTCCTTCTAAAAAAACTACTATAAACACCAATATTATTTTGGAGGAAATTGTAAAGTAAAAAATCTTAACTATAAATGAAGTAATGTGCTTTGTGTTTATTATTCTCAAGTTTACAATGTAAAATACAGAGAAAATTAACTCACTATTAATTTTCTATGGATCAAATAGACATTGTGACCTTAAACACATTGTTTCAATGCTGCCTTCTTCCTATGCTTTGCACTATTATCTCACTCCTTTGTAATGCTTAACTATTGAACATAACATCACTGCAATATGAACACACTCTTTCTCTTCGTGTGGCTAAGGTTTTAACACCTCTTGATAGCCATTAGGGCCATCATTAGGCTTTAACTAAAAAAGAGTGGACCATTATTGTAATGTAATATATATATGTTGATGATGGCCCAATGAGACCAACTTTGAAATCTTCCTAGCTCTATTTAATTATCATAGGAGTAAGCTAATCTCATAGCAAAAGAACCCTCTTTATCCAACATAAATTTCATGCATGATCAGAGTTCCACCATGATCCAAGTTCTATGCATTTTGGAATGATACCCTTAGGGGTATTGTCCATCCTTGAATCAACGTAGATCATCCAAAATTAGAATAGAATTCTCAATTGATAGGAACTCTAACTTCCCATATTATTGGATTCCAACGATAGGAGGGAAGTTTACTACAAGATTAGATAGATTTGGCTAACATGAGTTAACACGTTATGAATATATGTGTTTTTCATCCTCCACTCTCTTAATATTAGAAGAATACACATTCTTTCTTCCCATTACATTTTAGATCTTGTCCAACTCCTAGTATGGATAAATGCCATAATAAATCCATCCTAACTTTGGATTTTTGAGCATTGCAAAAATTGCTAAAATTGTCACCTTATATTGTTCTTTATCCCTCTCGTTGCAAATAATTAAAGTACATTATATAGCCTAGTATGGATGAGATGTGCAACATCCATACTTATAAATTAAAAATAGGAAATATATTAAAATCTACAATAAAAAAGGAAATTTTAAATAAAATATCAACCGTTAATTGATATACTTATTGACTAGCTTGAGTGGTTGAATCTTTGTAACTTCACACACGAATCTTGAGGTCTGTTCTTTGGGTTGGTTTCCTTTGTTGTATGCTTCACTCGATTTCCATACTGAGTCAAGCATCTTAAACAATGCCAAGGAGTTTGCATTGGTTACCATCCACAAATGTAGGGAAGTGCCTCAGAGTTTCTTCATGAAATGTTCCTTGGATATATATATTTTACACACACACATCTATATATGCATACATATATGTGTGTGTACACACACACACACAAATCTAAACTCGAGGTATTTTAAGCATAGATATATTTGTACTTTGATTTTATTTCCCCCCTCTCCATACATAAGAGATCCAGTGTTATGCTCATGCTTAATAGATTTGTGGTTAAGATGGATCTATACTAGTAAATATTTTCTAAAAATTAAGTAATAAAAAATGCATTTACAATATAACTTAACAAAAAAATATAAACAGATTGGAATGCCATCTAAATAATAAATAGGAGTAATCTAGCTTATGAATTGTATGGTGTCGAGCCTTTGAATTACTACGGTTATGTAGGTACTAGGGTTTATGAATCCAAGACAAGATGTATTATGGCAACATCATGGATTATATGGAGGAATTTCTATCAAAAGATTAAATTTTCCAAAATGTGGATATCTATCAAAGGAGGTAGGTGATATACTATCTACCTCAGACCATGGCTAGAGAGGAGGGTGATGATTTTTAGCAAGTGGTTTGGGGTTTGATCAATACTGATGGAATTTTGAATGAGATAGGATGGAAAGGATGAGTGGAGAGGGATAATAGAAGAACTCTCAAATTGACTTTATGGTCCTCTAAATACAAAAAAATTAACCCTAAACATTCTTCTTTGAACCTTCATTCCCTTGATTTTGTATCCTCTCTAGTGCATAAATCTTTGATTCTAAAGTAGTAGTTAGATGCAGAGGAAGACTTGGTGGTAGCCATTAGGAGAAGAAGGGATATTAAAGGAAGGTTTATGTCAAGACCTATTCTTTGAAACGAAGATTGGTTTGAAGGAAGGTTTTAATTCTCCAATCCAATGACTGAAAGTAATGGTGGTGTAGGAAGTTGAAAAAGAAGTGGACCAGACTCAAAGCACATCAAAGTGTGTGTGAGAAAGAAAGGAATCCGTGTTTGATTAGTATTGAGAGATGATGTGAAGATGAACTAGGTGGCCAGACTAGCTTCTTAGGCATTGGTAGGGTGCTTTTAGGGCTATGCGATGTGTGATAAAAACCTAAAAGAGTGGTTGGGATAGAATTGGGAGGTGAGGTTAGGTTACTATCCCTTAGTTCCATATACTAGCTAGAGGTTTGGATGGATTTTTTTCTCTGAACATTTAAGGATGCAGTCTTTATTAAGAAAAAATTGGAGTTGTGATTGACCAATACTAATCCTTAAGAAATGGACACCCTTCTTCAAAGCTAAGTTGGAAGAAACCTATATTTTTTTGGTTGGGGTCAAATTGCATGGTCTTCCTTTTGGAATTCTAGTCTCCTAATGTTTTCAAAGAAATAGGGAACACTATAGGCACCTTCATGGAATTATATTTGATCTATTTGGAGTTAATGGTGATGACCTTTGCAAGGATTCTAGTAGATTTGAATCTTTGTGAAGGGTTAACAAAATATTATTTCATTCAGAAACGTCCCATCACTCATTTATAGATTCTGCACAACATTGGTATACCTTTTTAAGTGCCTAATATGCCATAGATATGGACATTTGGTGGTAGATTTCTCTCTTAAGCTAAACCATCAAGTACGAGTTAAAATATCTATCCCTAATGTAAGTGTCCGAGTAGAGAAAAAGTTGTAATAACACTCCAGGGATTAGGATTTCTAAGAAGGATCTTGATGTCACTTTGGAAGGGATAGAGGAGGTTACATCTCACAAGTCATAAGAGAATAATTTGGCTCCTCATCTTGAACATGTTGGTGTCTTCGATGAGGTCAAACTAGCGGCGAACTTTCCTCAAGTTGAATCCAAAAATGGTATGTCCATTGTTGGCATAGGGGTAGACCCAGGGTTCATCTCCAAGAGCACACCAACAAGCCCTAGCTACTGGCCCTTTCAGCAACACCTGCGAAGCAGATGCAGTCTCACCCGAAGCAACTATGAGGGGGTTGTAGGACAGAGATGTCTACATCCAGGGGAATATCAAGTGGATCTATTGCAATAGCAATATATCATGCATCTATCATTAAAAAAACTAGATCTATCCTTCACAGCTATAAGTTCGATCTAATGCAATAAGGCAGGTAACAATATAACAATGACAGACATCAAAGCATCAATCACACACACAACGACAAATGTATGTGGTTCACCCTCTCTCTAGGGATACGTCCACAAAACTGTGCTATATTATATTAAGTAAAGCATACAGTTCTTGTTTGTGCTCTTAGCTAGCAGATCTTCTTCCTCTTCTCTCTTTCTCTCCCCTCCCTGCACACCCAGCTGTAGGACTTGACCTTCACACACAACAGAAGATCTTACAATACCAGAAGGCTTCCTCTCTCTCAACACTTCTCTCTCTTAATACAATGATCCCTCTCTCAATACTATAGCTAGATCAACAACAATATTGTACTGCAGAATTACCAACTTGTACCGACCCGACCCAGGTCCTCTTGACCTCTATTTGTACATTACAACACCTCACCAACAGCCTTAGGCAGAAACCTAGGTGCTAAAACCCTAAAATACCAAAACCCTAGGTGTCTAAAACCCTAGGTCAACTTGACCCGCTTTTTCTGGGCTTCGCCAACCTTTCTTTCCTTCCTTCTCACACGGTGCTCCAAAGCATCCAACGATGTCTTTTTTCACTTGCTGAGTTGTCCCCGATCCATATTCCTTGTTGATCTGTCATCCTTGCTCTCCTCATCCAACGACTTGCATTTCCTTGCTTCGCTCCATCTTTTCTGCTCTTTTTCTTACTTCAACCCAGTGACAATCACTGTGTCTCTCGTGATGTTCACTTTTCACATTTTCTTCCTTTATCTTCACTTCCTTCCATAACCAAGGTCCAACAGGCCCCTAACACTCACCTGTGACTCATTTCGAGGCACTTTGGATCTGATCCTTCTATTTTCCTTCGACTTTGGACTGCACAGGGTAGCCTTGGTTTCTGCTTTATGCCTCCTCTCCCTCCTTGTGTAGACTGTCTTTTCTGTGTCTGGTACCCAGTTTCAACTGCACTTGGTACCTAGACCCTTTTTCTCATGCTTTTACTGAGATCTGCAAGGTAGCTGGTTGTCATAGTACAACTTCAGCTGACTCGCATTCACCAAACCTTCCTTCCATTCTTCGTTCAACGTATTCAGTTGCGCAACTCCTCCTTCTATAACATAGGCGATCTCATATGGTCCAAGCCAATGCATTATGAACTTCCCTGAGTGTCTTATAAACTTACTGTCATACACTAGCACTAAATCACCTTGCTTGAATGCCTTCTTCTTGTTGTGCCTGTCATGATATGCCTTCTCATTCCTTCTAAACCTGTTGGTGGAATCCTATAATGAATCTGTCTTCTTCCAATTCAACCAACTAGGTGAGCCTTTCTTGAACAACACCAATGTCATCCATACCTGTAAAAGCAACAATTCTTAAGCTTGGTACCAAGTATTCCATTGGGACAACAACTTCGAGACCATAAACCAACTTGAAAGGAGTCTTCATTGTTAATTTCTTGCAAGTGGTTCGATAGGCCCATAGTACTGCAGGTACTCTTAAGTCCCAGTCATCCCTATTCACAATGAAAATCTTCGTTGATGCTGTCTCCAAGATCTTATTGAATGCTTCAAATTTTCCATTTGCTTGTGGATGGTAAGGTGTACTCTTCTGATGGTGGACTGCAAATTCTTCAGTTAGGGCTTCAATTGTCTTATTAATGAAATGTGTGCCTTGATAACTCATAAGGATCTTGGGGCATCCAAACTTGGTTATTATGTCATCAAATATAAAACGTGTAGCTATAGTTACATTACAGTCTTTAACTGCTCTAGCTTCGGCCCATCTGGTTAAGTATTCTGTCGCAGTAATGATATACCTTGATCCTGTGCATTTTCCTGGTGGGTTTATAGGTCCCACAAACTCAATGGACCACTTTTCAAATGCTTGTAGGGTCATATGTGGTGCTAATGGAATTTCATCTCGTCTGGATGGTTTCCCAACTCTCTGGCACACATCATAGGCTCTAGCATAATCCTTAGCATCTCTGTGTAAGGTAGGCCACCAAAGGCCAGCTCTCAGGACCTTCTGCGTAGTTGCTCTCCCTAACACATCTTCTTAGTATCTCATCAGGTCCCATTTTGTATAGCTGACCAACTATAAGTGAAAATTATGCACCGTGCACCACTAGCTGTTTCTTCTGGGGAATTGTATACTCACTAGGTGCCATTCATGTTGACAGGAACTGGACTATGTCTGCGAAGTGGTCATCAATATTTATAATGGTGAGCAGTTGTGCATCCGACAATGTATCCTCCAAGCTGGTGGGTTCTTCACCATGTTCCAACCTTGACAAGTGGTCAGGGCCCTTGTTCATTCTTCATGGCTTAACTATGATCTCAAAATCATATTCTTGAAACAATAGAAGCCATCTGCATATTCGCCCCCCCAACACTGGTTTGTTGACTAGATATTTCAGTGCAGAGTGATCTGTAAACATTTTAAAGTGTCCTCCCAACAAGTAGTGGCATAATTTTTGCAACGCATACACCATGGTTAATCCTTCTTTCTCGGTAGTGGTGTAGTTGATCTTCGCTGTAGATAGCTTCTTGCTAGCAAAATATAATAGATGGTCAATCTCCCCTTCTTCCAATTGTGTCAGTACTGCTCCCAATGCAATAGAAGATGCATCGACGTGCACATAAAACTCTTTGCTCCAATCTGGAAAAACCAGAATGGGCACAGTGACCATCTTCTGTTTCAGCGTGTCGAAGCTCTGCTGGCATTCATTTATCCAGCCAAACTAACAATCCTTCTTCAATAGCTTCTCCATTGGTGCTGTGATTTGGGCATAGCCTTTAATGAATTTTGTTGTAATAGCCAGTATGTCCTAGCGCAGTGCGCAATTGTTTGACTGAAGTAAGAGGTGGAAAATCAACTATAATTGCAATTTTAGATGGATCAACCAGCAATCCCTGCTTGCATACAATATGGCCTAATAACACTCCAAATGGTGAGAAGAAGATGCACTTCTTCAAATTGAAAGCAATTTTACACTACCTTCATTTATCCAACATTAGCCTTAGACATTCAATATGATTTTTCAACAAACTAAACACAGTCCAGTCATCAAAATATGCTTCTAAAAATTTATGCAAAAATTCTTTGAACGCTTCGACCACCACCCTGGAAAAGATGGATGGGGCATTCTTCAGTGAAAATGGCATTATTGTATATTGGCAGGATCCCCATTCTGTGGCAAACATGGTCTTGTGGCAGTCCTCCTTAAAAATTCAGATCTGATGGTATCCTAAAAATCCATCTGTAAAAGAATATACTTCTTGGCCTCCCACGTTGTCTAATACTTCATCAGTGAATGGTGTAGGGAAAGGGTCATGCAGACATGCATCATTCAACTTCCTAAGGTCCACACATATCCTAATTTCCCCTATCTTCGTGTCTTGTACCACCATAGGGCTGATCCACTCTGAGCCTTTGACAGGTTCAATAATCCTTGCTTCCAATATTCTGTCGAGCTCAATCTTCACTTTTTCCTTGTATTTCGGGTTCAATCTTTAGGGTCTTTGCTTGACTGGCTTCGCACCTAGTTTCAAAGGGATCCTCATTTCTCCCATAGGACCTTTGATGCCCTTCATATCAGTGAACTTGGTCGGAAACAAGTCCTGATATTCATGCAGTAACTCTGTAATCTTGTCAATGGTAGCAACATCCCAATAATCTCCGACATTGGCAATCTTCAGTGTCTCCTCTGTCCCAATGTTGACTTTTTTAATCTTGATTGGCTGACCAATAAATGGTAGCTCAACTCTTGGTCCTTCCACATTTCTTTGGCCTTCTGTTTCAGTAATGTTTACCTTCTTGGGATCATCATCATCATCCGCATTGATGTTGTAGCAACTCTGCAATTTCTGGAAAGGCACAATCCATTTGTCCTCTTCTTGTTCCATAGGGAGGCTAGATGCTTCCTTGAATACCTTCTTTCTCAAAATCTGTAATGCTTGGTATACTAAAGGATATTCTCTTTCAAATAAAAAGGTGGTTACAAATTTCTGAATCATACCTTCCCAATCTATAGTGACGAGGCGAAGCTTCGCTTGAAGGTACCAGTTGATAGGGGTCGTGTCCATTGTGTTAATGAATCTGTGCACTCATTTTTCTCGAGGAATGTCACTCCAAGCCTCTTCACAGCTTCACACGTGGTCCTTTGGGAAAATTCGATCGATATATCTTACTTCGCAACTTACTGCTTGTGTTGAGAACCACACTGTCATCAAGGTTCGACATTGTGTCCAGTCTGTGATTTTTCTTTTATGTGTCCCCCACCATCTTGTTGGTGTGGCTTTCAGGGCCTCATCCATTACCAACAATATCTGTTGTATTGATACACTTTTTTCAAAATATGATAGGAAGGCTTCTAAAGGGTTTAGACCATCAAATGTGGGTAAGTTACTCATTGTTGTGTTGATCCAATGAACTTCTCTAGTTAATCTAGCAAATCTTCTGGTAGATACTTCATACATCTGGTTCTACCAGTTCTCTAGTGCTTCTTCTGAATCTGATGAGCACGTGCTATCACTTCCCCAGCTTAGATTCCCATCGGTTGTAGGGTTGATGTAATCTTGCTATCTAGCTGTTAGTTTGTAGATGTTTTCCAATTCGTATGTGTGATCTTCTTCTCTGATGGGATCTGTGTATCGCAGACCTTCATCTGGATATAAGGGTGCAATGACCCTAAGGCCATCTCCTTTAAATTTCATATGTATTTTGTTCAAATCAACAACAGTGGAATTTTTGAAGGCCCAATCAATTCCTAGTAATGTAGGGTAAGGGCAGTTATCATCAACAATTTCAATTACCTCAAAATCTGCAAAGGTTCTAACTCCATCGATGTCCACAAGGACATGCTCCAATCGTTCGAATGGGCTGAAAGCTTGTTGATTAGCCATCCTAAGTCTGATAGGGGAATAAATCAACCTCAGTTTTCCCATTAGTGCCCAAGTTTTCTTCGTCATGACATTGACCTCCGACTGTAAGTCGAGGACCACATAGTCTATATCATACTCTCCTATTTGAGCATTCAAATGTAATTATTTATTTTTCCTTCTCTTCTTACCAATTTGGTGTACTTCCCTATTCAATAAAGGGTTTATCTTCCCTATCTCATACTGCTTGATTAAGTTATGTAGTTCTTGCACAACGTTCTCATCCTGAATTAACTTAAGACGTGTGTATAATAATTCAGTGAGCTTACTTACCTCTTTTCCTTGCTTCGATGAAACCGACTGATCAAATGCCCGAGGCATCCCATATTCTCTTATTTCTGGTCATGTTTTTGATGAAGACCCTTGGTCTCTCTTGAACTCTTGCCTTTCTTCCTTGAAGATTTGTCTTTTTTTCTTTGCATCAAAAGCCTGAGTCTTTTCCACAACTTTCCTGATACTTGAATCTTTTGCGATCTTTCCTTGGATCATTTTATCCTCTCATGTAGCAGCACCTCCTCGAGTAATAAAAATGAATCTAGGGTTTGCTCCACGAGGTTCAACATAGATCAATTGCACTTGTGGGTTCTGTTGGGGTCCTCATCTTTCCTAAATCTTGGATAGCAGCACAGGGCAGTCCTCAATGACGTGCTCGAAGGAGTTGCAATAACTGCAAGTGGTACAAGGGTTTTGATAGTCCCTTGATAGATGTCCTAGCTGTGCACAGTTATAATATATTATTTGTCCTCGGCCTCGACCCATTCCTCCTCCTCATCCTCTTCCTCTGTATCCATCGCGAGGATTGAAGTTTCCTCTTCCTGGGGAGTTAAATTGCACATTGTTTTCTTCTTGATGTACTTCAACTTGGATCTTGTATATGTCTCTTGATATTTCATGCATGAGATCATAAGCTTTGCAATCTCTATCCTCACGCCCTACTGATTTACAGAATGTGCAATAGAAGTTTGTGGTTGTCTGAACATATTTTTGCATGTAATAGCACTCACCAGGGTGATGTCGATTTCTGCATACTTCACACCAAGGTAAGGTGACTTGCTTTAAGGGGCTCAGAGCTCCAGAATCCAAGTATTCATTGAATAGAGGGAAATGTTCCTTGTCATGACCTTCTGATCTACATCTGACACACCAGATGTCTTCTCTTTTGTCTTTTCCCTTGTCTTTCTTCATGTCTTCGACCTGTAGAGACAAACTAGTTAGCTGACTCAAGATCTGACTCATACCTGAGATGGATTCTCCCATAGGGGTTGATTCAATATTCATGGCGATCTCCAATGCTTCTGCCTATGAAGCAATCTTCTGTTGCATCAAGGGAACTCTGATATGTGGTAAGAGAGCAACGATGAACCATTATTTTTTTTGCTCGTTCGGGATCTTAAAGGTCAATCTTCCTGTGAGGGTCTTGAATCTCAGATTGAACTCCCAAACAGGTTTGACTACCTTTTGCTTGATCTCTTTTAGCTCTGTAATACATTGGGACTCTGACTTAGGTTTCTTAAACTCTGCAATCAACGCGCTCTTGATCTCATTCAATGGCTTAGGCTGCACAAGTCCTTGGATAAGCTTCATGTACCAGCGCAATGCACAGTCTCTCAGTGTAGTGATAAACTGGTTTCTTTTAACAGCTTCGTCGATAATATTTTTAATGTTCCATACGACCTCACACAGGAACCATTGTTGATCAGGATCTTCAGATCCATCTCCTCTAAAGATAGTGAGCCTCATCTCATCTGCCATGGAGTTTCCTAGGTTTCTTGTCTGAGCGGATGCTAAGTTGCTAGTAATAGGGCTCTACGGACTCTAGTGGTTTGGAATGTTCTGATTACTTAGTGTTTCTGAAACAACAAAAGGATTGATATTACTTACATTAGTAGCCTACGCAGTTCCTGAGGTTTCTGGCTCATTTCAGTGAATTTCTTTAGCTTCTTCTCCCTCTGGCCCCACGGGTTCTAAATGTTCTTCATCTGTTAGATCAACCTCTTCTACATTGTAGAAACCCTCTTCCCTGTAGTTTTTCTTAAATAGGTGCTCAAGGTGAACCCCTTGAAATACTCTTCCACTACATGTATGTCCTGCTTCTGTGTCGCTGTCGCTGTTCAAATTTTTGAACATTATCCTTTTCAAATCTTCTCGATCTACTGTATCTTCAAGATGTTCTTCTCATGCAACAACATCTTGAGTCTCAACTTCAGGACTTGTAAAAATTTTCCTTTGGGTCCTTTAAAGAAATATCTTTCAGCTTGGCTGTATGACTCTACTCTGTCAACAACAAACTCAGTGATATACCCTCCAATAGTAGTATCAAACTAGTGATCTACTGCCCTAGATACAACATTATCAACCCTTTTAACCTTCTTGACCAGTGCCGATGTCCAAACTACAGAAGATCTAGGCCTTATCTCGAACTGGGTATCTGCTAACCTAGCTAACCACTCATGTAGCTCTTGATGGATCCCTCCAAAGAATATCTCGTGAATGTCGGTAACGATATATTTCTCCAACCAATCTTTTGTACTAAGATTAGGGTTCTTGTTATGGGCTTCAACGAAGTCCCTTTCTTGATCTTCTATCCACTTTTGGATCTTTGTCTTCGATGGGAACCACCTTGACATTCCCTCACTAAGATTCCTGTCCCAGAAATGGAACCATTTGTTGGCACAGGGGTAGACCCAGGGTTCAACTCCAAGAGCGCACCAACAAGCCCTAGCTACTGGCCCTTTCAGCAACACCTGTGAAGCAGATGCAATCTCACCTAAAGCAACTATGAGGGGGTTGCAGGACATAGATGTTTACAACCACGGGAATATCAAGTGGATCTATTACAATAGCAATATATCATGCATCTATCATTCAACAAGCTAGATCTATCCTTCACATCTATAAGTTTGATCTAATACAATAAGGTAGATACCAATATAATAGTGACATAGATCAAAGCAACAATCACACACACAACAACAGATGTGCGTGGTTCACCCTCTCTCTAGGGCTACGTCCACAGAACTGTGCTATATTATATTAAGGAAAGCATACAGTTCTTGTCTGTGGTCTTAGCTAGCAGATCTTCTTTCTCTTCTCTCTTTCTCTCCCCTCCTTGCGCACCCAGCTGCAGGACTTGACCTTCGTACATAGAAAAAGATCTTACAATACCAGAAGGCTTCCTCTCTCTCATCACTTCTCTCTCTCAATACAATGATCCCTCTCTCAATACTATAGCTAGATCAACAACAATATTGTACTGCAGAATTACTAACTT
Organism: Picea engelmannii; assembly: GCA_009831015.1. Classification (NCBI taxonomy): domain Eukaryota; kingdom Viridiplantae; phylum Streptophyta; class Pinopsida; order Pinales; family Pinaceae; genus Picea; species Picea engelmannii. The sequence goes on along the minus strand of ML793856.1, from coordinate 245,774 downwards.
GTACCGACACGACCCAGGTCCTCTTGACCTCTATTTATACATTACAACACCTCAATGATAGCCTTAGGCGGAGGTGCAAAAACCAAAAAAGACCAAAACCCTAGGTCAACTTGACTCACTTTTTCCGGGCTTCGCCAGCTTGTCTTTCCTTCCTTCTCGCGCAGTGCTCCAAAGCATCCAACGGTGGATTTTTCCGCTTACTAAGTTGTCCCCGATCCATATTCCTTGTTGATCTGTCATCCTTGATCTCCTCATCTAATGACTTTCATTTCCTTGCTTCGCTCCATCTTTTTTTCTCTTTTGCTTACTTCTACCCAGTGACAGTCACTGTGTCTCTCGCGAAGTTCGCTTTTCACCTTTTCTTCCTTTTTATTTGCTTCCTTCCATATTACAATCCTTGTAGATAAAGTAGGGTTCACAAATATAACATATTACAATCCTTGTGATGACAATGATAATAAAGAAGAGAAGAAGATTCCCCATATTGGGTTTGGGAGGTTAGAAAAGTGGGGATTTACCAAAGTGAAAAATAAATAAATTAAATGGCTCCAATCCTTTGATTAGCCCTAGCTCTTGTGCAAATAGAGATAGAGTCTCAAGAACCTCCTCTAGATATTCTTTGAGCCCTATAACTATAGTAGTTAAGGCATATGCACAAGGGATAACATGTGGTATAGATTCCTCTAAGCCCATGAGTAATGTTAGATCCAAAAGAGGTAAAAAATCCACTATTTCTTTGTCACAGGAAACAACTAGAAAAAAGGTTTTTGGGAGGAAATCAATGTCCTATTGATAGGGTCATTAGAGAAACCCATACCCCTAGTTTGTATGCATCATGATCATTATGGACCTAAATGTGAGAGGGTTGGGTGGATCCTTAAAAAATAGGCTCTCCGTAGCCTAGTGGAGTTACATAAACTAAATATATTGATGCCATAAGAAGCTATGGTTAATGGTCAAAATTGTGTTAAAGAATTGTGGAAGTATTTTGGTAAATATGTTTTTTGGTTTTTGGACCCAATGTGTCACTTAGATGGGTTGTTTATGGATTGGAGGAAAATATTTTTCAAATGTTCTAATATATTCTCCTTTGATTCAAGGCTAGGCTTCTATATGCTCTAGACTTTGACAAAGAGTTCACCATTTTAAATATGTATGGGACCTATGTAGAACATGTGGTATTTCTAGAAAATATTTTCACCATGAGTCTATCAGACACAAGTATACTATCCTTGGATGAGAAGATTTTCAATGGGGAGGGTGGAAATTTGGGGCCTACTATTAAATTTGGCAGCATCGACAATCATTCTCTAATGAGAGGCCATATGGGCCACCCTGAGGCTAGCCAGGGATATTTGGAGAATCAACCAGTCTTGTGAGGTATTGAAAAAATCCAGGGGAACGTACAACCTCTGTGAGTCAAACCAAAAGTCAGGATGAACGAGATGCTATGTGAGTCTAATGCAAAAGTCAGGGGGAACGCACAACCTCTGTGAGCATATACAATCTAGTGTAAAAGTCAGGGGGAACGTACAACCTTTGTGAGCATAGACAGACTATTGAAAACGTCAGGGGGAACATACAACCTCTGTGAGCCTAGTCAAACCTTGTGAGCCATGAGAAAAAGTCAAGGCATCTAGAAAAAGTTAGGTTGAATATAAAACTCTTATGAGCTAGAAACAAATGATATTCCTAATATTGAAAATGATATAAATGTATTGATCTAGTGTGTTGGCACGTGTAACATTATCCACCATGAAGAGAATTTCGAGTTGACATGTAAAGAGTCAAGTTGTAACTGAAGTCTCAAGTCTAGTTCTATTTTTAGAACTAAAGTGTAATGGTGAGTTATAACTAAAGTGTTAAGTCTAGTTCTATCTTATAACTAAAGTGTAATGTTGAGTTGCAACTGAAGTCTTAAGTCTAGTTCTATTTTAGAACTAAAGTGTAATGTTGGGTTGCAACTGAAGTCTTAAGTCTAGTTCTATTTTAGAACTAAAGTGTAATGTTGAGTTGCAACTAAAGTCTCAAGTCTAGTTCTATTTTAGAACTAAAGTGTAATGTTGAGTTGCAACTAAAGTCTTAAGTCTAGTTCTATTTTCGAACTAAAGCATACTAGTCTCAAGTCTAGTTCTATTTTCGAACTAAAGTATAATGTTGAGTTGTAACCAGTCTCAAGTCTAGTTCTAAGTTCAAACTAAAGTATGAAGTTGAGTTATGATTAACTCATGCAAACAAATTACTATTTCGAGCCTCTCCTCTTCCCCTCTTAAGCCTATATAAGCAGAGGTCGAACCCTCTCTAAACAGTTTTGATATGCAGGTTAAGGGTGAAGCAATAGAGGCAGACATATCATTGATAAAGAGGTGGCATACCAAAGCAACATACCAGTGTTGTATATCAACAATAGAAGCATCATATCATAGGTGTATTTCAGCAAGGTCTCTTAGGTCTTTGCTAGGTCAGAGTCATCTTGGCAAGCTCTTTAAGAGAAGAACATTCATGGTGGATATTTGTAAGTGATCTTACATTATTAATGAAATAAAGGAATATCGTTTGTTGGGGTTTTTCTTCATGTGCAAGGTTTCTCCAGGGTATATGTGTTGTTGATGTGAATGATTACTCATCTACATAGTTATTTCTATTTGATTATGATTTGGTATTGTTGAAGTGGATTAAGATGGAATCAAAGTGTTGAAGAAAATAAAAGAATTAATCCACATAAGAAATCAAGCTCATAATTTAACATGGTATCAGAGCTTAGGGTGTGTTAAACGTGTTGAAGTGCAGCATTAGGTACACACAGATCCAAGCTAGCTTGATTAAGTTTCTAGTGTGAGGTCCATGGCATCCTCCATTTTAGTCAGGGCCGAGGATAGGCTCAAAGGAGATACCAACTTCAATATGTGGAAGCTCCAGATAACAAATATCTTGCAGGAGAATTATCTTGAGCAGTATGTGACCACAGTGGTGGAGGAACCCATGAATAATGCAGGAAGAACGACCTTCAGGAAGAGTCAAGCAAAGACCAAGAGAATCACCTTTGACTCATTCAAAGATAGTATAATGCTTGCAATGACTTCATTAATGAATGCCAAGGATTATATGTATACCTTGGTGAATCTGTATGGGAAATAGGCCCCAAGTCAGAAGAGGACACTTAAGCACAAGCTTAAGTATTTGAAGATAGATAAAGGTGAATCAGTGGTATCTTTCTATTCCAGGATAGCCCAGATCAGAGATCAACTTTTGGTCACAGGGGTGACAGTGGATGATGATGATTTAGTGCAGGCCATTTTTGATGGTCTTCCTTCTTCATGGGAGACCTTCTTATCTAGTGTAAGTGGGAGAGAGATTCAACCCACATTTGAGAGGTTATGACATGATTTCCTACAGGAGGAGAGTCACACACCTACTAGGAGTGAGCCAACGAAAGAAGATCACTCAAATTTAGCATCAAGATTCAAGGGAAAGAAGAAGTGCACTTTCCAGAAAGGCTCTCAGAGGAAGCCAAACACCAAAGGTACATTCAAAGGCAAGAATATTGATACATCTAAGATTAAATGCTTTAGTTGTAATAAGTTGGGTCATTTTTCTAAAGATTGTTGGTTTAGAAAGAAATATCCTAGGAAAGGGAAACATCATGCCTCAACTACTGAGGATGATGAATCCAAAAGAAATCAGAAAAGTCCTTCTAATGAGAAAGAAAATAGAAAAGAATATTACTTGGTTTCTGTCTTATCCAGTTTAGTTTTCATGGGGCCGAAAACTTGGTTAGTAGACAGTGGTGCATCAAAGCACATGACAGGGTTCATGAGATCCTCTTAGATTTTGAGACAAAATATTTTGCAGAGAAGGTTGAGCTTGGGGATGAAAAATGTTACCAGATAGAGGGAGTAGGCTCTATCTCCTTCAGATTGGAATATGGGGCTAGGCTTCATGTTGATGAAGTATTATATGTTCCAGGGCTCAAGAAGAATCTACTATCAATTGCAACCCTTGAGGACAAGGGATATTAGGTGATCTTCAAGGACATAAAGGCACTACTATGGGCTAAAGGTAGCCACTTAAGTACAACATATCCCATTGGAACTTGCAGTGGAGGAATGTACGTTGTGTCAGGACATTCAGTTCAGGCATTGACTCATGATTCGACTCACTCCAGCGAGTTGTGGCACAAAATACTTGGACATATTCATTACAAAGTTATTCTAGATCTACAGAACATGGTATGTGGCATGCCCTCTATTTCTCTGAGTAAAAACAAAATTTGTAAGGGATGCATGCTAGGTAAAAATATAAAGAAAGCATTTCCTAGTAGTGACAACAGAGCTCAGAGCATCTTAGATATGGTTCATTCTGATGTATGTGGTCCCATGTCATCTCCCTCACTCAGTGGTTATTTGTATTATGTCATTTTTATTGATGATTACTCAAGAAAATGTTGGATATATTTCCTTAAAGCAAAAAGTGACACATTTGATAAATTCAAAGAGTACAAAGCCTTTATTGAAAAACAGACAGGAAAACACATCAAAATCCTTAGAACAGATAATGGAGGAGAGTTTGAATCTCTTCAGTTTGAGGATTTCTGCAAGTCACCAGGAATCAAGAGACAATTGACCATGCCATATAACCCTCAACAAAATGGAGTTGTTGAGAGGAAAAATACGACAATTTGTGAGGCAACGAAAGCAATGATGTTTGACCAGGATCTGCCAAATTCTTTATGGGCAGAAGCTACCTCCACTACCATGTATATTTAGAACAGGTGTCCACATGCTATCTTGAAGGACAAGACTCCTGAAGAGGTCTTCTCAGGGATGAAACCTGAAGTAGGGCATCTAAGGATATTTGGGTGTCCTGTGTATATTCATATCCCTAAGGAAAAGAGGACAAAGATGGAACCCTCAGGCAAGAAATGGGTTTTTTTGGGGTACAATGAGAACTCCAAGGTTTACAAGATTTATGTTCCAGGTTAGAGGAAAATAGAGGTAAGCAGAGATGTGACTTTCCATGAGGAAGATGCATTTAAGAAATCCAGAGAGCTTCAACAGAAATCAGAAGCAGTTTAGCCAGCTTCACCCTCTTATGAAAATGAAGAGTCAGATGATCAGAGGGAGGAACCTCGTGAAGGGCCAAGTAATGAGCCCCTAGAACTTGCTGAATTGTTAGAAAGAAATATTGAAGAACCTCCATCCAAAAGGAAGTCAGGGTGGCTTAAAGAAATAGTTCAGGAAGCAGAAATGATATCTGCTCACAAAGGAACTTTCAGGGAAAGGAAGAGGCCTCATAGGTTTGGAGGCTATGTTGCACTGATGAGAAGCATTAGTGATGCCGAACCTTCTTCATTTGAAGAAGTAGATAAATTACAATTATGGAAGGATGCCATGCTTGAGGAATACATGTCTATTATAAAGAACAATGTTTGGGACATTGTGCCAAGGCCAAAAGACAAATCAATGGTTTCTTCCAAATGGATCTATAAGATCAAACATGCAGCTGATGGAAGTGTGGAAAAGTTCAAAGCAATATTTGTAGCCAGGGGCTTCACTCAGAAAGAAGGAATCGACTACGAAGAGACATTTTCTCATGTAGGCAGGTATACCTCCATTCAAACTATTATTGCTTTAGCTCCCGTTCTTGGTTGGAAGCTACATCAGATGGATGTAAAAACATAATTCTTGAATGGAAAGATTGAACACGAGGTCTTTGTGGAACAACCAGATGGTTTTGTATTGCATAACAAAGGCACTCATGTATGCAAGCTAAGGAAGGCCTTGTATGGTCTTAAGTAGGCTCCCAAAGTTTGGTATGACAGGATTGATGGCTTTCTTGAAAGCCTGGGATTTTAGAAAAGTGATGCTGATGCAAATCTGTACTTCAAGGTAAGAGGTAACCAACCTGTTATACTAATCCTATATATTGATGATCTCTTTCTAAGAGAAGATGAAGGGCTAATAGCCTGGTGTAAGAGGGAGCTAACCTCAGAATTCAAGATGAAAGACTTAGGCTTGATGCATTACTTCCTAGGATTGGAAGCATGGAAAAGATAGGGTGAGATATTTTTGGCACAAGAAAAACAAACAATGGATGTACTAAAGAGGTTTGGTATGATGGATTGCAAATCCATGTCTACTCGGATGGTTACCAACCCGAGGAAGCTGCATGATTCCAATATAGGTTCAGATTTGGTGAATCCCACCATGTATAGGAAGCTGATTGGATCATTGATGTACATGATCCACACTAGGCCAAATATATGCTATGCAGTGATTGCAATGAGTCAGTTCATGACTAAACCGAGACAGAGACATTGGGTGGCAGCAAAACACATCTTGAGATATCTCAGAGGGACCATTACTTATGGTCTGAGATGTACATCCAGTGGTGGTTTATTTCCGCATGGGTATGCAGATGTTGACAGGGAAGGAAGCCCAGTGGATTGTAAGAGTGTTTTTAGATACTGCTTCAGTTTAGGATCCGCTATGATCACTTGGTCAAGCCGGAAGCAGGGATCCATTGCACATAGTACAACAAAGGCTGAGTACATTGCAACAAGTGATGCTAGCAAGGAAGCAGTATGGCTCAGAAAATTGGTTTCTGGGTTGTTTGGTGACAAGCTCGAGATGACGGTGGTTCACTGTGATAATTAAAGTTGCATAAAATTGATAGAGAACCCGGTATTTCACAACAAGTCAAAACATATTGACATGAGGTACCACTACATCCGAGACTTGGTCCAGAGAAAAACTGTAAAGTTATAGTACATGGCCACAAGCGAGCAGGTAGCTGATATCTTGACCAAGCCTATGACCTCAAGACAGTTTGTGCAGTTGTGAGGCAAGCTTGGTGTGGCTGAGAATGACTCCCTTGCTGAGAGGGAGTGTTAAATTTGGCAGCATCGACAATCATTCTCTAATGAGAGGCCATATGGGCCACCCTGAGGCTAGCCAGGGAGATTAGGAGAATCAACCAGTCTTGTGAGGTATTGACAAAATCCAGGGGGAAGATACAACCTATGTGAGTCAAACCAAAAGTCAGGACGAACAAGATGCTATGTGAGTCTAATGCAAAAGTCAGGGGGAACGTACAACCTCTGTGAACATATCCAGTCTAGTGCAAAAGTCAGGGGGAATGTACAACCTCTGTGAGCATAGACAGACTAGTGAAAAAGTCAGGGGGAACATACAACCTCTGTGAGCCTAATCAAACCTTGTGAGCCATGAGAAAAAGTCAAGGCATCTAGCAAAAGTTAGGTTGAATATAAAATTCCTATGAGCTAGAAACTAACGATATTCCTAATATTGCAAATGATATAAATGTATTGATCTAGTGCGTTGGCACGTGTAACATTATCCACCATGAAGAGAATTTTGAATTGCCTTGTAAAGAGTCAAGTTGTAACTGAAGTCTCAAGTCTAGTTCTATTTTTAGAACTAAAGTGTAATGCTAAGTTGTAACTGAAGTCTTAAGTCTAGTTCTATTTTAGAACTAAAGTATAATGTTGAGTTGCAACTGAAGTCTTAAGTCTAGTTCTATTTTAGAACTAAAGTGTAATGTTGAGTTGCAACTGAAGTCTTAAGTCTAGTTCTATTTTAGAACTAAAGTGTAATGCTGAGTTGCAACTAAAGTCTTAAGTCTA
>ML793856.1:205912-236349 GCA_009831015.1 Picea engelmannii | reverse complement strand
CCACTTACGAAGTATTTTAAAAAAGCACGCATTGTTTGTAAGATATTTTGTCTAAATGTTGATCATAATGACATGTTTATGTTAGTGTATAATTAGTTCAAGCATTTTCTTGCACTATGTGATTGAAAAAGGGTTCAATAATCTAAAGTTTTTTTACCACGTTTTGTGCATTTATGTAGTCACAAAGAATGAGTTAATTTTTTTAAAAGTTAATAGAGCTTCCACCTACTTTTAAATACAATAAGTTTTCACCAATCGAAATATAGAAAATGTCATGGTTGAAATGTTATCCTCTTTACTTTTGAAGATGGGCTCTTTAGTTATGTATGAGGATGGACCTTGAAGTGTTATACACTTAATATTTAAAAACAACAAATTTGTTAAATGAATTTGGTTTGTTGAACTAAATTTATGCATAAACCATTGTTTCGCAACATTTATATTCAAGTCTACGAACTCCAAAATACATTCTAACATCATACATTTGCACCATTGGGGAAATGGCTAGTCTCACCATGGGAGAACACGGATTTTTCAACGTACTAGTGATATACATTTCATTTCACTAAATAAAAGCTATTACAAATCTTTAATGTAGCTTCATGTTGAGTACATTTCATTTGTTTGCTTTATATCTACTCACCTTTTGGTCACTAGTTTTCACAATTTAAATTATTCTTATTAACAACATTTATACAACATTTATATAAAAGAAGAAATTTATGACCCTTATCCAAACTTATATATAGGTAATATATTTCAGTGGAAATTGTCTGGGCACTTCTTCTCATTTCGAGGATGGTACTCAGTGTAAACTTTATATTCTTTAGGACACAAGGCCAGGTCAACAAATTATAAATAAATCATATATATCTCATCAATAATCAACTCACTCGGAGAAAACATATGACAAAGTGGGATTTGAACTCAGGTGGGAAGGGTAACAAATTGTAGTATACCTAGGGATATAATATGGGGTACCTAGGGAGGTACCCAATGTGAATGTGGTTATGTATTATTAGTGGAAGTCATTCAATACATGAGAATGTGGTTATGTATTATTAGTGGAAGTCATTCAATGTAAGGTGGACTAGGTCCACTATATTAAATAAGGCCCACTATGGTAGTTAGATATAATAAATGTGAGAAGGCTCTCTAGAAGGTTCATAGAAGATAAATAGAGCAATATAAAGAAGTGCAAGCAATGTAATGAAACATAGTGAAGAATATTTTGACTGTATCAAACATTGCTTAGGGAGTGTTATCCTTCCTTAAGGATTAATATATGATGTTACCCTACCTCAAGGGTTTTCTCCATTTCTTATGTTTAGTATTTGGTGAATGGTTTGGATTATTCTTGTTGAGATTCTTGGTTGTTTTGAGATTTATCTTCAGATCTATTCAGGTACTTAACAATTGGTATCAGATCACTTTCCTTGGCCAAAAAAGGGAAGAATTTTTTGCTCTTTTTGCAAAATTTTTTTCTAGGAAAAAAAGAGAGAGGCACACTTCAGGTTTAGATATGAAAATTTTTAAGCATAATTTGGCAAAAAAAAAAGGATATTTGAACTCCTCTCAAAAAAATACTCAATTTCAAAAAGAAATCGACCGAAACAGAGTTTGGGAAGTAAAGTTATCAACATTTTAAATTTGACAATTTTTCAAGGTTTTTTTTTTCTCGGAAAAAGCCACACGATTTGCACAGTAAGTTATTTATAAACCCTAGTTTTGGTTGAAGATTTATTCCTAGCAAGATGATTTTTTCTGGAAAAGAGGATGACCCTAATATTGAAGAATTCATAAAGACCCAAAACTCGCTATTGAGAGAGAAGTAAAAATCTCATTGTTGGCACAGGGGTAAACCCAGGGTTCAACGCTTCAACAACACACCAACAAAACCCTAACTACCGTCCCTTTCAAAAACACCTGCGAAGCAGATGAAGTCTCATCCGAGGTAGAGGCAGGGGGGAAAGGTTGCAGGACTCAAATGTCTACAACCAGGATGGGACACAGATCCGTGATTACATAACTTAACATAGCACTTAGCCAACAATATGCATTAAGTTATGATTCTTATTTACATCACAGATTAACCCTGATTACAGATCAACACAGTAACAATCAAGATCAAGCCCTTAAAACCTCTTATCACATAGCATAAGTTTAGATCTCACATTCATTTACACCATTAAGCACTAATCTACAACATTAGATGCATTCATTATACATAACAACAAGAGCACTAAGCAAATAACCACATAAACAACATCACACAAAGCACATTAAGAAACATGATATACATGGTTCACTCCAGTGTGGGGCTACGTCCACCAAATTCTCCTTCTTCTTTATTAGTCTTCAATATTCTTACATTCATCTACTCCTATGCACAAAGCCATAGAGCCCAACTCCGCAGTGGACAGGTGATCTGCGTACATCGCACTAGATCCACCTTCCCCAAAATCAGGTCAAGGCATAGAGCCAACTCCTCAATAGCACAGAGCACTTACATACAACATCTGTGCACAAAGAAAATTACAAAACACTTGCACTTAGCTCTGCAATCCCTTAACTCATTCTTGCACAAAGCCAACCAGATCTACTTCTTACATCGCTTAGCTACTTATTTATATCATTACAAAAAGGCCTAATCATGGGTAAACCCATGGGCCGACATCCCTTAACTCATTACATAAACCCTAAAACGCTTTGTTGGGTCCACAAGCCCAAAAAATGAGTGAGATCTCGTGATCTCTACTCCGCCTGGGCGCTCCTTCTTCGATTAGTCTGTCAAAGTCCCAAAAGTGGTCAAACACGACCAAGGTTTCCTCAAAACTTGGTCAAGGGCCAACATGACCCCAACACTCACTTGTGACTCATCCCGAGTCACTCAGATCTAGGCAATACTGCTTCAAAGGCCTCGAGCTTAGCTCGAGCTACCTCGACTTGCTGCTTCGCCACAACCTCTTGCTCGGAAAAATCCTGAATTAGTTTTTCAGTAACATGCCCTTCCAGGCACTGTTCCACCGTCGTAACCACTTGTTCCAACTGCGAGCCTTGTCCTTCAATCTCTTCAAAAAGCATGCAGACTTCATCTTGCACCGGGTGGAGTTTCTATGTAACCTCCATGACTCTGCCCTGGATGGAAGTAAGCTGCCACTGGACTATGCATTGTTCTTGTGATCTTTTCATCCTCTCGATTGCAGTGAGCAACTTCATCTACGCTTGGATGGTGGATGCCTGCTTTTGCACCTCCTGGAGCTGTGCTTCCAGTTTCCTCAGCTCCGGATCTTCTGCAAGGCGCTCATAGGTCTGTGCACTTCGGTCGCTCAATTGCTTACACTCTGAGACAAGTGACCTGATTCTTTCTACTGCGTTCCTGGCAACTTCCTCCCTTTGGTCATGCACTTCTTGCGGAGTGCTCGACACTGCTTGGATCTCTAGCTCCATTACTCTTGCTTGAAGCTACTGAATGGCCTCAACAAGCTTCCCTACTTGCATCTCGGTTGACTCTGGTTCCTCTTGTATCTTTGCATTGTTCTCCTCAAACTTTGCCCAAATTTCATTTTTTTTCTTCTGTGCAACTTGAAGTTGCTCTAGGACCTCCTCCTTTTCTTGCTTCAAGGTTTCTGTGGCCTGCTCCTTTTCTTCTTGGACCCGACGAAGTCAAGCCTCCGTTTCATCTGCTAGCCTTCGTAATTGGGTGGGCTCATCCCCCAATTTTGCAATCTTGGACAAAGGAGGCGCAGTAGGTACTGCGCAGCTTGAATGAATAGCTTGTTGTATGTCTTTCAACTCCTTCTCTATTCTTTCATACATTGTCTCCTGCTTCACTTCATGTCTCTGCAAGATATCCTCTGAAGCGTCCTCTACGACTATGATGATGAGATCAACATCGTCCACTGTGAGCACATTCTTCGACTGAGGCTTATTGGATCGGGTCTTCTTTCTTGCTGAGGGTTTATGTGGAGAAACCTTCCTTTTCTTTGATGTTTTGGCCTCTGTAAGGGGATCCTTCGGTGGTGTAACTTCGCCTTGTCTTGATTTTCTTCTTCTTCCCCTCCTTATTCTTGGTTCACTTCGTCTCCTCCTCCTCCTACGGGTGATTTAGGCCTACTTTCCTCTGATGCGCTGTCCTCCTCATTAGTTTCTATGCTCTGGACTTCCTCCTTTTTCTTCTTTTTCTTCACGCTAGCCTGTCCATCATGTTCGACTTGGGTGACTAAGGGACTTCCGATGATGTCAGGGTCAGAGAGTTCTACATATTCCACTGATACAAGGAATTATGTGGGCCATTCTTTGGTTATCTCCTCCATATCTTCGTCATTCAGTTTATAGTAGGAATGCAACTCTTCTTTACTTTCATCCCTACGCGCAGTGATGTAGATAAAGTGCCAACCTACATGGAACTTTGCTAGCGGACTGTACTGGTGCAATGTGTTGGGTGTCATTCATGGGAATGCTTCAATAGCATGCTTCAACTGTAGGTAGTAAGCATGGAAGACAATGTTCGACTGCCATTGCTTCACCATATAATTCGTGTACCACAAGGTGGAGAACCTCGCGGCCAATGACTATGATGGCTCAACTTACGGGAAGGATGCTCCTTCCGGAATTTGCCAGGTGACAAATGCAATTAATACCAGTAGCCAACTAAAATGAAACTCATATCCCTGATCTTGCGCTTCACAACAATCCTTCTTGAGCTCATTGACGAGGTAACTTGCCCAGTTCATTTGCATTCCTTCTACGCACTTCCCTGCGAGGTCTACTACGAATCCAGTGACCTGTGTCAGACGGTTCTTTCTGATGATCTTTCCAGCTATAAGCTGACAAGCTAGGCACACTACACCATCCTGGATGGAGGCTACCTTGTAGCCTCGCTTTCCCTTTTCTACATCGCTATAATATTCCTTTATGTGTTGTGCCAGGGAACGATCTGAAGTCTTCCCTGGGTAGAACTGTTGAAGGTCCAGTCCTTGCATGCTTAGTCCCTTAATGAGATGGATCAACATTGGATCCACTGTCATGCACCTGTCAAGCCACATATACCCTCCATGGTAACACGACAGGAGGAGTTTAACGCAAGTGCTAACCTCCTGATGTCGTCCAAAGTGAGGTATCTTCATTACATTCAGGATCGTTGACTGCGCGAGATCCTTTATCCACAGTTGGGAGACTATGCACGACTTCTTCCCAGTCGTCTTCATTAAAGACCGATGCGGCGCGAGCATCACGTAGTTCTTTTGGTCTCCGAGGTTGAAGTTGTTGTTCTTTAGAGTTGGGATATGTCCTAACTAAGGTCCAACTACGCGTATCCCCTTAGGTATGTATGCAATGATCAACGTATATTCAAAGTCGCGTGGCATACTATCACAGGTAACTGTACTAGCCAAAGGTGGTATGTATTCCGACAATACCGAGGATATCTGCTTCGCGTTAGCCAAATCATCATGGTGTTTGCTTCGCATCTCAGTTGCGGGTTGGCTAGAATGTCATGCAGTTGATGGGGATTCTTGCAATCCTCCAGTCAACAATGCCTGTAATCCTACAGACATAAATTTCTTATCCATGATCTCCGCTAGAATTTCCTCCACAGACTTTTCTAACACGCAATTTGTGTCCAACATTCACACTCGTAATCAAATAAATTGGGTAGGCGAATAGACAATGAGGTAATCAACAGATGGTGAGGTCTAGAAATCACAACGTGATATACACTTAGTTCTCTGTTAGTTCGGATAATCACGGGTGGCAAAAAGTGGTCCCGACGCAACGTTCGACGGGTTAAATAAGAAACCGTCATAACTGATTCCTTCGACGGGAAGGAATGAATCCATCAATGCACATTCATCCGTTATGGCACAATCTCAATGGTCCAATGGTGGTCTTTACATAAATAACTGTGTTTCTAGCCATTCCAGTGTGTTATTATAATGACCGGTCTGCCTCCAACGGTCATATAGCTTCGCCGTGGTGAAGTACCATTATGCGTTGTTCTGCTATTCCAGCGAGGTTCAACTTATACAGATCTATCTCTTGCGAAGTCTTCTCTAGAATTTCCTATAGTCTTTCTAACTTGGCCTTCTTCTTACTGAGTTTCCTTGCCTTCTTTCCTGTGATCCGAGTTTCTAGATTCCTCTTTCCATTCTTATTCTTATCTTTTCTTAGCATAGTAGCTTCACGCTGCTGATGCGCTCTTACATATTCTGAGGTTAATGTCCCTTCTCTTACTATTTCCAGGGTGGACATACTTTCTTCTTGCATGGATAGGTTCTTTAAACTTTCTTGTGCTCTTTCAACTTTGACAACTACTTATTTTTCATTCTGCTGCTTTGACTCAACTTCTCACTCTTCTATCAGTCGATCTATTCTTCTAGCTATGAGATCCCTTATTTCTTTATTTTTCTTTTCTGCGGCTTCCTCCTCTGCTTTCCTTTTGATCTGATCCTTTTCAATCCAAGTCTTTCCTAACAAAAGTGGAAAAAGGTTGTTGTTCTCAACAAACTTAATGACTTCAAATTCTTCTTTAGTCGACGTTTCATGAGAAATCATAGGTACATTAGTAACTCTTCCACATAGGGTTATCATATTTCCTTTAAACAAGCCTATCCTTCCCAATGAAGGTACCATAGCAGGCTTCCCAAAATTTCCCAAGTGCTTTCTGGCATAATATTCACGTGTGTTTCTTCATCCAATATGCAATCTATGTCGAAGTCTTCTATTCTTGTAACTATGCACTGGTTTTCTTTCAGAATCTCTAGTAAACTGATGCCTCCATGACAATCCATTACTTCTTTTGACTGTACTAACATAGTCTTAGATTCGTTTTTTGTATGATTCTTTAATATATCCTTAGTCTCTTGACCTTCTGTATAGTTTTCTTGTCTCATGTTCATCTTTTCAACTTTAGCAATCATCCTAGGGAAATCCTCAACCTCATGACCAATAGATTTACAACAAAGACAAATAGGACCTGTACCAGAGCATTCTTTATAAAGAGTTCCCGACCTTCTGCAATTATAACACAGTGTTAATCCTCTTTTTCTTTTAAATGATCCCCAACCTCTCCTGTATTGCGCATTGGGATCACATTGCTGGACCTGCAATCTGCAAAAATTCTTTTTAGGTTCCTGCATCCACTTATTAGTCCAAAAATTCTTTCTATGCATAGGAATAACACATCTTTATCTATTTCTATCAAATTTATCCAGATCAACTCTTTCTTCTAACTGTGCCCTAGTTTTCAGACTAGGAAAAAATCTATCAAACATACCTAGATTCATACTTTCGAAACAAAAATTTCCACTTATCTTACGTTTACTAGAGCACAAAGCTTTGAGATATTACCTCTTCTCTTCAGATCCAGTTTCTTTCTTAGTACAGAGCTTCACAAGTCAAGTAGAATACTACACACTATCGCAATAGATCTACGTATAGAGATTTCTCTTTTCTTCAGTTCCCAACAATCAAAGTTTCAGGTCCCGACAACAGAACCATTTGTTGGCACAGGGGCATACCTAGGGTTCAATGCTTCAACATCGCACCAAAAAAACCCTAACTACCGGCCCTTTCGGCAACACCTGCGAAGCAGATGAAGTCTCACCCGAGGTAGAGGTAGGGGGGGGGGTTGCAGGACTCAAGTGTCTACAACCAGGATGGGACACAGATATGTGATTACAACACTTAATAGAGCACTTAGCCAACAATATGCATTAGGTTATGATTCTTATTTACATCGCAAATTAACCCTTATTACAGATCAACGCAGTAACAATCAAGATCAATCCCTTAAAACCTCTTATCACATAACATTAGTTCATATCTAACATTCATTTACACCATTAATCACTAAGCTACAACATCAGGTGCATTCATTATACATAACAACAACAACACTAAGCAAATAACCACATAAACAACACCACACAAAGCACATCAAGACACAAGATATACGTTGTTCACCCCAGTGTGGGGTTACGTCCACCATTTTTTTTTTTTTAATTAGTCTTTGATCTTCTTACATTCATCTGCTCCTGTGCATAAAGCCACAGAGCCCAACTCCGTAGTGGACAGGTGATCCGCGCACAACACACTAGATCCACCTTCCCCAAAATCAGGTCAAGGCACAGAGCCAACTTCTCAATAGCACAGAGCACTTACATACAATGTCTGTGCACAAAGAAACTTATAAAACACTTGCACTTAGCTCTGCAAGCCCTTAACTCATTCTTGCACAAAGCCAACCAGATCTACTTCTTACATCGCTTAGCTACTTATTTATATCATTACAAAAAGGCCTAATCATGGGTAAACCCATGGGTTGACATCCCTTAACCCGTTACATAAACCCTAAAACCCTTTGCTGGGTCCACAAGCCCGCAAAATGAGTGAGATCCCGCGATCTCTGCTCCGCCTGGGCACTCCATCTTCGACAAGCCTGTCGAAGTCCCAAAAGTGGTCAAACACGACCAATGTTTCCTCAAAAATTGGTCAAGGGCCAACACTCATCTACACCATGGTTTTAAAGAAGAGGCTCTCATATGATGGAAATCATTTGATTATTTTGAGTGGATGCCATTTTCTGAGGAAGCATTTGAAAAATTCGTTTTAGATAAGTGGTCTCATACAAAGTGTAAGGATAAAAACCGAACCAAGGGTTTATTTTCATGTGACAACTCTATATTACAGGTTCATGATTGTATTCATAAGGATAAGGTTATTGTTTCTATTAACCCTAGTTGCCAACAAAATTTTATCAATGTTAAGTTGATTAATAGATTGCAAGTTCCTGTAAAAAATATTCAAAGCATACATGTTATCGGTGAAAATGTTCAATTTTTTAAAGATTTGAAGCTCATTATGGATAAATATGTGTTGCATTCATATTTTTGTGCCATGGATATGGATGAAGTGGATATTGTTTTGGGATATCCTTGGATAAAATTAGTGGGTACCATTAATATTAATGTTCAAAAGAAGTTTTTGAAGTTGTGTTGCAAGAAAAAGAAAATCACATTGCAGGATGTGTCTCTTAGTAAGAAATATTGGCCCACAAAGGCTAGCAAAGAAGTTATTGTCGAGTCAGAAGTTGAATCAGAGACAGAGTCTACAGAAGGAGATGAAGCAAAACCACACAAAGGACACAATCAGGAAGCTAAGGAGGTCATTGACTTAAAGACACAATGTGTTACAGATTTGAAGAAAAAAGAACATATTCCTTTAGTTGTTGTATATCACCATCCAAATCATATAGAGAAACAATAGTCATCTAGAAAAGGATGTGACAATCAACACATTTATGCACCAATAGAGAACCAGAAAGGAAACTGATCAAGAGGAGGTGCATGGAGGACTACTATCACCATGGGAAGAGATCATGCTAGAGAAAAAATCCCATTGCAACCCTGACATGATGTAGAGCAAGATCAGTGTGACAAGGCAGAAAATGAACATCATGTTCGACTTCCATTAGGATGGATGGATGGTCGTACTTGGTAGCAGTTGGCTACATTTATTAGACGATCATATTGTATGGTTTCTTCTCATGTTTCGAGGATGAAACATGTGAAGGGGGATGGAATGTAGTATACCTAGGGAGGTACTATGGGGCACCTAGGGAGGTACACAATGGGAATGTGGTTATGTATTATTAGTGGAAGTCATTCAATACATGAGAATGTGATTATGTATTATCAGTGGAATTCATTCAATGTAAGGTGGACTAGGTCCACTATATTAAATAAGGCCCACTACAATAGTCAGATATAATAAATATGAGAAGGCTCTCTAGAAGGTTCCTAGGAGATAGAGAGAGATATATAAAGAAGTGTAAGCAATGTAATGAAACAAAGTGAAGAATATTGTGAATGTATTAAGCATTGCTTGGGGAGTGTTATCCTTCCTTAAGGATTAATATATGGTGTTACCCTACCTCAAGGGTTTTCTCTATTTCTTGTGTTCACTATTTGGTGAATGGTTTGGATTATTCTTGTTGAGATTCTTGGTTATTTTGAGATTTATCTTAAGATCTATTCATGTACTTAACACACATTTTCCTCACAACCACTTGAGCTACACCCAATTGTCATATACCGGGAGGCCTCTAATGTCTAACCCATCACCCAAAAATGGAACAGTCACTATGGAAATTACCAAGGCAGTGGAAGGCAATAATGACATTTCCCCACAAGCACCCTAGAAGTTTGTTCCAAAAGTTTACCATGAGGTAATTGTGATTCTTTCCTTTTTTTTTAGTGTGAAAGTAATATTGAGCAGTATGACTCTACATGTAGTTCATATAGGGAGGAAACCCTTTTAGGGTATTTTGTGAGGCAAG
This sequence comes from Picea engelmannii, assembly GCA_009831015.1. Lineage (NCBI taxonomy): Eukaryota > Viridiplantae > Streptophyta > Pinopsida > Pinales > Pinaceae > Picea > Picea engelmannii. Next base: position 226,010 of record ML793856.1, on the reverse strand, counting down.
TGCCACATGAAGCCATTATCTATAGTTGGGTTAGGGAATCCTAAGAGCCACATAGTTGACATTGTATGCAAACTCACAACCTTAATAAATTCTTCTTCCTTTTCTAGTTTGTTGATAAGGCTATTGTTTTGGAAATTTAGCGGTGGGGGCCCTAGATATGTAAAAACACCCTGGTCATGTTTTCAATTTAGTCCAAGGGTTTTTCCACCAACCAAGATGCACAAATGTCCTACCCAATTTGGGTAGAGTTCCATAGATCACCCATTAAATATGGTCCTTCTTGGGATGCATAACAACCCTTTTTTGGGGCTTCATCTACCATTAATTAGATAATTTCTTTAACCCTAGGCCCTAACACATGGTTTGCATCAAATTCAGCCTATCAAAATATTTGAGGGAATATGTCCTCATCAAGATGTGTGATAGAGTCCACCATTAGAAAATTTAGTATATCAACCTTCCTAATATTTTCTTTCATGACAATGTTTAGATCAAAATATTCACGACTTTCTTATGATGAATCAACCTAGCACCTAACAAACCTTGCCCCCACCTAAACACACATAATATATGTTGGTAGATATAATCAAGTTATAATAATAGGATTAATGGAAGTAGTGTGAAGGAATAAAGGAAATGGGCTTGCCAAGGCCCAACCATAGAGGGAATCCATGCCATCTAGTCCATATAGGTCCTTGGCTGCATCGAAGTGGAAGGTTGTGCCTCAATCCAACGATTCTTCTTAGCAGAGAGGGACTCATAGGTCTTTTTTTTTCGCTAATAGTGATTAACATACATGTGTGGTTGGTTGGACACTAATAAATTATTAAAAAATCCTCAAGCTATTACCATCCAATATTAGTCGTAGTTTAAATACCTATTACAATCCCAAACTCTTTTAAATCTCTCCTTGTCCTTAGAGATACCGAGCACGAGATGCACAACATTGGAAGTTATCGATGAAAGTTGTTTCATGGGATACATGGAGTTTGAGTTACCTACATGGCCTTCTCTATTACATGGCTAGGTGCAAACATGTTTATAATCTTTGATCATTTGGAAGGTAAGGGAGGGATAGCCATACTTCTCTTACCAAAACTTGGTAAGGTAGTGGTGGATTGGGGTGAAAATCCCTATCAAATATTTCCTTGGGTTTTGTTGATTTGAATGGCCATATTCTAAGACTTGCTAATATTTATACTTTGAATGACTCTGGTGAAAGGATGAAGGAGTTGTAATGGTTGGCAGGTGAGCTCTCAGATTCTCCCTAGCTCTTTTGTGGGGATTTTAATATGGTTGAGAACTGAGAGGATAAGGAGGGTACCTTTCCAAACAAAATTGTGTATGGAAAGAAGGAGGCCTAGATAAACCTCAAATCCAAACATGGGTTATACAACTTGAATATATATCTCCACCATGACTCCTTGGAGTTGTGGTTCACTTGGAATAATTTTTTCACAGGGTAGGAGCACATTCTTCAAAGACTTTAAAAATCCACGACTTCAAGTAAAAAATCCTTCTATGCTTATCCTTTGGGGGGTATTAGGTGCACATAGATAGAGGATCCAAACATCCATGTTATCTAACCACCAACCTATTTTCCAACCTCTCTTTAAGGGTGTTGAAAATGTGCATACATAGAGCCATATATATCATGAACACCTCTCACTTGCAAAGTTCAAGTTGCTTAACCTATATCGAGACTATTTGGAATATTTTCCCCTAACCTCATGGGAATGTGGGTTGAATCACCGAGTGAGATGATTCCATTTATCATAAGGTGAAATTTAGAGCACTACTACATATGTTGTCGAAGTTTGATAGGGTATTTCAATGTTACAAACAAAATCCACCTTACCGTCGGACATTACTCACTAATTCTCAAAATTTTGTTACATTTTTTCTTGGTGGCTCGACGTTCATCGTACATATGACGTCATGTGTTATTCCTCATAATTTCGACTCAAATTCGAAGGTTTTCAAGACCACTGATTCTGCAACGCTGACATCACCATCGTGGTCCACTAGTGCCTTGTGGCCCGCGACTATGGAACCTACGTGGAACTGCCATGTCAACATTTTTTTTGTCTCATGGGTGCATTTGGCACATAATTGTGCCATAATTATGCCATGTAGGGGGATAAAAATGTTCATCATACGCTTATTATGCCCACGTTGTCTCAATTGAGACATCAATTATGCTAACTAGGGGGCTAAAAATGTCTGGCGTGGGCTTATTACACTTGTTGTGTCTCGAGACGTCAATTAAACGTGAATCGACAAGATATATGATTGGAAAGTACAAGAATTAATGGAGGAAAATATTGCATATTAGAATTTATATGATGTGGGAAAGTTGGACAGTACCTGAACCAGATCAGCTGTTCCGCCAGATAAGATATGAGCAAATTTCAAGTAAGATGTTAGTTAATGTGACCAGTGAAGTCATATGATTTATAATCTTGACCGGTACTACCATGCCCCAAAGTTACCCCTTTGTATAATGAAGGGACACTAGTCCATGACATTATAATTACCCTATTGAGTGGTTAAGTCTATATAATCTGAGTGCCCCAAGGGTTTTTCAGTATGCTGAATCAATTTATGCATTTAGAAATGAAAGTTAAACAACATAAAATACCGATTTTTCCCATATTCAGATCACCGGATTTAGGTGAAAAATGCCAATTAAATGTAGAAAATTTAGACTATGCCATCATGGGGGAAACTTGGGAAGGATTTAGGCGGTCGACTCAGAGGTCACAGTACTGCACCCGTATGTAGATGGTATCACTAGTCAATAATAAGTATGTCACATCAATGTCGACACTCCAGAAGGCCCCAAGACAAAGAAAGGGGGAGTTTCCAACAACAGTGGGAGGACCAAAGGAAATTGAGCGCATTTTGAGGGGAGGAATCGATAATTCCAACACTTTCAAGGGTATGCGACAATATAAGGAGATGGGAGACAAAGTAGTTCACTAGAAGGAATATGTCCAGGTCGGTTGGGTCAAATGGACGTTGAAGATGTTTGACCCAGGTATAAGATACCATGACACTTGCTAGCAACAAGACCATAACAAATGGTAAAAATATATCTGGTTTGTATCAATATTGTCTGTCCCCACCATAATCTTCTGCCTCAAGCTCACCCCCAATACTTCCCTTGTTCTCTTCTTGCCTAGTGGTGCACCCTCCATATACATACCATATTCTGTATCTTCCATTAGACCCTTTGGTGCATTGCCAATTTTGGAACCCATTCAAACTGTAAGCTGCTTTAGTATCACCCTACAAGTGAAGTTGGTGATGGGATAAATCACCCTTATGAGTATCACTAAGCATCACCTCAAAGCTGTAACAATTGGCTCAAGGACCTGTGAATACATGTAAAGTTAGTTATGATCCACTTGTGCAAGTGACCTATGGAGAAAGGTGGTCTCCATGGGGAACATAATATATAATGTTGTAACAACTGGTTTGAGGACTTGTGAATACTTGTAAAGTTAGTTATGATCCACTTATGTACATGACCTATGGGTGAAGGTGGTCCCCATGGGGAGCATAATATATGAGGTTGTAAGTAGAGAGATAATGATATGGATTTATGAGAAGAACAAAATAAAACCACAAATTTATAATATTAACATAGAGACAAAGTGAAAAATAACAAAGATACAGTAAAACTTGACTTCTATTAAATAAGAAATATGTTGAAGACTGTAAAATGCAAACTGAAAACAAGCTTGCTAGAATGGTGGCAACTTATCTTTGAGAAGAGATGCGATGGCTACACTTGTTCACAAGAAGATGCGTACAATGAGGCCCTGAAGGAATTTTTACAGAAAACATGAATTTCGAAACCATAAACATCCAAAAACCTAACCCTAGGAGATGAAGCACCAAAAGTCATGTGGGCCTCGTTGGGGTAAGTTAGTACATCAACTTCCCTAGGTCATAACTTTTGCATATGATCTCCATTTAGGGTGCATGATAGCTCGTTGGAAAGGTATTAATGAGGAGATTCATTTAGGGGTATCAATCAAAGCCTTTGTTTATCATTTAGGTGTCTGATCGTGAAAAAATTTCCTTTGGGCCCTCAAATGGCCCCAGAAGTTTGGGAATTGAAAAACTGTTAAAAATCGTAAGTTGCCAAAAAACTATTTTGAGCCAGTTGGAAAAGGTGGGTGGCCACCAAGATCATCCTTGATAAATTCCCCCTTCTTAGGAAGCTATGTTCTCCATTGCATTGGGTGCCCCCATTATATGAGGAAATTTCTATCGAATTTGGCCATGGGTGAGCCACTTGGCTTGGTGCAGGAGCTTCCCTGATTTGACAACTTGATAAAGATGGATCCTCTGCTGGCGAGTGACCTTGACCTGTATGTCCATGATCTGATCAGTGGATTCCTATTCCATGTAGTCAAGGTTGAGCTATGTTGGTTTCAACTATTCTGCTATCTCCGAGGTGTCCAATAATGGTGGAAAATAAAGGCAAAGGAGGTCCACATTGAACACTAGGTGCAAGCCAAGGAAGGGGGGAAGGCTGAGCTCGAAATCATTGTCACCCAAATCCTTGGTGATGGTGTAAGGTCCATAATAGAGTGGACAAAGATTTTGATGAGGCCCTGTAAGGTGTTCTTTCTGCAAGTGCAACCAAACTTTGTTTCCCACTTGAAACTAGTGTGGCAACCGATGTTGATCATGGTGTTGCTTGTACTTGGCATTGGACTTCTGTAAAATATCCTGAACCTATTGGAGGATCTGTTGGATACGCTCAATGATCTCATTGGCTTTGTTATCTCTAGTTGGAGCATGCGACAAGATTTCCTGGGTGGCCGCAAGGGGCAATGCAACATCCATGGGACCCAATGGTTGAAATACCAACCCCACTTGAAAGGAGCTATAGCCAGTTGAGCTATGTATGGATCTATTGTAGCTGTGCTGAACATAGGGAAGAATCTCATACCATGTGTGAGGGTGCTTGGAATTGTACATGTGCTGGATGTGCACGATCATTCGGTTGATGACCTTGGTCTGGCCATCTGTTTGGGGGTGGAAGGTAGTGGACTTGGTGAGCTTGGTGTCCAGCAGTGACTAGAGGCTCGACCAGAATGTGATGATGAACCAAATGTCCCGATATGAGATAATGGTTTGTGGTATCCCAAAGTGTACCCACACTCGTTCAAAGAATATCTTGGCAATGGCCTCCACTGTGATGATCTTCTTGTAGGCGACTGGAATCACCATCTTCAAAAAGTGATCAACAACCACAAAAACACAGTCATTTTCCCTCTTGGTGGATGAAATGCCTGACATGTAGTCCATTGACATGGATTCCCAGGGCCTGTTGAGAGTAGGCAGAGGAGTGTACATGCCTTGTTTCTTAGTGGCCAGTTTGGCAATAACATAGGCAATGTAGGACCAGATATACTTGCTAACATCCTGTCAATTTTTGGCCAGTAGAAATGTCGTTGCAACAATGCCACTGTATTTTCCATGCCGAAGTGTCCCTCCACCCAACTATAGTGGGATTCCCAAATCATCTTCGCTTACTCGCATGATGGAAAACAAAGATGGACTAGATGACACACCAACCTTTCCTAAAGATGTAAATTAGTGACAGTTGTGTTTGCACCCAACATCTGGTAGGTGTTGGTGAAGTCAAAATCTTTCTCATAGAGGTGGGGCCATTCAGAGGTCTCGTGGCCACTAGAATACAACATTGTGGTTAGTGCAATGGCAGTAGGCCGATTGAGGCAATCAATGAATCAATTGTTACTTTCCATTTTATACTTGATGTTGAGGTGGAACTGCTGCAAATATTTGGACCACTTCTGATGGAAATCATTCTGCAATTTGCCTTGTGTTTGCATGAACTGCAGTGACTTGTGATCTGTGTGGATGAATGTATCCTTCCCGAGAATGTAATTCCTCCACTAGTGGAAGGTTTTCACAATGGAGTACATTTTTTTTTTCGTAAGTAGGGTACTTACGAATGACATCTGATAGTGTCTCACTATGATAGTCCATGGGGTGGCCGCGCTGAGTGATGACTGCGCCCACAACATAGTCTAAAGCATCTGTCTTGATCTCAAAGGGATTCTGCAGGTCAAGTAATGAAAGTACTGAGGCTGAGTACAAGCACTGCTTCAGATCATCGAATGCGTTCTGTTGGGTAGGCCCCACACAAATTTTTCCTTACCACCACCCCTGGTTATTTGGCTGAGGGCCCATGTAATATGAGAGAATCCCAACGCGAACCTGTGATAGAAATTGGCAAGGCCTAAGAAGCTTCAAATCTCAGTGAGCGTGGTTGGGGCTAGAAAATCACAGATGAACTAGATCTTGGTTGGATCAACATGCACACCATGTGCATCAACAATGTAGCCTAGGTACTAGACCTTGTCCATGCTGAAGGAGCATTTTTCCAAGTTGGAATATCGTTTGTGATGCCACAGAGTGTGAAAAACCTATTGAATATGCTGCAAGTGTTCTGCTCAAGTCTTGTTGTAGATGAGGATGTCATCCAGATACACCACCACGAAATAATTAGTGAAATGCCACAATATATCGTCCATCATCCTCATGAAAGTTGCTGGGGCATTTGTCAAACCAAAGGGCATGACCAACCATTCAAAAATACCTTCGTTTGACTTGAAGGCAGTTTTCCATACATCTGTCTATTCTATTGGGATCCGATGGTAGCCAGACTTCAGATCAATCTTACTAAAGTATTTGGATGCCTTAAGCTGATCAAGAATTATTTGGACGCCTTAAGCTAACACAAAGATCGCTTCCTTAACAGAGCTGTTTGATGGTGTAGGGATGCGAGTGCGACATTGTCAGCAGGTCTAGCCGCTTGATGACCTTTGCTGAGATGAGGTTCTTTTGGATATTTCTATCAATGATGAAGTGCAACGAATTTCCTTTCACCCACATTTGTGAATGAAAGAGGATCTTTCCTTCCTTTGGCTCATCAGGTTCACCGAGCTAGATCTTGGTGGTAGCAACGGTGGCACTGGGTTCCGCGTCAATGATCCGTCTCCCATTTTCTGGTTCTAACTTAGAGTCGGAACCCACATCTGATTCATAGTATTTTACCTCAGCCACCAATGACTTCTTTGAGAGACAATTAACAATGTTATGCCATGGGATCTTATGGAAGTCACACCACTTCCTGGTATATTTCTTCATCTTTCCATTGTCCGTCTTTGCTTGTAGCTTGGAATGGTTGTCTTGAGGTTGCCCATATTTTCCTTGTTCTTTATTCTGTGGGTTGGGGCTGCCCTTTCCTTGCTTCTACTGTGAGGGGTTCCCAGACCCAAACTTCCATGTCTTTTGTTTAAGCTTTTTCTTGATTTTGACGACATATCTATAGGCCATGCCCAAGGATGAGATGTCCAAAAAATCCATTTATGTCTGGATGTATCTATGCATACCATCGCGATACTTGAGCATCAGATGTCACTCAAAATATTTGATACCCAACTTGGTGCGCAAGGTATGGAAGACATTGGTGAACTCTGGCACTGTTTGGTCTCTTTCCTGCCACAATGTGGTCCATCTTGTATATAAGTCATCATAACTTCCAACAAGATAGTATTTTTCCTTAATAACATCCCTTAAGGAACCCCAAGTGGGTTCAACTACAAATAATGTGGATCCCTCTATTTCCTTTTGCTCGTAGAAAGTAATAAGTATCCCACCAATCTTTGACATGTGGGACAACCTTGAGGAGCCCAAATGTAATATTTTCCCTATCGAAAAAGTTGTGGACAAAAAAATACCCTTCTAGAAGGTTTAACCATTTATCTACAACATCCGCATCTATTTGACCTTCAAATATAGGAATATCAAAATTGATCTATACCTTGAATGGGGTGGCACCTCTGCATGAGGTGGATGCATCGCTTGTTGGTAGCCTTTGAAGGATTTGTGCAAAGATATCCATCATCTCGTTCCTTTGTCACTCAAGGGCTTCCTCGAGCAACATTTTGAAAGGATATCATGTCCCGTTGTCTTTATTTTCATCCTCCATGGATAGTTTCTTGGGCATGCGGGAGTAGTTGTCTTCAAGAGAAAAAATCTCGAGACCCAACTCTCTATACCCTAACCACATCAGGGACATGCATTAAAAAAATCCAGCAAGGAGCAAACCTCTCTAATACCACTGAGCCAGATTTATGAGATGAATGAAATGAAATCACATATTTATAATATTAACATAATGACAGAATGAAGAATAACATAGATACAATAAAACTTGACTTCTATTAAATAATAAACATGTTTAACACTGTAAAATGCAGACTGAAAACAAGCTTGCTAGAATGGTGGCAAATTATCTTTGAGTATATATGTGATGACTACGCTCATTCGCAAGAAGATGAGTACAATGACGCTTTGAATGCATTTTTACAATAAACATGAATCCCAAAACCCTAGACATCCAAAAACCTATTCCTAGGAGACGAAGCGCCAAAATTCACGTGGGCCCTGTTGGGGTAAGTTAGTACATCAACTTATCATGGTCGTAACTTTTGCATACGATCTTTGTTTAGGACGCATGATAGATCATTGGAAACGTATTGATGAGGAGATTCATTTAGGGGGCTCAATCATATCCTTTGGCCATCATTGAGGTGACCGATCATGAAAAAATGTCGATTGTGCCCTTAAAAAGGCCCCAGAAGTTTGGGAACCAAAAAATAGCTAAAAATAATAAGTTGCCAAAAAAATCTTTTGAGCCAGTTGGAAAAGGTGGGTGGCCACCAAGATCCTCCTGGATAATATAACAAAGGAGAGTCTTGTTAGATATTCCTCATGAGGAATCTTTGGAGAGGAGAAAGTTGTAGAATCCATATCATAGTTTTCCCAATTTTGTAATGGAGATTGTATCTGTGATGTCTGTCCAGTAAAGATCCTTCTATATTTATGAGAAATTAATGGAAGATTAATGATTTTTTTGACTCATACTTGTCTTATATGTGATGCTTGTTGTGATGTTTAGTGTTTATCTGCATTCTTTAAGTGATCTTTAATGCATCTTTATAATAATGTTTGAATCTACCTACAAGATATTATATTTAAAGTTTTTTTTTATGAGACAAAAATCATTGTATTGATATTTCTAGTGGAAATGAAATACACATTAGCGAGATCCCTTATAATTTTAATGTTAGCATCCATTTCCTTTATAGATTTCCTCTATCAGATAAGACTAAAGCATATCCTTATGACTTTCATTCTTACAATCATCATTACACATGTCACTCTTTAAATAAATAGTTCCACAACATCATATTGATGCTAAGACAAAACCATGAGACAAACTCTCTCTAACTTTACATAAACAAAAATTAAAACAAGACCAAAAATCTATTCATCAAAAAATATGTGAGAGTATCAAATCTGTAGGAGTATGGTTCTTAATCTCATGAAAAAGCAAAAACACTTCCTAAAAAATGAGTGCTTCCTTTGATAATTGATCAACTTTGTGGTTGAATTATCGATAGACATGAGTAAAGGAAACCTCTTAAAAGCTTATTTATTTTCCATAATTATATTGAAAATAGGTCACAACTCCAAGTTAGAAATGTTACCTTTACCATTTTCCTAGTCTTGTTGATGGGCATATGTGAACACACCGTAAACTGTGAGGGAAATCCTGGTTCAAAGTTGTCTAAATAACCTAAGCCATTTGGGATGACTCACCCTGACGGGTTTTATGGCTCCGTTGGCCAATAAAGGGATCTAATCTAAATTATAAAATAAAATAACTAACTAATTATCTACTGTATATATATTTACATTCTTTATATACAAAGTATACAAATATACAGATTGCAAGATTTATGAAAAACCTTTAAAAAAAGATTATACAAGAGATTCAAATCTCTGGCAGAATGTAAACAGATCTAAGATACACTACAAATCTAATTTTACCTTTGAAACTAAAAGAGAAGAAAAGAGTGAAAGTAAATGATAATATTTTGACTTAAATAAGCAAAGTATTTAAGTTTAAAAGTGAATCTAGTTTCACAAAGAAAATATAAATTAAATGATAAAAGTAAAGAAAAACTACTAACCTAAAACTGGCCAGCATTAAAAGAGAAAATGTAGTTGTGCCTTCCCGTATTAGATTGCTCCTGCAACCTGCCTTTTAAGAGAAATATATAGAAGACAATTGTATAATTCTAAGACTATGGAATGTCAAGATGAAAGTCACTTCACTTTGACATTTCAAGTCTCATTCATAATACATAAAGGACAACATTTTGTATTGATAATCCCAGGTGAAGATATACGTGATCATCTGCAATAAGAAATAAATTTATGTCAAACAAATAGCTCTGTGAAAACTCAAAATATATGAACTAATTCAATACAATTCAATATTTACATTAAGATAATACAATCACCAGAAAATATACAATTAGGAATCATGGACTGTTAAAAGATTGAAATAATTAATATACATATAATAATAATAAATCATGAATTGATGAAACAAACAAAAGATAATTTAAATCAATCCATAATTGATTACTTTGGAGAACATGAATCATAATATCAAGATATCATAATGCAAAGTGAATTCTTTAACTCACAGGATGAAATCCTTAGTTAAAGCACAATTCCAAATTCTTCATTAAAATATTTAGGAGTCCATCTCCCAAAATTTTTCACCTTCTTCGATCTCAAAGTAAACTAAGTATTTAAACATCACAATGATCCACTTCTCATATCCACAGGATATAGATAAATCTTCAAAAATAGAGAGTTTTAAAACCAAATCCTAATCTGAGTTTATACAATAATGTTTATAACAACTTATCAAAAGTTTGTTATAACAATAAAAAATATATCATGAATTGTTTTGAGATAGATCCTATTTCTGAACAAAATACTTCATGATCTTCATTAACCAAGCAACACACAGGACAACGTTCCTTTTGAAACCTGAAAATAAAAATTGAAATCCAATTAAAATCATATTAACTAAATTAAAACAAGCTACAACTTGACATTTTTGAACTAACTCTTATGCTAATTAAAACAAAATGAAATCTGGACAACATCCAATTATATTCATAATTGTTGTTGATAAAATCTTCTAATCTTCCCATGGCCTGTAAATAAAAAACAAAATCTACACAAATCAATACAAAACTTTATTTAAGATTAAGGACGATTGGAATTCTGGGACAATGGACTAAAGTTTATTTTGAAGAAGGATATGAATTTTACTCAATGGATTTTGTCCTATCAGTAAAATGTTTTGGTATGATTATTCTATTGGTTATCTAATTTCATATTCTCTAATCTCAAATAATTTCATATTCTCTAATCTCAAATGTGTGTTGATTAAATTAGCCTTGATATGTTTATCAATACATGATTCGATGTTTTCATTTTGTTCATGTCATAGTCTATTATTCCATCTTATTAAGATCCATATGGCATTTCGATTGCAAGGCAAATACCTCAATATTTTGAATTTGTTAGAATCAATTACATTGTTTGGAATTATTTCCCTCCATGCATATTGGTTCATAAACTGTCATAATGGGTATGATTTGGAATTGTCTTTCTGTTTCATAAGTGACATATCGATTACTTGATTACCCGAATTTCTTTGGGTAATACCATAAGTCTCGCTACTCGGTAAATTGCTTGCCATTAGATTTCTCTTTGACACACAGGTTGCTAAAGCAAATCTTATGCATGAAGGCATAATCATAACTTTCTTTTGGTTGTTGATCAATAAAATGTTAGTTTTCTTTTATTATTTTAGTTTAGTTATCTTTTTTCGAATGAATAAGAATTAACATTTAAACTTAAAGTGCTTTGCCCATTTAAGTTAAAACATTATAATTTGCATTCATTCCTTTTTTTAGTTTGATTTTTTTCATCAAATTAGTAATTAGTTTTAGAATGTTGTATATTTATATGTTACTTGAATTCTGTTTCCAACAGTGAAATTTTAGTTTCACATGGATTTATATAAACCTTGTACATATATATGTATTGTAGATTTTGTACTTAAATGTTTGTAGGATTTATTAAAATATATTAAATGTAAATATAGTAGTGAATGTATATAGTAGCTTTTGTTAATCAATAGTTAACAATTTGCTTTTGTATTTTAGATAGATCCCTTTATCGGCCAACGAAGCCGTAAAACCCATCGGGGGGAGTCATCCCAAACGACTTAGGTTACTTAGACAACCTTGAACTGAAATTTCCCTCATAGTTGACGATGTGTTCACATATGCCCGTCAACAAGTCCATAAGAAGTTTGGAGTCATCAAAAACCCGTAGCCTCTTAACCTTCTTGTCCACTACAACCTTAAGTAGGAACCAAAGGGTATAGAGTTATGCTCTATTGTTTGTGCCCAAACCTATTGGGGGTGTGGTTTATCATAGTATACTTGTTCATGTTGTTTATCTTGCAATTGCAAGTTTAAAGAGGGTGGTTGTGCAAAAGAGGCAAAGTTTTCCTTGTAATTTGCAAGGTCTAAACTATACTAAGTGAAAAAATTAAAATGCACGCCTAAGCTTCCCTATAGCTCCAAAATTTTGATTGTAAGTTTCAAGATGGAGTTACATAAATGGTAAATTTACCTACACATCTAAATTTCAATTGAAGAACATGAGAGGTTGCTTTCATGCACGTAGAATTGGGATTTCATGTAAATTTGAATGCAAAATTTCCCGAGCCACAAATGCACACCCTAGTCTCAATTTTGAGCCAAATTTAGTGTTTTAACTTGCATACGATATAGTTTTTGATTTTACACCTATCTATAACATTATAAAGAATTGGAAATTTCAGACAGAAACCCACCTGATGTGCATAAAGGCTAAAAATTTCGTTCTAAAACCAAAGGGCCAAATTGTTAAAGTTGGTTATATGAAACCACAAGGTCTAAACTGTACACTTCAAAAATGATTATTTATATGACCAAAGATTCACGACATTTTGACGAATTAGAGGATGGTGGTTATTAGATAAACCAAGGTCAATTTTGCATTAAGAGTCATAAAAGACTCTTCTATGCAAAAATAGGTAAGATATGCCTAGTAAAATCCTTGGAATGCGTAACCTATTTGTAAAAAGTAACCCAAGGTTGTATTATAACTTAGATTTGAGTTGTGCAAGTTGTTAGGGGTGTGACTTATCATAGTAGACCTGTTCATGTTGTTTATTTTGCAATTGAAAGTTTAAAGAGGCTGGTAGTGCAAAAGAGGCAAAGTTTTCCTTATAATTTGCAAGGTCTGTACTAAGTGAAAAAATGAAAATGCACGCTCAAGCTTACCCGTAGCTCCAAAGATTGTTTTATAAGTTTTAAGATGGAGTTACATAAATGGTAAATTTACCTATGCATCTAAATTTCAATTGAAGAATATGAGAGGTTTCTTTCATGCACTTCGAATTGAGATTTCATGTAAATTTGAAGGGAAAACTGCCTTATTGTACAATGCATGCTCTAGTCTCAATTTTGACCCAAATGGAGTGGTTCAACTTGCAGAAGCTATAGTTTGTGATTTAACACATGTATATAAACATATATTGGCATTTCCAGAAAAAATCCTACCTTAGATTTGAATTGTGCAAGTTGTTGGGGATGTGGTTTATCACAATAGACCTATTCATGTTGTTTATTTTTCAATTGCAAGTTTAAAGAGGGTGGTTGTGCAAAAGAGACAAAGTATACCTTGTAATTTGCAAGGTCTGTACTAAGTGACAAAATGAAAATGCACGTCCAAGCTTCCCTGTAGCTCCAAAAATGGTTTTATAAGTTTTAATATGGAGTTACATAAATGGTAAATTTACCTATGCATCTAAAGTTCAATTGAAGAACAAGAGAGGGTGTTTTCATGCACCTAGAATTGGGATTTCATGTAAATTTGAAGGGGAAACTCCCTTATTGTACAATGCATGCCCTMGTCTCAATTTGGACCCAAATGGAGTGGTTCAMCTTGTAGAAGCTGTAKTTTGTGATTTTACACTTGTATATAAACTTATATTAGCATTTTCAGACATAAATTTACCTTATATTTGAGTGTTGGACACACCGACCACACTGAGAGGGGGGGGGGGGTGAATCAATGTGAGGCTCTTTTTACACTTCTTTTAAAAATTTAGTTAGYAATCACCATTTACTCATTAGTTCCATTCACACTTAGTTACTTGCATGTAAACATATCTCAACAACATACATCAACAATAAAGAACTTTGAACCATCATAATAATGAACACAAAGAGCACCAKATATATATATTTAAGATTTTTGTATTATATGTTACATGAGACTACAATCTCAGGTTTTATCASCACCAACTGAAAAGAGAACCAACTCAAAGAGAGCACCAACTCTCAATYRCAATACCCARCCTGCATWTCTCAGCACCAAYAKAGATGTGAGGAATCCAACCCTCAAGTACAAGTGTAAATGTGTTSAAMCTACATAGAATAGATCTAGCTAAACAATGATACACACATTTGCAGAGAGAATTTGAAAAAGAAGAAGAAGGAGAGAAAGAATGGAAAAATTCTCATTAACCGTTATGAATAATGAATAATTTACACATGATATACTTTGTATAACTCAATGAGTTCGAATTGAGGTGAACCAAGTCGCCATAGTGGTGGTATAGAGTGAGCTGGACACACACTAGTAGTTATGGGAGTGAACTGCCACATATTCTAGTCTCTTAGGCAGTTACGGGAGTGAACTGCCACCTAGTTGAGTTAACTAGTCAACTAGTCTTCAGTTAACTGACTGAACAAAGAGTAGTGAGGAGTTAACTCAGGGAATCAAGGCTAATGCACCACTCTGGTGATTATACCAAGGCAAGGTTGAATTAGCATGGTGATGATTCCAATGTTGCATGGTGATGATCCCAATGCAACATCTAAACTCAACTCAACTAGTCAAACTGAAGTGTCAACTGAAAGAGAATATTCTCTCCTAAAATATAGGAGACTGGATAATGACTAATTATGACTAATAAACAAATAAAAACCTTAGGAAAAAGAAATCCTAGGTGTGTGTGAAGTAACTCCAACACCCCCCCTAAACATCACTATGGTGAAAATAAAGATTGGGTCCTGGCAACGAGGTCATGTTAGGTACCCAAGTACAAAATATACATTGAAAATAAAGTGGGGAAAGAGGGAGAACCTCATGGGAAACCCCCCCCCTCAAGGTACAATGTATGTAAAAATAAGAACTACAGTTGCTAGGCAACTGTGTCCTTAACTCCAAGACGACCTCGCAGAGAATGGAATTTCTGCTTAGTGAAGGTCTTGGTGAAAATGTCTGCCGTCTGTTATGCTGAAGGACAGAACTGTAAGTCGATGACCCCCTCATGTACTAAATCCCGGATATAGTGCACGTGGATCTCGATGTGCTTCGTCCGCTGCCTCTGAACTAGATCTCTGCAGAACTTCAGAGTGCTCTGGTTGTCACACCAGATGATGTTCGGCCGATGAAACTGAATGCCCAACTCAGTGAGAAAATGTTGTAGCCACATGGCCTGAATGGTTATGTTAACTACCCCTCTGTACTCTGCCTCGGCTGAAGATAGAGCAATGGTAGCTTTCTTCTTTCTTGACCAACATATAGGCCCAGAACCAAGACTGCGTGAGTAACCAGATGTGGACTTGCGATCAATGCTGTTGCCAGCCCAGTAGGAATCAGTAAACCCAATGATATCTAATGTAGAGTCTACTGCATAATGAATCCCAAAGGTGATGGTGCCCTGTACGTATCAAAGGATACGCTTTGCAGCTTTCCAATGTAGCTCATGCGGCTCCTGCATGAACCTGGAAACTACGCCAACTGCATATGAGAGGTCTGGTCTAGAGTGTGTGAGATACAACAAGATCCCCACTAGATGTTTGTAAAATGTACTGTCAACCAGTGGAGTCTCCCCACCATCCTCAAGTTTGATTCCTGATAGGAAAGGAGTCGGAGCAGACTTGCAATCTTTCATGTGAAATATCTCAAGGAGATCTCGTGCATACTTGGCTTGAGACACTTTGATGCCTGATGCATCCTGACTGATCTCAAGTCCAAGGAAGAAGTGTAGCAGACCCATGTCTGTCATCAAAAACCTGTCATGTAGAATCCTCTTGACTACAACAATCGCTGAATTCGAGCACCCGATGATCAACAAATCATCGACATACAGAACTAAAAGTAGAAGTTAATCAACCATCCTGAGCATGTATACATTCGGGTCTGATTTACAATGTACAAATTTCTGTGACAACAGGTAGGAGTCCATCTTGGCATACCATGCCCTCGGAGCTTGTTTGAGGCCATAAAGTGACTTCTTCAGTCGATGGACCAAAGATGAGTCCTGCATAAATCCCTGGGGCTCCTCCATGTAGATCTCCTCAGAGAGATCACCATGAAGAAATGCATTCTTCACGTCCATTTGATGGAATTACCATCCCTTGGCTTCCACAATGGCAAGTGCTAATCATATGGAATCCATCTTCGATACTGGAGCGAAGGTCTCATCATAGTCAATACCATGAACCTGCTGAAAGCCTTTGGCGACAAGCCTAGCTTTGTTTTTGCTGATCTTTCCATCTGCTACGCTCTTGGTCCTGTAGACCCATCTACATCTGACAAGTTTCCTCCTAGAAGGAAGGGGAACTAGATCCCAAGTATGGTTCTCGAGGAGGGAGTTGTACTCCTCTTGCATGGCGGATTCCCAAAAGGGATTTCCAACAACCTCGCCATAACACTGTGGATCGGAAGACTGAACCAAGAAAACATGCCTGGATGGCAATGGTTCAGTGGTAGTGAGTGAAATAGGAGGCTCCTCGAAATCAGATCGAGTCCTCCTAGTATCGGTTGGATCACCGACGAGATCCCCTGCATCCTGAAGAGTAGTATGTGCCCACTTGGGCCTCTGCTCTAGCTCTGCAACTGCATCTAGATGCTCTGACTCTGCATCCAACTGTACTGAATATGAATATGAATCTGAATCATCTGAGTCATTTATATTAGAACTCTCATTTGAATAAGAGTCGGCATGTGCATGCTCATCATCTCGAACAGGTGGAAGAGTGAAGGTGTCTGCATGCGGCTGCTGAGGTACATGTGAGACACTTTCCTTGAATTGGACACTACACTCAATGATGAGATGGTTCGAGGAAATATCAATAAGCCGATATCCCTTCACACCATTAGGGTATCCAACAAAATGCACTCAGTGCTCTGTGGATCAAGTGCCTTCCTCTTTTCAGAGGGAATCCGGGCCCATGCACGAGAACCAAAAATGAGAAAGTGGGTCACTTCCGGTTTGAGGCCACTCCAAGCCTCATAGGGGGTCTTATCCTTGACAGATCTATGGGGAGATATATTTTGGATGTATGTTGCACAATTAAGTGATTCGACCCATAGTCTTTGTGGTAGTAACTTTGCATGCAACATGCAAGATGCCATCTCCTTTAGAGATCGGTTTTTCTGCTCAACAACTCCATTTTGCTGTGGAGTGTAGGGAACTGTATACAACTGAATCCCTGCCTCATGGAAAAGATTGTGGATCTCATGATTCACATAATCTCCCTCGTTATCATTTCGAAGGACTTTGATCTTCTTTCCGGACTGTGTCTCAACCAAAGCTTTGAAATCTTTGAGGTGTTGAAAGACCTCAGATTTGTGTCTGAGAAAGTAGATCCACGTGAAACGTGAGAAATCATCAACAAAAATGAGAACAAACCTCGCTTTGCTTATCGATGGATGCGAAAAAGGACCCATGAGGTCAATGTGGATCAGATCTAAAGGTGCAGAATCTCGCTGAGACTTTCCCTTGTCGAATTTCTCTTGACGGTGTTTTCCGAGAACAAATCCCTCACATACTCCCTTAGAGAAATGGATGTCTGGTAGACCATCAACTAATTTGTGCTTGCTAAGCTGTTGCATGTATTTGAAATTCAAATGTCCAAACCTTTCGTGCCATATCCTACTACTTTCATCAACATGAGTAAGCAGTAAAGCAGAATCAGGTTCAATGAATTCAGAAAATGTATACAATCTAGACTGATGATTTACCTCACCGGTAGCAACCCTAGAGTTGGTTTGCATGTCGTAGATGTCCACAACATTTGGTGTGAATACGAATCTCTTTCTAGTGCCGGAATTCGTCATCTAATACACATAGAGAAGGTTGACAGAAAGCTTGGGAACATGCATCACATTCTCGAAGCTTCCATTGGTGAGTTCAATCCTTCCTTTGCCGGTGACTTTGACAGAAGAGTTGTCCCCCATAAGAATAGGGAGACCTTTGCATGCATCCAAAGAAGAATATACTTCTTTTGAGGCAACCATGTGATGTGATGCTCCTAAATATATGATCTAAGAATCGGGAGAGGAGTTGATCGAAATCAAGGCATGGCTAGAATTGCCCTTCTTGGAATTCAGATCTTCTGGCTTCTTCTTCTTTGCACCCTTGGGGATGCGATATCCAAGGTTGTTTTGCTGAAGTATCTGAGACATTATATCTATTTGTTTTTTCATGCATGCGGATTCCGAATGGAATCCTTTGTGACAGTATGTGCATTTCTCTCCTTTTCTTCCCTTTTCTCCTTTGGATCCGGAGGCATCGATGAAGGGTTTTGTGTACCCTTCCTTCTTCATATGTGCATGACATTTCTGCTTATCTTTATCTTTATATTTCTGATATTTGTGGCTGCCATCATGCACAGTGAGTGCATGCACCCTTCGGCCCTTGATTGTGCCCATGTTGATGAGCTTGGTTTTCTCTTGTGTCATGGATTCGATAAAGTCCTCAATATAAGGCATCTTCTAGGTGGCTCCAGAGGCGAATCTGACAGTATGGAATGTAGATACGAATACAGAGAATTTAGGACCAAGATTGGAGAGAATGGTGAGAACCATTTGTTTCTCTTCCTTCGATTTATCAACCCCGCAAGCTTTGAGTTGCGATAGTAAATCCTTGAATTTTGTAAAGAAATCTTGGATATTCTCGAAGATTTATAATATACCCCTTAATTGGGGCATATTATATTAGTAATGTTATTTTATTTATGTCAGATTTAGGCCATTAGTTGTAATTATACCTCCTAGTCTCCTATATATACAAGGGGGACATTTTCATTTTGAATCATCTTGTACTTGAACATTTAAGGAGGTTGCCCCCTCGAAGAGGCTTATTATCTGAAATTATCTCTTTTTCAAGGCGTTGAGTACTTTTTCTGAGGTTTTTCTATGCTATATTGGTATTTGGTTCTTAACATATGGTATCAGAGCTCAAGGTCTTGGGATTTTGCTGCTACATCTGAGACACCTTGGAATTTTCGCTATAACTTATTTTCTAGAATGATTCAGAAGAAATGAATTGGAGGATATTTAGTAGATGGATCAAGGTGCATTGGGTTAAAAATTCAGCTCATGAGGCCTTATACTTTCGGAGATACATCCTGTACAAGATAGGGTTTTGGAATCATTCTGAAATGAGCCATTGCGACATTTTCTCTATAAATTTTTTTCTGTAATGTTTCAGACCCTGAAATTTGGAGGCTATTTATAGAAATTAGTAAGGTATCTGTGGTAAAAATTTCAGCTTCTGGGTCATCTTAAATTTGTAGATACACCCTGTGTAAGATAGGGTATCTGACTAGTCCTATTGACTAGTCTCAAGAAGGTGTTCCAGGTAAACCAATCATAACTTCTTCCTAGAGTATCCAAATTGAGTGAGACTAGTTTCATTGGATCATGGACAGTCTGTAGTATTTCTGGTACGAGTTTCAGAATTTTATATCAATTATTTTGTGCGGGGAACGCTATACAAGTGAGATCTCCATAAATTCCACTTGACACCTCCAATTTTGATCAGACCTGTGGCATTGCAGAGAAGAAATATCAGAGAACTACATAAAAGAATGTTTCATACCTAGAAGGGCTGAAACTTGGGAGATACAACAAAAGAAATATTGTCTAGCAGAACCACCTCAAAATCAAGGTTCAAAAGTGATACTTGGCCAACATGCCACCAAAAAAGGGAATTTCTACACCAACTAAGCCTCCAGAAAATCCTACTTGGACT
>ML793856.1:190031-201357 GCA_009831015.1 Picea engelmannii | reverse complement strand
GTTATTTTATTTATGTCGGCTTTAGGCCATTAGTTGTAATTATACCTCCTAGTCTCCTATATATACCAAGGAGACATTTTCATTTTGAATCATCTTTTACTTGAACATTTAAGTGGGGTAAAAGGAGGTTGCCCCCTCGAAGAAGCTTATTATCTGAAATTATCTCTTTTTCAAGGCGTTGAGTGCTTTTTCTGAGGTTTTTCTATGCTATATTGGTATTTGGTTCTTAACACCAACATGTGTCCCCCCATGTCATCCTTCTTTCCAAAGAGCCCTTCCAAGATGGTCTAGGCTTCATTGGGAGTCTTACAGGAAGATATATGAAAAAGGAGATCGGGAGAAATAAGACTGCAAATTGTTCCGAGTGCCTCATCCATGCGATTTAAGTACTTGGATTTTTCTAATGCTGATGTAGGCTCTGTATCTATATTGATGGTTAACCTATACAACCCTATGGATAGGAGATGTATGGCTATTTTCTCCTTCCATGCAAAATAGTTGTAAGGTGTAAGAATGAATTCTTTTTGGAATTCCATCTTTCCGCTATCTTCAATCTTTTGTACCTGCAAATTTTTTTGGTGTAGCTTTTTCTTAGCAGTCTGTCGGCTCTAATACCATGTGAATGTGTTTAACCTGCACATAATAGATCTATCTAAACAATGATACACACATTTTCAGAGAGAATTGGAAAAAGAAAAAGAAGGAGAGAAAGAATGGAAAAATTCTCATTAACCGTTATGAATAATGAATAATTTACACATGATATACTTTGTATAACTCAATGATTTCGACTTTAGGTGAACCAAGTTGCCATAGTGGTGGTCTAGAGTGATTTTGACACACACTAGTAGTTATGGGAGTGAACTGCCACCTATTCTAGTCTCTCAGGCAGTTACGGGAGTGAACTGCCACCTAGTTGAGTTAACTAGTCAACTAGTCTTTAGTTAACTGTCTGAACAAATAGTAGTGAGGATTTAACTCAGGGAATCATGGCTAATGCACCACTCTGGTGATGATACCAAGGCAAGGTCAAATTAGTATGGTGATGATCCCAATGCAACATCTAAACTCAACTCAACTAGTCAAACTGAAGTGTCAACTGAAAGAGAATATTCTCTCCTAAAATATAGGAGACTGGATAATGACTAATAAACAAATTAAAACCTTAGGAAAAATAAATCCTAGGTGTGTGTGAAGTAACTCCAACAACAAGACCCAACTTGTAGATAGAAAGTAATATGTCAATTTGTACCAACAATATATACCATTACAAGTGCATCAAATATGCACAACGCAACCTGTCACAACAACCTATATCATCAATATCATCATCCAAATCTGATATACTCACAAAGATCAATCATCAAGTCAACTCTCAACCATATGCACAATATCACCAAGTTAACCAACAATATACCTCTAGCAATACACCATACTCTCCATAAATGAAATGCCATAAAACCTTACACAAGACTATGTGCCAAAACCATACCTTTAATCATGTAGCAATCATCAAGACTTATACCATACCATGCAACAATTGGAACAATTCCAATATGAAAATCTGATGTGGTTACCGAACCACCAACTTTCTGTAGCTGCCGCGATTCTGTTGTTGCGGTTTTGCTGCCACAATTCTATTGCCAAAGTTTTGTTGCCACAATTCTGTTGCTGGATTCTATTGCCACGGTTCTGCTGCTACGGTTTTGCTGCCACAGTTATGATGCCATGGTTCTTTTGTCGTGACTTTTCTGTCACAAATTTTCTTTATCAATAATACCTGCCCAAATAACCTTTCACAAATGGATATTCAATATGCTCAAAGATCATGCTTATAAGAGACCCTTTCTCTCTTATTTATACTTCTCGAAGTAGCTTCCTCTAGGGTTTATCTTCTAACCAACTTACCCAACTTCATTCTTTTGGGGCTAACCCACTTCTAACCACTTTGTCCACTTACAACCACTTTATCCAAAAATAGTAAACTCTCCACTTCTAGTTGCAACTAATTTATTTTTAATTGTTTTCTTGTTGTAACCACTTAACCCATGAATAACCACTTTGACTGATCAACTTCTTCTAGGAGCTTCTACAATAATTTGATTTCTTTGACCTTTTTGACTTCTTTGACCTTCTAGGGGATTCTAGATAACTCATGAGGGTTCTCCAACTTCACATGGTCATAACTCTCTAACTGTGAGGAGTTATGTGATGTTCCACATATCACCGAAAATGACATGACATATACTATCCATCTGGAATAGTTTCTCCTGCAAATTCACTAATATTCATTACATTATTCCTCAATCAAACTTGGGTTCCCTAACCAAACTATTGGGATACTCAACCACCCGACCATTTGGACTTCACAAAGCGTCTTCCCATGACGGATTTCACCATAAGGGTACCAATTTGAGAACTTTATCCAAGAGCGTATTCCCGTGAGGGATTTCACCATAAGGAGACCACTTTGGATTTTATCCATTTGGTTCTTTCTATCAACCCTGACATGACATCAATGATACAACTCCCTTTAATATCAACACATCATTATGACACCATTTGACATCAACCCTTTGACAACAATTACATCAATGACCATATAAGAAATAACCAATATATCAATGATACAAACACATCATTATGACAATACTTGACATCAATCCTTTGACATCAATGACAACATAGTACAACATTGAGTTATGCAAGTTGTCGGGGATGTGGTTTATCATAGTAGACATGTTCATGTTGTTTATTTTCTAATTCAAAGTTCAAAGAGGGTGTTTGTGCAAAAGAGACAAAGTTTTCCTTGTAATTTGTAAGCTCTGTACTAAGTGATTAATTGATGATGCACACCCAAGATTCCATGTAGCTCCAAAAAATGTTTTATAAGTTTTAAGATAGAGTTACATAAATGGTAAATTTACCTATGCATCCAAAGTTCATTTGAAGAACATGAGAGGTCTCTTTCGCGCACCCATAATTGATATTTCATGTAAATTTGAAGGGAAAACTGCCTTATTGTACAATGCATTCCCTAGTCTCAATTTTGTCCCAAATGGTGTGATTCAACTTGGAGAAGCTGTAGTTTGTGATTTTACACATGTATATAAACTTATATTGGTATTTTGAGACATAAACCTACCTGATATTTGAGTTGTGCAAGTTGTTGTGAATGTGGTTTATCATAGTAGACCTGTTCATGTTGTTTATTTTGGAATTTCAATTTTAAAGATGGTGGATGTGCAAAAGAGGTAAAGTTTACCTTGTAATTTTTAAGGTCTATATGAAGTTACTAAATGAAAATGCATGCCCAAGCTTCCTTGTAGCTCCAAAAATTGTTTTATAAGTTTTAAGATGGAGTTACATAAATGGTAAATCTACCTATTTATCTAAAGTTCAATTGAAGAATAAGAGAGGTTGCTTTCATGCACCTAGAATTGGGATTTCATGTAAATTTGAAGGGAAAACTTCCTTATTGTACAATGCACGCCCTAGTTTCAATTTTGACCCAAATGGAATGGTTCAACTTGCAGAAGCCGTAGTTTGTGATTTTACATATGTATATAAACTTATATTGGCATTTTCAGACATAAACCTACCTTATATTTGAGTTGTGCAAGTTGTTGGGGATGTGGTTGATCATAGTAGACATGTTCATGTTGTTTAAAGAGGGTGGATGTGTAAAAGAGACAAAGTTTGCCTTGTAATTTGCAAGGTCTATACTAAGTGACAAAATGAAAATGCATGACCAAGCTTCCCTGTAGCTCCAAAAAATGTTTTATAAGTTTTAATATGGAGTTACATAAATGGTAAATTTAGCTATGCATCTAATGTTCAATTGAAGAACATGAGAGGTTGCTTTCATGCACCTAGAATTGTGATTTCATGTAAATTTTAAGGTAAAACTGCCTCGGCCTCAAATACACGCCTTAGTCTGAATTTTGAGCAAAATTTAGTGGTTCAACTTACATAATATGTATTTTTTGCTTTTACAACTGTCTATAAACTTATATTGGTAGTTTCAGACATAAACCTACCTGTTGTGCATAAAGGATACAAATTGCATAAAACAAAAGGGCCAAATTGTTAAAGTTGGCTATATTCAACTACACACCCAAAGTTGGCTAAAGCTTCATAATTAAGGATTTAAGTTGTAAATTGATCATTCCGATACTTCTAACTTGTTTGTACAATTAGTAGTGCATTTACATTGCAAAAAGGATGATTTCTATGCACAAAGTTTCACGACATTTTGATGAATCAAATGATGTTGGGTTACGAGAGAAACCAAGGTTAGTTTTGCATTTTCAGTCATAAAAGACTCTTTTGTGCAAAAAGACTCTGTAATTTTCAAGCTCAAATGTGTACAAAGTGAGAACATTAAAATGCATGACCAAGCTTCCTTGTATCTCAAAAATTGTTGTAAATGTTGTAATATGGAGTTAGATATATTGTAAGTTTACCTATGTCCTTTAAAGTGAAATCGAAGAACATTAGAGGTTGCTTTCATGCAGCTAGATTTGGGATTTCATGTAAATTCGAATTCAAATCGACCTCATAGTAAAATGCACGCCCTAGTGCCAATTTTGACCCACTTTGTTTTGCATACAACAAGGCTCTACTAAGACCTTTAGTAACTATTAAAAATAGACAGGGAGACATGGGACACCCTTGTATTAATCCCTCTAAAGCCTTAAAAATGAAAAAGTAGACCCATTTATTAAGATAGAGAAAGAAACCAAGGATAAAAAGTTCATAATCTAGTTCACAAAAGGAACACAAAACCCAAAGTGAATTAGCATCAATCTCCAATAAAACCAGCTAACCCTATCATATGCCTTATATAAATCAAATTTAACCACCAATACCCTGATATTCCTAGTCTTAATGGAATGTAGACCCTCTTGCACTATCCCCAATGGCTTCATGAATATGCCTACCATCTAAAAAACCCAAAATGCTCACTAGAAATAGACTTGGAGGGTGATCCTTTAACCCTTCTAGCAATAATATTTGAAATAATTTTATGTATGTGGTTGTATAAGGAAAAATGACTATACTCCTAAAAATAAGTAATATATATATATATATATATATATATATATATATATATATATATATATATATTCGACCTTCACATTTGGGCCAATCCATCTATGAAAAGGAAAAGTTTGCTATTCTGCATGTCGTGGATATCTGGTGTCCTTATCTATTGGGGAAATGCTTCCTAATTAAAACAAATCATTAGAGCCTCACACATTTTCTGGAACAACGAATTTCATCCCCAAAGCAACAAAAATGGGTGACCAAGCTATTTAGATATGATTATGAGATTATTTACAAGAAGGGGAAAGAAAATGTGGTTGTTGATGCTCTTTCCAGGAAGTATGAAGATGAAGGGTCCCTCTTTTCTCTCTCATTCCTTGTACCATATTGGATCCAAGTTGTTCACCGAGAATGGTTGCAAGACTCCAAAATTTCTTGCCTGATCCAACAATTGCAAGACAATTCTCCAATTTCTCCATGATACTCTTGGCACAATGACGAGCTTTTCTACAAAGGTCATTTGTATTTAAACAAACAGTCACAACTTAAATATATGGTGCTTTGGAAGCTTCATGCTTCTCCCATAATGGGGTATTCAGGGTTTACCAAAACCTATGAAAGGGTCAAATATATATATATATATATATATATATATATATATATATATATATATATATATTTATTTTTATTTTTATTTTTATTTTTTCTAGGATGGTATGAAATAGAATGTCCACACCTTTGTGGCTGAATGTGATGTCTGTCAACGCAAAAAGGGAGAAACAATCAAGGCCCCAGGCACACTAAAACCTCTCTTGATTCCACTAGCTATTTGACAGGATATTTCTATGGATTTCATTGTTGGCTTACCTAAATCAACCAATAATTCAGTCATCATGGTGATAATTGATCGTCTTTCCAAATATGCACATTTCTGTGCTCCTCAACACCCATTCACCACATCCACAATGGCTCAATTTTTCATGGATAATATCTTCAATCTTCATGGAATGCCTCAATCTATTGTCTCTGATAGAGATCCTAGTTTCACTGGCAATTTTTGGAAATAATTATTCAGGCTCCAGGGAACCCAATTGTATCTTAGCATCACCTATCATCTCCATACTGATAGCCAAATTGAAGCTGTTAACAAGTGTTTGGAAACATATTTGAGGTGTTTTGCATCTGACATACAAAATAAGTGGGCTCAATAGTTACCTCTAGTTGAATGGTGGTACAACACATCTTACCATACAACTACTCACATGACTCCTTTTGAAGTAGTATATGGAAAAAATACATTGTCGGTTCTCTCATACATGCCAGGTGTCTCGAAGGTTTAGGAGGTTGACAAAAATATTACAGTTTGCAAGGCCATTTTCCGTACCCTCAAACAAAATTTGGCCATGGGTTATAGTCGCATAAAGAAAAAAATAGATTAAGGTCACTCTGAATGACAATTTTCTGAAGGGGACCAAGTGTTTCTTCATCTTCAACCTTATAAGCATAATTCACTCAAATATGACCACTATAAGAAACTTTCTCCCAAATTTATGGTCCTTATACAATTCTCAAGCGAGTGGGGCAGATGGTCTACTAGTTAGCTTTACCCATTCATTATTAGCTCCATCCTGTTTTTCATGTCTCATGCTTAAAGAAGGTGATTGTAACTAAGTGTGACACTCAAACCAATATCCCTGAGTTGGATGAATAAGGTTCCACTTGGTTGTATCCACAAGCATTCTTGGACTAGTGCAAGCGTCATCTCTATTAGCACACCATCAAGGAAGTGTTAGTATAGTGGAAATATACAACTCTAAAATATGCCACTTGGGAGTCAGCCACCATTCTGCAACAATTTCCTCATCTCAAGCCTTGAGGACACAGCTATTCTTCAAGGGGGAGGGCATGTTAGGGACCTAACCTCCCTAACACCTCACGTAGGTAGAATAATATATTTCCATTTAATAAAGGCCAACATTAGTTAATAAGTCCTATTTAATAAATGTGATCAAGTCAATGTAAGAAGACCTAATAGAAGCTTTTGCTTCTAAAAGGATCTTCCTATAGAATTATATTTAGAGGATAGAATTAGTATAAATAAGAGTAGGAGGCATGATAAGTCTTTGTCTTCAGAATTATTGTAATAGAGATCTTCTCTACTAGAGGTTTCCCCCTCAAAGAGGCATGTGAACATTGATTTGTCTCAATAAATGTATCATTTCCAGTGTTTCTCTTCTCAATATTTTGTTGTTCCATTGATATCTGCTGAATATTCTTGTTTTTGAATATTATATTACATATGGTACCTTGCATTTATGCAGGTCTTCACAATGGAAATGAAACTAACAACTATCCTATGTGTGGTGTGGTTGTAAAATCTCCTACCTCATTGAGATCATGGACACAGGTAGTTAGTACTAAATTCCAGGCACAAATCACCCTAGTATACACTCTTTAGGGTTTACAAAAATCCACAATCATGTAACTCGTAACTTGTAAATTAAAAACACCATACATGGATTTTTCTTCCTAGGGCATGCATTTCTCATCATGCCCCGTTTTTTTGCATTTTCACGCATTGCTTTGCATTTACAAGGTAAATTTTAACCTTTATGCACAACAAAGGGTTTTTGGTTTCAAAATTCATAGCTAAAGTATGAATAGATGTAAAATGATTTAAAATCCAAACTCTAGAATTTGAACCACTCAATTTGGAGGTCATATGAGTCTTAGGCGTGCATTTTACAATAAGATGATTTTACCCTCCATTTTACAAAAGGGTTGGAATCTTGGTTCAAAGTAGAAGTCCTTAGTCATTTTAAAATGCACTATGTATGATATATTAGAATGTTATTAACTTCACCCAAAAACTTAGATAACTAAATTTGGATCTATATAGAAGCATGGGTGTGCATTTCCATTAGGTCACTTTCTACTATTTTGGTCTCTCAATTTACAAGGTAGAATTTGCCCCTTTTACACAACAACCACTTTTATGCTTGCAAATGAAAATCTAAATATGTAGACATGTGTAAAATTATCTAAGACACCCTCACTAACTTGAATCACTCAAATTGAAGGTGTGTAAATACCTGGGCGTGCATTTTTGTGAAGCATGGTGTGCATTTGTGCACAAATGAAGAAATTATAGTTTAAAAGCAAAACACAGATTTTGCTCATTTAGGTATCCCATTTTAGTCTTTCTAGAGTCTCGCACATGTTGATATGTTTGTTTATTTTTTTAATTATTATTCAGTCATATAACCTTGTATTCTATGATGATTTGTGCAGGTCTTCACAATGGAAATGAAACTAAAAAATAGCCTACCTGTGATGTGGTTGTACAAGCTCCTACCTCATCGAGATCATGGACATAGGTAGTTAGTACTAAATTCTAGGCACAAATCACCCTAGTGTACAATCTTTAGGGTTTATAACAAATCCACAATCCTGTCACTTGTAACTTGTAAATTAACAACACCATACATGGATTTTTCTTCCTAGGGCATGGATTTCTCATCATGCCCTATTTTGATGCATTTTTATGCATTTTCCCTTGTATGCATTTTTTTGCATTTACAAGGAAAATTTTAGCCTTTATGCATAACATAGGGTTTTTGGTTTCAAAATGCACAACTAAAGTATGAATAGATGTAAAATGATAAAATTCAAACTCTAGAATTTGAACCGCTCAATTTGGAGGTCATATGAGTCTTAGGCATGCATTTTACAGTAAGACAGTTTTACCCTCCCTTTTATAAAAGGTTTGGAAACTTCGTTCAAGGTAGAAGTCCTTAGTCATTTTAAAATGCACTCCATATGATATATATAGACTTAGAATGTTATTAATTTCACCCAAAAACTTAGATAAACTAAATTTGGAGGTATATAGAAGCATGGGCATGCATTTTCATTAGGTCGCTTTCCATTGTTTTGGTCTCTCAATTTACAAAGTAGAATTTTCCCCTTTTACACAACAACCACTTTTATGTTTGCAAATGAAAATATCAATATGTAGACATGTGTAAAAGTATATAAGACACCTTTAAAAACTTGAATCACTCAAATTTCATGTGTGTAAATATCCGAGCATGCATTTTTGTGAATCTTGCCGTGCATTTCTGCACAAATGCAAAAAATACAGTTTAAAAGTAAAACACATATTTTTCTTATTCAACTATTCCATTTTAGTCTTTCTAGAGTCTCGTACATGTTGATATGTCTATTTATTTATTTAATTATTATTCAGCCATATAACCTTGTATTCTATGATGATTTATGTAGGTCTTCACAATGGAAATGAAACTAACAACTAGCCTATGTGTGATGTGGTTGTACAAGCTCCTACCTCATCAAGCTCATGGACATAGGTAGTTAGTACTAAATTCTAGGCACAAATCACCCTTTATTAAATTATAGGAACAAATCACCCTAGTATACAATATTTAGGGTTTACAACAAATCTACAATCCTGTAACTTGTAACTTGTAAATTAACAACACCATACATGTATTTTTCTTCCTAGGGCATGCATTTCTCATCATGCCTTGTTTTCATTCATTTTCCCCTTTATGTAGTTTTTTTCCTTTACAAGCCAATTTTTCGCCCTTATGTGCAACAGAGGGGTTTTTGTTTCAAAATTCACAACTAAAGTATGAATAGGTGTAAAATGATAAAATCCAAACTCCAGAATTTGAACCACTCAATTTGGAGTTCATATGTGACTTAGGCATGCATTTTACAAAAAAACGATTTTACCGTCCCTTTTACAAAAGGTATGGAATCTTGGTTCAAGGTAGTAGTACTTAGTCATTTTAAAATGAAGTTCATATATATATATATATATATATATATATATATATATATATAAACTAAAATTGGAGGTATATAGAAGCATGGGCGTGCATTTCCATTCGATCACTTTCTACTGTTTCAGTCTCTCAATTTACAAGGTAGAATTTGTTCCTTTTACACAACAACCACTTTTATGTCTGCAAATGAAAATCTAAATATGTAGAAAGGTGTAAAATTATCCGAGACACGCTAAAAAAATTGAATCACTCAAATTGCAGGTGTGTTAAGACCTCAGTGTGCATTTTTGTGAAGCCTAACATGCAATTCTGCACAAGGGAATAAATTATAGTTTAAAAGAAAAACATGTTTTTATTAAGTGTCACTGTGCATTTTTAGATGTGGAGGCTCTAACAAGCTTGGATTAGGTTTTTATGCAACAATAGAAACCTTGATCCTAATCGTCTATATCATCCTCTTCGACTTCTTAATCTAACACATCTATCTACTCCCTATGCCCAATGCGATTTGATTTTTTTTATTGAATTTATTATACATGCGTCGGATCTATGACACCCAATTTATGCCTATTCATCCCATTTCCAACAGGACATGGAGCTCTCATGCATCTCTGCTCTAAAATAATATGCCAACCAAGGCATCACACATCCAATGAATCCATTATGCCATATCGTAGGATCACTGACGTACAATGGCCTCTAGAGCATCACCACACTGACGTAGTCCATCGACCATAAAGTTGCAAGTTCAATGGCACTTGTGTTATATTTTCGACGATGCTTGTGTACGCCTATGTCGCAATAACAACCACAACTATTGATAAAACAATGGAAAATTGGATAATGTTGGTTACTTGGAAATGCCATGTGGTGGACCAGTGCGTGACAATACCGAAAATTCTATGTTTGTCGTAATTGTGAGAATGTGGTGGACCAGTGCACCACCTCTCCTGTGTGAGAATGTTTGTGTCATTGGACAATTTTTTTGAGTCATTAGTGTTTAAGGAATGTAATTTTTAGCACCTTGTGTAAATAGTTTTGTATTTGGATAGGGTATTGAGCCTTAGAGCTCAAGCAAAATTGTAAGAACTTTGGTTTTGTGTAAATACTGGTTCATATAAGCAATTCCAGAATGTACATTTTTTAAAATAAATAAATACAACATTTTTTGAGGAAATAAACATATGTGTTAATAAAATAGTGAAATTCAATTTCATATATAAATTTGCAAGTGATTGACATTTATTATAGTGTATGAGATTTGCACTCAGGTACTCACACACACATACCCACTGAGAGGTGCACGATCCACCTCTATGTTGTATTCATGTGTGACCTACCCAATGATGTTACAATACCCATAAATTCTTGCTCTAATATGATGGATCACCTTCATATAGTTCCTCTCACCTTATCCTAGATGTGGGAACTCATTGGGATGTCTAGTGCTTAGGTGGGTTCCTTAG
>ML793856.1:174900-190001 GCA_009831015.1 Picea engelmannii | reverse complement strand
CCCCCTATTCTCCACCCTTTGGCTGCCTATTCGATTCACTTTGACCTCTTGGGGCATCCATTGGATGCATTCCTTAACTTCATTGGTCCATTGGAGGTGAAAACCCCCTAGTTGAGACCATGGTCACTTAGGATGCCTTAATTTGGGTCCATAGCCACCCAAATCCATTTTGGACTTGTTATTATGGAACCAATTTATGTTAAACCCATAAACCCTACCTAATCTATTACACTAAGTACACTATGAGTTTCCTCAAGGTACCATGATTTTGAATCTAAAATTTGCATAATAGAGGGTTGATTTGAGCCTCAAATGCCATAACACTATTATACCAAATCCATGACATGTAGTCAATAGATGCACTATGACAATTATGTATGACTTGGGTACCCCAATGGCTAACCCAAAATTCTCTTATTCATTGAGTTCACTAGTTTGCCTATTTATACCTTTCAAATCCTCTTTGTAAAGCTTCTTATACTCTCTTAGGTTCTTTTATCGTTGTACACCCTAATTTGTGGGTACACACTCAAATTAGCAACTAAACTCCTTTCACCTTTGCCTGACCCTTAGGGATATTTCCCCCTATCATATCCACTACATCTATAGGGATGTCTTAGGCTATCTTGGCTCCAATCTTATATGTTTGATTGATTCATATTATGACATCTTCATTTTCATAATTCCATACATACCTTGGAAGTCTCAATGCTATAGCCTCAAGAGAGCTTCCATCACAACTAGGGAAAAGGAGGTATCATCCACACTAAGTGCACTAGGTCAATTTAATTTTCACATTTCATTGATTTATATTTACAATATTAGATCTAGTGTTTATTGGTTATATTACATATAATATCTTTGTATTGAATATTGAGGTAAGTCTTCTCTTGTAGAAATTTGGAGCCAAGTCTATAGGTCATTCCAACATGTGGATCACCCTTTGAGGAATATCACAACTTTATAATTTAGCCCCGGGAGATTCATCATGTGCAATGACAATTATTTTGGTGAATTATCTTCCCTTTTCTCTTTCCACATCTAGAATTAGGTTTTTTTTTTAATCTCATTAAAGGAATTATTGGTTACTTAACCCTAATTCATTGGCTCAATTTCCTCATTGAATTTTTTGTTAAAACTTGATTTTAAACCAAATAAAATCACCCTAATCACATATAGCCCCAAGTTATAAGTAACAATATCTTAAGATCCTAATTAATGTAGTGCGTTTCCCCCCTATTTTCACCATCTTTTTCTTACCACAGGGATTCTCGGTTTATCACTAAAACCAAGTGAAAACTCCACTTTCCCCTTTCCCCATTTTAGTAGTGTGTTTTTATTTGGGTGGTATTCCATGTCTTCCCTTATGTTGTGTGTGGTGGCACAAATCCATTTTTTCACTACATTTTGGTGACTCTACTATGCATATCCTGTCATCACTTCCTTCTCTTGAGTGAAGGCTCTCTCTCCACTCTTCTCTCTTCTCTTTTTCTCCCTTATCCCTCAAACTATTGTGTGCTCTTATTTTCCTCCTTTTAGATCCTTTTTCCCTAGATCTGTGCATCTTGGGGTCAACCATCTCTATCCTCAAAACATGTCCATTTATCTCATCTCACCCAGACAAGTATTCCTAGCATGCCTCTTAGTAGTCGTACTTATAAAACTATTCCAACTTGGGTTTGTAACATAAGAGGACCTATCCCATACTATTTCAACCAAGTTAGCCATGGATGATACTCACCACTTTATCCCAATGTGGTTTTGTTTATTTTTTGTAACCAAGTTTATCATACAACTTTTCCCACTCCTATCCAAGTAAACATATGACTACCTACCTTGTGTAGGACTTGTGATGATTCCCTACATGTGAAAACTCAAAGAATGAATCCTTGGAGAATTTGTAAACCTTGAAGGTTATATTAGGGAACCTTTCCCTCTCAATAATTTTACCAAGTTGAACCTCTAGCCTTAACTCAAAGATCCCCTTATCTAAAGATGTACATACCTCCCTCCATGGTGCGAGGAACACGAGTCTCACTCTTTCAAGATAAGTGTTCATACAATTTATCACAAAGACCTAGGTATTGACCCTTATGTTATGAGGAAAATCTCTCTATGGCTAGGGGTAAACCAAAAAAAATGGAAATGACTGCATAAATCAACTCTAATCCCAGGTAGGCTATATAAACAAGTATTGTAACAAGAAAAGATAAAGAGCCTACCTCGTCCAGACGTTCGATGAAGTCCATTGTTGAGCACTTGACTCAAAACAATACACCTGCAACTTGTCCTCAACAACTAAGAAACACAAGCATATGGTGATAATATATAAGGTTAGCACATTCAATAGCATAATACATCAACATTCATAACAAATATGCCCATGGAATAAGAATTCAAATATTTGCAAGATATTAATTGGACAAGAAAGAGTGTTTCTATTAAAATGTAATCAACAAAAGTGAATGAATTACAAACTTCCATGCTGGCATGGTTCGGAACTGAGAAACCAAGTCCCTTCCAGTTTTACCTCCACCACTTTAATCCTCCACCAAAGGAAAGCTCATATAAGAGAGAAAATGAGGTTCTCAATCAAGTAGGGAAGAGCTTGGGGGTTGAACAATGTGTTCATACTTAAAAGGATAAAGAGATGCAAACTCAATATGAAGTGAATAATTTCCTTAGAGTAACTTATATCTAAAAGTCAAATTCTTCTCCTCTTTTCCATAGCTTGGATATGTCCCATTTATATCCTTCAAGTGGAACTGAAGGGCCGAGTTAGAACGTTTCCAGTATATGGAAGGTCAAGGATCATGGATCTCGTGATGTGACATGGAAACCCGACACCATTTTTTAATTTTGGGCACAAAACCCGATGTACGCGGGCTATAATGGTGCAACCTACATATATGCATGTTGTATAATAGTTAGGGTGCGTATACGTGGAAAAATATTGTTTTTAGCTCTGGGATTTGTGAAAAGGGACTTCAAATCTGCATAGGGAAATGGAAAAAGGCTTTCTGAGCAACTTTGCATAGGGTGAGGAAGATATTGCTATAACAGATGCCCCCTAATGTGTGAGGTCAAAGGATTATATGCAATGGCCGAAATACATTATAATACCCAGAAGTGGAGTAATGGAGACTCAACTGGAAGAACTAGTTGCTCATGAGAACATTACAATCTGTATTGACTTTGCGCACATGGTTGCCAATTTGAATTACAATGCAGATCCATGTGAAAATATACCAAACAACTGTTCATGTCCATGAGTAGGAAATAAAAATGTGGATACATGCCAAAGGATGTCATAGTCACGAACAAGGCCCAGTAAAACCAGTCTCAAAATCAATTTGAATATATCTATATACAATGGAGTACAATCTGATCCCCCATGATCACTGAAGTCACATAAGTACTGGTCCAATGAGAGATAGCAACAACTCAGGAAAGTTTCGAATATGAACTGATGTCTTCAAGTCTTCTACAAGTTCTGCCAAAGGTGCAAGTATACATCGTGTGAATAAAGGAGTTGAGGTTGAATACAATGAGACTTTGTTTGATTATCGGTCATTAAGGTATACCATTAACAAACAAGATACAACCTATCGATAATGAAAGAAGATATCAAGGAACCGAGTACATTCTTACAAGTGTGAATAAGGGTGTTGTGGTCAAACACTTGAAGAATCCATCGATAAGGAGACATTTATGTATTCCCAACTGTCGATGTTGGGAGAACCTGCCATTAATGATTGCAAGCCTCTAGGTATTCATAGGACTCTAGGTCTCATTTACAGAATAGATGGGCTGAAGTATGAGGAAAGAGATTCATTGAAAGGAGAGCATTGAGGCATCTCTCATCATTCAACATGAGGTACAAAGTAGGAGCTTGATGATTTGGAGGAAATCAGATGAAGAACATGTTCACGAACCAACGAACCTATGCGTCTTTCGCATGTACCAAATGCAAGCGGGACACGAAAAAGACCCTCTGAATAGCAACCAATAAGGAAAATTGCTGACAAAGGAGAGGAAACCACCAATAAGGATAATGAAATCCAAGACATTGCATGAATCCCAATGTGTGAATATATTTCTTTCCATTGAACACAAGGGAAACCACCCAGTCAGCGACCAATGATGAAATGTTGACTGCTGGGTTAAAGCTTACCTACCAATGAGGAAAGTAGGACTAGGGTGCACAATAAGACTACAACTTCATGTAATTTGGACACACACTGAGGGCATGGATGACATGCAAAGTCAAGAGTTCTGAGGAATTGCCGACACAAGTTGATAGACATCCTTTGAACAAGAGCATGAGACATATGAATGACTCTAGAAGCATAGACTCGATGATGAAACTTTGAGATGTAGGAGGCATCAATCAAACTCTCCATAGGGACTGGAAGAGTAACCAGTCGTTGGAGTAAACTCTACGTAACGAGCTCAGCTTCCTAAGGTCATGCTAAACCCAAAATTTTGATGACATGTGGACTCAAAAATTTTGTGCTCTGTTCAAAGGTGACACAATTGCTGCCAATATAAGATAATATTCTTTTCTCGCTCGTCTTTTTTTTCTTTTTTCATAGTCAAATGAATGCTATGATACAGAGGAGGAAATAAGTGTCTCAAGTAAGCAAATAGTTCCAGCAATGGAACATACCTATGCTCAATGCAGGGAGGTGCATGCAGGAGATGGACACTCAGGGGAATGTTTCCTCTTGGGTATAGGGTGTCAAGCTGCAAAGGATATAAACAAGGCTCTGCTTGGCGAATGATGCAAACTGCTAAGGTGAAGGGATTATAACGCAAAAGCGAGAACCAGAAATAGGCTCAATACTACAAGTAAGAGAATGAGATGCAATTACAACTTAACGCCAAAAAATGTCCTTTTTTCGTAATCTTAGTCTACTTGGTTTGAAAAAGGGGTAAACTTATACCAAATAGACGTCCTTTCAAATCCAATTTATGAGTGTGAAAGAGACAAGTTCACTCAACAACATTTTTTCTTTTTGAGAGAGTCGGAAAATAGCTTAAATTAGACTCGTTGGGAGTCCTCTAGGTATAGGTTAGCATGTTTATGAGTAAGAAATGATGTTCAAACATAAATTCATGTATTAGCTATAAGGGAATCCTGATCCTACAGGAAAAAATCTATGTATGGGCACCAAATGAAGCAGGGAATCTAACTAGGGTACCCATGTTTGGTAAGTCTCTACCATTCAATAACAACACCTCTAGTTGCAAATAGAAGGTTCTGTGTCACTATTAAATGGGTTTGTACCTAAGGCATATGAGCTGCAGTCATAGGATGATGCAAGTGTCCATGGTGGATACCTATCCTATATTCTTGGTGACGAAAATACATGTCCAAAGTTACGAACAAGCGACATGGCACTAAAAACTGCAAGAATACCTGGACAAAACCACCAAAACCAACTCCATCCACTGTCGTATTAGTCCATTAGGCAAAAATATTGTACGAAACTATGTAAAGTGGGTAAAATTTCTCTATAAATAGTAAAAAAAAAACCAATTTTACTATACCATTTGTATTTTTTACCCAAATAGTGCATTTTGGACTAAATTGCCTTCGAACTTCAACTGCTAATTGCGGGAGCTATGAGCGACGAAATCGACAACCGTTTGGACTAGGTAATTCATCTTCCTCCCCTCTTTCTTTCTAGTGTATTAAAATTTGTAATTGGGCCTCATTTTTTAAGTTATTCAGGGTGAAACTTAGAAACTAAGGTGTACGTGGGCTACATATCATCGGGTCACGTATACACATACCTATACGCGACTGTTTGCAAAACAACTAGATGTCCATGGATAAGGTTTTTTAAAAGTTGCTAACTCAAAAAATGGTTTGAATTTTTCAAGATGGTGCTAGAGTGGAGAGAAAGAGAGCATGAAGAGGTGGATGTTGTAGTGGAGAGAGATCCAGGGGCCCAGATGGCCTTAAAAAGATATGGGATATACAAGTTTTGGTCTCTCAAAGGTATGAGGGCTCAAGTGAGACTACTTCAGTTGCTTGTGAACTACTGGGATCCAGATACTGAGACCTTCAACCTTGATGGACAACCATTAAGGATTGAAGTTGAGGACATCTACTTCTTGACGGGATTGTCGAGTCGGGGTGAGGTGGTCAACCTCAAATCCCAGAGAGCTAGGAGTGGTATGAACATAGACGATTACATAGCCATTCATTGCATTGCAGGGACATAGAAGGTAGGGATGCAACTCCCAATCAGAGTGATCAACAATCTGAGTCTCAATATTGTTGTCCTGGTGTTGACACATATCACAGGGTTAGTCCCTGTGCACCATGCATCGAGGCCACTTATGTTCTATCCAGTGGAGTGCTTGCGACCCATGGTTTACAACTGGTGCACCTCACTACTGGCCAACATGAAGAGACAACTGACAGACTGCAAACTTGGTAGAAAGAGGAACTTCGGGTTCACATCTATCCTTTGTAGTTTTTTCTTCGAGTAGGTTCCAGGTTTGGGACCAAGGTGATGAGGTGGTAGGATTCCAACACCCTACAATGATGATTTTTTATTTTGGTGGAGTCGATAGGTGATGGCTCTGGAAGACTACCCTTATGCATGGATTGACTTCAGAGGAGATCCAGACATGCCGTTACCACCAGGTTCTGCCTACAGAGACATAGGTATGCCAAGGTTTTTTGAATATTTCATTTTTTTGTGTTCTTGTATAAGAAAACAAAAATATTTTTGGATGATGTCAAATACTAACTAAACATGTGTGTGACACAAATGTGGGTCCATGACAGTTGGGAGGACTTCAACGACACCGACGGAGGCACCAAGGGGATGAGCCAGTTGGAGGGGACGCTGATAGAGTGCTTCAAAACATTCAAGTCAACTTGTATCGTTTGACACAGAGGAGTACCATGGTTTAGATGGAGGATCTGCCGGAGGTGATGCAATGAAAGGTGGTAGGTGTGCCCCATGCTTGGGTACGACTCTTTCGGCGTCTCGTAAAGGCCATTATATGCTATCATGACACTCATTCAACACCACATGCATAGATGTCATGATTATTGTATGATCATCTGTATACATATTTTTGAGGGTGTCAGCCCTAATTTTGTACTATAACATCATATTTTTTGGAGAGATGAAATATATATAAAAACATTGATCTTCGAATTTACTTATGTTACAATGTGTATATTGATGAAAGTGTTTTCTTTGCTTTAGTTATGTGACAAATTCCAATCTAAAACAAAATTAGCATATGCATCATATACATAATTAGAACTTCTAGGTATGTGATGATAAGTAATCAAATCAAAATATCATTCTAAAAGTCGTACCCGTAAGAATCGTCAGAGTAGAGTAGGGTCTCGCACACAGTAACTGCTGTTCAACTGACATACTACTATCTGGGAGTTGAGGTGAACTCTTAACGAGTGAATAACATGTGAAATGGCATCGTGTAAAGTTCTATAACAACGCTATACTCGACCACGTTATTCATGGATGACCCTAGGAAAATGCCACCTGAAGACACCAGTAGACCCTCGGGTGAGTAAACAACCCAAGCGGCGGAAGACAAATTCCATGTATGATGACTGGTGCCATATGTGAATCCTAAGTAGACCGAAGACTCCGTTGACATATGTCAACAAGGGGAAAAATTGATAAGCAAGTTGAAGATAAAAACAAAGGGAAAATATATATACACTAAAATACATTAGTATACAAAGAGTTACGCCCAAGCTTGGGGATCAAGCGTAATATATTTTCAAATAGAGCCCATTCATGGGCTCAACCAACATGTTCCCTTCATAATATTTTAATTCATAAGCTCCTTTTTCTAAGACACATCGCACGATATGGGTACCGTGCCACATGGGTTTGAACTTGCCTGTCACCAATAGTTCTTTGGATTGATCATATAGAAGGACCAAGTCACCCTCAACGTACTGTCGAGGACAGACAAACTTATCAGATTGGACCTTAACACGTCTTTTATTCGATTTGATATCCGTTGAGGTGTCTCGACGCTGCTCATCTAGACTCTCTAGGTGTATGAGGCATTGTTCGAGATCGAAAGTGTTAGGTAGGAACGCAACTACCAATCTAAGATAAGGTATTTCACATTCAATAGGTAATATTGACTCCACACTGTGCACTAACTGGAAAGGAGAAAAACCAGTGGAAGTCTTAACTGAGGTTCGATATGCCCAAAGTGATGGATAAAGCATGATATTCCAATCATCTTTTCCTTGGTTGACAGTTTTATGCAAAATGGTCTCGAGAGACTTGTTTACGACCTCTACTTGTCCATTTTCCTGGGGTTAGTAAGGGAAAGAATGACCATGTTTAAACCCCAGTTTTGATGCTAGTTCTTCCATCATTTCATTTTGAAAGTGACTGCCATGATTAGTGACACTCTCACTTGGGATTTCGAACCTGGCTATAATTTGATTGAATACGAAGAAGGCAACAATCTTACCATCATATTTAATTGTAGGCATGGACTCGACCCACTTAGTAAAGTAGTCTACAACCATGATAATGTGATGATTCCCCCCCAACCAAAGTTGGGTTGAAATACACAAAATCCACCCCCAAATTGGTGAAGGGACAGACAATAACGAATGGATGGAGAGGGGCTGGATGTGAGTGCATTTTCCAAGTGAACACCTAGCAGGGGTGACACTTTTTAACCACTTCGATGCAATCTTTAAAAATATACGACCAAAAATAACCGGCTTGCAAAATTTTCTAGGTTGTCGCAAGCCCAGATAAATGACCACCACAAGCCCCACTTTGGCAGTCGTTTAGGACATAATCAACTTATTTGTGAGTCAAAAAATGATGCAAGATGTTTTCTACTCCTCAGCGATACAGAGTGTTTCTGATGATAAGGTAATTCTTATCTTGGTATCGTATACGTCGACAGTCATCTCGTGAGAGATGCCGAGGGAAATTCAAAGTTTGAAGATAGACAACAATATGTCCATACCAGGGGTCTGATGAAGAGATAAGGAAAATGTGTTCATACACAAATGAATAAACATGAATAACATCCTCATCTAACCGAGGGAAGTCAGATATTAAATCTCCAAAAACTAGTGATTTTTTGGACTTCGCTGAAGCGAAATCGAGATCAAATTCTTGTAGAATGACAATCCATTTATTGTACTTTCCCCCTATGATACGCCTAATAAGGACATATTGAAATGGATTGGCATCGGAAACCACAAAAGTTTTTCAAAGCAATATATAGTGTCGTAATCGTTGGACTGCGTGAACAACAACCAAAGCTAGTTTTTCAGCATAAGAATACTTGAGTTCAGGACCAACTAAATTTCGATTAAGATAGTAAATGGCGTGCTCACAGAGCTCCTCATCCTCCTAAACAAACACCATACCAATCGTCTCTTCGGACGCGTTGACATAAAGCAAGTAATCTCTATCGTAGTCTAGAGACTTCAGCAGAGGCGTCGATACCAAGGCTTTCTTCAAAGCATTGAAGGATTCCTGGGCTTGGTCATCCCAGATAAAAGGAGTGTCCTACTTTAAGAGACGCATGAAACCCTTAGTAATATTGGC
Organism: Picea engelmannii; assembly: GCA_009831015.1. Taxonomy (NCBI): domain Eukaryota; kingdom Viridiplantae; phylum Streptophyta; class Pinopsida; order Pinales; family Pinaceae; genus Picea; species Picea engelmannii. Next base: position 180,402 of record ML793856.1, on the reverse strand, counting down.
ATAGTGCACTATAAACCATCGTAAAAAGTTAGATTTCCACTGTAAACCTTGAAGTTGATGAATAGTGTGCGAGGGAGGCAATCAAAGTATTGCCTCCACCTTTAATGGATCTACCATGATCCCAGTATCAAAGACTAAAAATCCTAGAAGTCAACTTGACGTAATGCAAAAAATTCATTTATGAGGGTTTAAATGGATGTGATAATGGTGAGATATTTCAAAAACTATCCGAAGGTGTTTAGGGTGATCCACCCTTTTACGGGAGTGAGAAGAGAGATCGTCGAGATAGGCTTCAAATATATGCTTGAGATCATGAAATGCGAAGGTCATAGCTCGTTGGATGGTTGCTTCGACGTTCTTAAGGCCGAAAGGCATCTTCCGATATGCAAACGTACCCTAAGGACAAATAAATGCCGTCTTATGTTGGTCCTCGAGCTTAATCTAAATTTGGTTATACCATGAAAATCCGTCCATAAAAGAAAAAACTTCGCTTCTCGCACATTCGCCAAGAATCTGATCGATGAAGGTTGTCGGGAAGTTGTCTTTGGGACAGGATTTATTCAGGTAATGAAAATCCATGCATATGCGGATGGTTCCTTGCTTTTTATTCACATGAACTGGATTGGATACCCATTCAGTCAAGGGAACAGGGTAGATAAAGCCAACATTATGCAGTTTTTCTATCTCTGCCTTAATAACAAGGGCCTTCCTAGGATTAACATCTCTAAGTCATTGTCATACAGGTTTAACATCCGAGTAGGTTTCAATCTCATGTTTGACAATCCAAGGGTTGATTCCTGGCATCTCTTCATATGACCAAGTGGACACATCACAAAATTCTTTGAAGTGCTAAGTGTAGATCATAATTTCTTCCGACGAAAAGTCCACACCGATGTATAAATTTTCAACCTTGCCAAGAATATGAGAGATATCGATCATGACGGTAGGAGACATACTCGCCATGTTTCCTTCAACATAAATGTTGTGTGTATCAAGTGGAACTACGACTTGACTGACTATCTCCCTCAAGGTAGATCTAAAATCATCTTGTTCGATTCTAGCAAGCTCTGGGATAAAATAAGAACGATGATGCATATCATCCCATGGCCTGTTAGAACCATTCATGACCTCTATGATAGATTCATCCGAAGGTAAATTATCATCAAGGAGTTCATGTGAACAAGACGATGAAGTGTCCCACATGGGCTCTAGAACAAGATCCTCCTCGTCCATCTGTGAGGTAACATGATCCAGATCGATGGAAGAGTCAAGAATAACTTTATATGCTATCTCTGCTACCGATAGTGGCATGGCCATTCCAGTATGTGACTGACCTTCATAGGACAAATTCGAGGAAGGTAGTGTCCAAGGATTGTTAAAATATGAAGTGCGGAAAGGAACGAACCTCTTTGACGAAGCAAACCTACTGGACATGGCATATATATGATGAACCAGTGCCATGAAGTTGAAGGTACCCATAAGGGAGGACTACATTCCGACACCAATATTCTCAGTTTTCGGCTGAGAATTGTCGATCATAGGGATCGATGGTCCAACATATGCATTGGGGCTAGCGTACGCAAAGGAAAACTAGTCGATCGTCACGATCTTCTCATCATGAGGAAAACAAAGAGTGCAGAAGACGCACGACATGATTGCAGTCATAGCATAAGTCCAATTGCATCCTAGTAACAAGTTATAGTTGAGGGGCACATCAACCACCTCGACATCCACCTCTACCGTCTTCCCACCTAACTGGACCAGGAATGCAGGAAGAATACCATGAGGGCAGAAGGAACGATCGTCAAAAGCAATCAACATGGTCGGAGACTGAGAAAGGGTTGGAGAGCCGAGGGCTTTCCAACAGACCAGGGACATCACACATGTTGTAGTGCCTTAATCAACAACAATACATTTGATGGTATTCTTTGAGTAACCCACGTGGATTTGGAATTGTAGATTTTAACCTTGTACAATATCTACTGCAAAAAAATATTCAGTAAAAGAACTGAAAATATACAATGAAAAATACAAACATTACAGAGAGATTTTTCCCCTAGAAACCCAAAACCAGGAAAACCAACATATTCTATATTCATTCATATATGATACATTATTTACAATACAATATACATATAGGATCCAATGACATCCAAAACCCTAACCCAATGACATGGATTAGTCCATAACCCTAATTCCTTAATCGGAAATAGAAAACCATCGACAAATACCAAGTGCCGAAAAACCACCTAAATATGTGACATGTTTCCCGAGGCATGTGACACATTTACCGAGGCACATGACATTGCTACTCGTGCAAAGAATATAACACATACCCAACATTCTCCCACTTGTTGTTTTCTTTGCATACAGAGGGTTACAGGGTTACATAGTCAACAATCCAGGGTAACAATGCCCATGGATCCTCTACACCAAGATAACTTCTTAGTGCTCACAGAATTTGTTAATGATTCTGCAACATTCTTCAAAGTTTCCACCTTCATCAGAAATACTTTCTTTTCTTCAACCATGTCTCTCACAAAGTGATATTGAATATCAATATGCTTTGTCTTTGAATGATGAGCTGGGTTCTTCGCTAGAAAAATTGCACTTTGCCTGTCACAATCTATCCTTACAGCTTGTTGTACCAACCTAATACCTGAACACAATCTTTGTAACCATACTGCTTCCTTACTTGCATGAGTGGCTTCCATGTATTCAACTTCTGTAGTTGAAAGTGCCACTACAACCTATCTTTTTCTCATCCAACTTATTGCTCCTCCAAATAGGTTAAACACATACCCACTTGTAGATCTCGTACGATCCAAATCTCCAACCTAGTATACATCCACAAAGCCATGCATACCCACCACTCTGTCCAATACAAGTCTTCCTTCGTAGCACAATCCATAGCTAGCAGTTCCACACAAATACATGAAAACCCTTTTTACTGCTGTCCAATGCTCCTTTCCTGGTTTTGACATATACCTGCTCAAAACTCCAACTGCATGTGCAATGTCCGGTCTAGTACAGACCATTGCATACATCAAACTACCAACTGCACTCACATATGGAACACAAGACATGTCCTACTCCTCTTCATGTGTCTTGGGACACTGATCCAAAGATAACTTTACACCAACATGAATAAGAACCTTGACCGATTTACATTCCTGCATATTAAACCTCTGCAATATTGTCTCGATATATTTTCTCTAATTTAACTAAAGTTTCCCCCTTTTCCAATCTCTTTTAATTTCCATTCCCAAAATGAAATTTGAAGCACCGATATCCTTCATGTCAAATTTAGAGGAAAACTGAGTTTTCACATACTAGATAATCTCCTTGTTGTTTCCTATCAACAACATGTCATCCACATACAAGACCACATAAATCAAATGATCACCAATTAATTTAAAATACACACAATGATCCTCTTTGCTTCTTAGGAAGCCAAGTCCCAACATATAAGTATCAAATTTTTGATACCACATCCTTGGTGATTGTTTTAAACCATACAGGGACTTTTTCATCTTGCATACCAACTCCTTCTTTCTCTTCACAACATAACCTTCTGGTTGCTTCATATAGATATCTTCTTCCAGATCCCCATGTAGGAATGTTGTCTTCACATCCATTTCTTCTATTTCAAAATCAAATGTAGCAACAACAGATAACAAAAATATTATGGAGGTTAACTTGGAAACAGGAGAAAAAATCTCACAAAAATCAATTCCCTCAACCTGGGAATAACCCTTTGCTACTAACCGAGCTTTGCATTTCTCCACTTTTCCTTCTGCATTCAACTTCTTTTTAAATACCCATTTTCTTCCAATGGGATTTATTCCAGTTGGCAACTCCACTAGATCCCAAGCCTCATTCTTATCCAAAGATGCCATTTCTTCATTCATGGCCCTTTTCCACTAGAGATTTGCATCCTCTGAATCCACTGCCTCCCTGACAGTTCTAGGATCATCATCAGTAATAGACAAAGGAAAATTTGAATGGAAATAAGATGGAGTACACCTTTCCAACAACCTTCTTTCTTGAACCGATCTCCTGAATACTAGAGTATGAGGATCTTCTTCTTCTGATTCCTGTTTTTCTGTAGAGTTTGACTCATCATATTTGAAATCAAACTCTATTTTATCTGGTTCTTCCTTACTTGGTAGGAATTCCCGTTTAAAAAAATCCTTCATTTCTTTAAATACCACATCTCGGCTATACATTACCTTCTTAGTTTCTGGGTTCCAAAGTTTATAACCTTTGAGACCATCTTTGTATCCAATAAAAATACGTTTTTCGACCTTCTTATCTACCTTACTCTTGTTTTCCTTTGGAACATGAACACATGCATCACAGCCAAATACCTTGAGATGTGTGAGAGAAGGTTCCTTATCATTCCATACCTCTTGTGGAGTCTTGTCATCCAACGCTGATGAGGGTGATCTGTTGACCAGGTAACATACAATACCCATTGCCTCTACCTAGAATTCTTTCCCTAGACCGACACCACTAAGCATGCACCTTTCTTTTTCCATCAATGTCCTGTTCATCCTTTCTGCAACTCCATTCTGTTGAGGTGTATATGGAGTAGTCTTCTGCCTTTCTATACCACACTTCTTACATAATTATTAAAATTCATTCCCTCAGAACTCTCCGCCATTATCTGTCCTTAGCACCTTAATTCTTTTCTCTGTTTGATTCTCAACAAGAGCCTTAAACTCTTTAAACCTGTCAAAGACTTTGAATTTATTCCCGAGGAAATATATCCAAGTATTCCTCGAGAAGTCATCTATAAATGAGACATAGTACATAGATTTTCCCAATGAAGGGACCGACATAGGTCGAAAAACATCACTGTGAACTAGATGTAAGATTCCTTCTGCCCTCTTTTCACTAAAGGGGAATCTTACCTGATTCTGCTTCCCATATAGACAATGTTCACATAAATCAAAATCCAGAGAGTAGTTAGACATACCTTCAACCATACCTTTACTGTGTAGTAGTCGAAGACCCTTCTCTCCGATATGCCCCAGTATTTGATGCCACATCATAACCTTTTCTCCAGAGACTGTAGGAGTTCTTTCTTCTTCAACTCCAATATCAAGAACAATGGAACTATTACACCCATCACTAATAGTTCTTCCTTCCATCTTATACAGAGTTCCAAACTGAACTCCTTTTAGAAACACCATTGCTCCTCGAACCATCCTGCATGTTTCCTTTTCAAATATTGTTTTTACCCCTGTATCGTCCATTTTGCTTACAAAAATCAAATTTCTGGCCAAACCTGGGATGTGAAAAACACCATACAGTGTTCTAATCCTTCCATATATGAGCCTCAACTTGATTTTTCCTCGTCCTATGATTCTGGTTGTCGAATCATCACCTAAGAAAACATTACCTCCATCATACCTTTCATATTTGCAGAACCACTCCCTGTGGGGAGTCATATGAAAGGATGCCCCAAAGTAAACCAACCATGCCTCATGATCTGCA